>JAJOZX010002368.1:0-372500 GCA_023014485.1 Bathynomus jamesi
AGAGGATTAGGAAGGGTATATCTGTGAAACACGGTTGGTTGTCAAAAGAGTCGTAATTTGTAGGATGAGCTATTATTATTAAGGGAGGGTTTGTTTCTATAGATGTACAAAGATTCTAAAATTCGGAGTTCTGTAAGGTTATTGGATCTAGTTAAAATTTCAAACTGAGTTTTGTGAAGGGGATGGTCGTTTTCATCACTGTGGTTTCTAATTGCGGATTGTGGAGGGCTACTGAGGGGACGGTTGGTACGGACTGACAAGCCCAAATGTTGAGAAAGGCGCACCTCCAGTTGGAGTTGAGTGCTGCCAATATACGCAGCCTTACAGCTGTCGCACGTGTATTTGTAAACAACATTGGGGCATACAGTTTTGGGGAATTCATCTTTGAACTTTAAAAAATTTGATAATTTAAGTGGGTTGACGAAGGCGAATCTAAAATTTATTTGGGGATAACTAGACTTGAGTAGTTTGGACAATTCACCTCGAATACGCAATGATAAATAACCATAAAAAGGTAATTTAATATATCTGGTTTCTTTTTGTACTGTAGTTACGGGGAGTTTAGTATCAAAAGTGTTATTTAAAAATTTCTTTAATTGGTTATCGAATAGATGAGAAGGGTAGTAATTGTTAATAAAGTACTGTTTTAAAAATTTAAATTCTTCGTTTAACGAAAAGTAATCCGAACAAATACGGTAACTTCTTGTTAATAATGTTACTATAGCACTAATCTTATATTTATAAAACATACAACTTAAATAATTGGTTCCCAAGCCAGTAAAAGTTTGTTTCCGAAATAGTGAAGTATGGAACTTATTATGGGCCCGTTTAACTAAAACATCCAGGAAAGGTAAACTATTATTTGTTTCGTTTTCACACGTGTACTTAATATTACTATGTTGTTTATTAAGATAATCAAGAAAAAGTTTTACGTGTGAAGGATGGTTAAATATAAGAAAGTGTCATCCACGTATCTTCTGTAATATATGGGTTTAAAACTACTAGGACAATTTTTCAACCAAATTTCTTCGTAATGGCAAAGAAATGCATTTGCTAGTGTTGGGCTTAACGGGGAACCCATAGCTACCCCATCAATTTGGCTGTAAAGGTTGCTATTAAATAAGAAAAGATTATCAAAACACACTATTTCGAGAAGGTTTTTAAATTGAGTCTGAGTGAGGCCATTAATAAGAGTATTATCAGTAGTGAATAACTTATTTAGTATGATATTTAATGTTTCTTTTAACGGGACATTAGTAAACAATGATGAGACATCAAAACTGGCCATAGTAAGAGAATCGGCATGATTGATCTCTTTTATCTCTTTAGCAAAATCAAACGAGTTGTTAATAGAATAATCATTAAAGGTGAGTTTTGAAAGCAAGGGAACGAAGAATTTGGCTAAGTTATAATTGAATGTACCACATGCCGAAAGAATAGGTCTTAGTGGGAAATTTGGCTTGTGGACTTTAGGTAAACCATATAGAATTCCTGGATTAGAACCAGAAGCAAAAAAAAATTGTATGTATTGTCAGCAATAATATTACTATTTTTTAATTTACGCAAACACCTATTAAGTTTATCTTCGAGTTTTAGTAATTTAGACAGAACATTCTCTTTTACCCTTTTAAATTTAGACGTATCCGACAAAATTGTCTCCATTCTATTTATGTAAACTGTTGAATCAATCAGCACTACTCCTTTACCCTTATCCGGTTTTGTAATGATGACAGAGTTATCCTTTTTCAAATTATTAAGAATTTTAAAATCTTGCTTATTAAAGAGGGGAGAAAACACCTTATGGGGTTTAAAATTGTAAAAATTCTTAAAAGAGATGCTCTCCACTTGTTTTACCAAGTTATGAAACGAGAAATTTGGTCGGATCTCACAATTCTTAATATTCATGAGAAGATTTCAAAGCCAGAGAAAAATTTATAAAAATTTAGTTTATAATGAGGTAGATCAAAATTTAAGCCTAACGACAATATTTCTTTCTCTCTAATACTTAAAACTTTATTAGAGAAATTACAAATAAAATTATCTGGATTATAAAAAACGACTGAGTGATTCCCAATTTTTCCAATTTGGCAGCATGTATCCTTTTATGTCTGTTGACAGTTTTATCACAGCAAGTTTGAAATTTAGTAACTAAACAATGATAATCAATATAAGACACCCTAGATTTTAGACCAAACAGAGAATTTTTATATTTCAGCTTGAGAAAACTCACTGTTTTAGTTTTCGATTGAAGCTCCAAATTTAATAATTTATGTAGCCATGATTTATATAGTTTGGAGTTATGGAGGCGTTTATTATAAAGTTTAAATCTAAGGAAATTAGGCACAATATTATATAACTTTTGCACTTAGACAAGAAACTCTCATCACAGATAGCCTTGTTCAGTTTCAAATAGACTCTTTCACATTGTCTGTAATAGTTCAATGTCGATCGGCCATATCTCTGGGTTAATATCAAAGCTATTGACTTCTCCTTAGGGAACCGGAGCTTACAGATGAAAAGAAGGATCAACACAACGGCAAACATTTTCATTTATTTGTACATCAGACGTTTCGACAAATCTTTGTCATCATCAATGAGTTAAGTCTTAAAACCTTAAAACAAAATTGAAAAGTGAAAGTTACATCAATACAATATTAAGACCATTAAAATTAAAACCTTAAAGCAAAATGAAAATTGCATCAATACAAAATTAAAAACATTTAAATTTCATCACTATAAAAACTAAAATTAAATTAAATTTCATCACTATAAAAACTAAAATTAAATTACCTCAATAGGTAAATACACAATTATTTAAGTTGTATGTTTTATAAATATAAGATTAGTGCTATAGTAACATTATTAACAAGAAGTTACCGTATTTGTTCGGATTACTTTTCGTTAAACGAAGAATTTAAATTTTTAAAACAGTACTTTATTAACAATTACTACCCTTCTCATCTATTCGATAACCAATTAAAGAAATTTTTAAATAACACTTTTGATACTAAACTCCCCGTAACTACAGTACAAAAAGAAACCAGATATATTAAATTACCTTTTTATGGTTATTTATCATTGCGTATTCGAGGTGAATTGTCCAAACTACTCAAGTCTAGTTATCCCCAAATAAATTTTAGATTCGCCTTCGTCAACCCACTTAAATTATCAAATTTTTTAAAGTTCAAAGATGAATTCCCCAAAACTGTATGCCCCAATGTTGTTTACAAATACACGTGCGACAGCTGTAAGGCTGCGTATATTGGCAGCACTCAACTCCAACTGGAGGTGCGCCTTTCTCAACATTTGGGCTTGTCAGTCCGTACCAACCGTCCCCTCAGTAGCCCTCCACAATCCGCAATTAGAAACCACAGTGATGAAAACGACCATCCCCTTCACAAAACTCAGTTTGAAATTTTAACTAGATCCAATAACCTTACAGAACTCCGAATTTTAGAATCTTTGTACATCTATAGAAACAAACCCTCCCTTAATAATAATAGCTCATCCTACAAATTACGACTCTTTTGACAACCAACCGTGTTTCACAGATATACCCTTTCTAATCCTCTGACCACCTAGTGTTCCTTAGACTTTGCCAAGTATGGAGGTGGATGTAAACATTGTGTATTTACCTATTGAGGTAATTTAATTTTAGTTTTTATAGTGATGAAATTTAATTTAATTTTAGTTTTTATAGTGATGAAATTTAAATGTTTTTAATTTTGTATTGATGCAATTTTCATTTTGCTTTAAGGTTTTAATTTTAATGGTCTTAATATTGTATTGATGTAACTTTCACTTTTCAATTTTGTTTTAAGGTTTTAAGACTTAACTCACTGATGATGACAAAAGATTTGTCGAAACGTCTGATGTACAAATAAATGAAAATGTTTGCCGTTGTGTTGATCCTTCTTTTCATCTGTAAGCTCCGGTTCCCTAAGGAGAAGTCAATAGCTTTGATATTAACCCAGAGATATGGCCGATCGACATTGAACTATTACAGACAATGTGAAAGAGTCTATTTGAAACTGAACAAGGCTATCTGTGATGAGAGTTTCTTGTCTAAGTGCAAAAGTTATAATATTGTGCCTAATTTCCTTAGATTTAAACTTTATAATAAACGCCTCCATAACTCCAAACTATATAAATCATGGCTACATAAATTATTAAATTTGGAGCTTCAATCGAAAACTAAAACAGTGAGTTTTCTCAAGCTGAAATATAAAAATTCTCTGTTTGGTCTAAAATCTAGGGTGTCTTATATTGATTATCATTGTTTAGTTACTAAATTTCAAACTTGCTGTGATAAAACTGTCAACAGACATAAAAGGATACATGCTGCCAAATTGGAAAAATTGGGAATCACTCAGTCGTTTTTTAATAATCCAGATAATTTTATTTGTAATTTCTCTAATAAAGTTTTAAGTATTAGAGAGAAAGAAATATTGTCGTTAGGCTTAAATTTTGATCTACCTCATTATAAACTAAATTTTTATAAATTTTTCTCTGGCTTTGAAAATCTTCTCATGAATATTAAGAATTGTGAGATCCGACCAAATTTCTCGTTTCATAACTTGGTAAAACAAGTGGAGAGCATCTCTTTTAAGAATTTTTACAATTTTAAACCCCATAAGGTGTTTTCTCCCCTCTTTAATAAGCAAGATTTTAAAATTCTTAATAATTTGAAAAAGGATAACTCTGTCATCATTACAAAACCGGATAAGGGTAAAGGAGTAGTGCTGATTGATTCAACAGTTTACATAAATAGAATGGAGACAATTTTGTCGGATACGTCTAAATTTAAAAGGGTAAAAGAGAATGTTCTGTCTAAATTACTAAAACTCGAAGATAAACTTAATAGGTGTTTGCGTAAATTAAAAAATAGTAATATTATTGCTGACAATACATACAATTTTTTATTTGCTTCTGGTTCTAATCCAGGAATTCTATATGGTTTACCTAAAGTCCACAAGCCAAATTTCCCACTAAGACCTATTCTTTCGGCATGTGGTACATTCAATTATAACTTAGCCAAATTCTTCGTTCCCTTGCTTTCAAAACTCACCTTTAATGATTATTCTATTAACAACTCGTTTGATTTTGCTAAAGAGATAAAAGAGATCAATCATGCCGATTCTCTTACTATGGCCAGTTTTGATGTCTCATCATTGTTTACTAATGTCCCGTTAAAAGAAACATTAAATATCATACTAAATAAGTTATTCACTACTGATAATACTCTTATTAATGGCCTCACTCAGACTCAATTTAAAAACCTTCTCGAAATAGTGTGTTTTGATAATCTTTTCTTATTTAATAGCAACCTTTACAGCCAAATTGATGGGGTAGCTATGGGTTCCCCGTTAAGCCCAACACTAGCAAATGCATTTCTTTGCCATTACGAAGAAATTTGGTTGAAAAATTGTCCTAGTAGTTTTAAACCCATATATTACAGAAGATACGTGGATGACACTTTCTTAATATTTAACCATCCTTCACACGTAAAACTTTTTCTTGATTATCTTAATAAACAACATAGTAATATTAAGTACACGTGTGAAAACGAAACAAATAATAGTTTACCTTTCCTGGATGTTTTAGTTAAACGGGCCCATAATAAGTTCCATACTTCACTATTTCGGAAACAAACTTTTACTGGCTTGGGAACCAATTATTTAAGTTGTATGTTTTATAAATATAAGATTAGTGCTATAGTAACATTATTAACAAGAAGTTACCGTATTTGTTCGGATTACTTTTCGTTAAACGAAGAATTTAAATTTTTAAAACAGTACTTTATTAACAATTACTACCCTTCTCATCTATTCGATAACCAATTAAAGAAATTTTTAAATAACACTTTTGATACTAAACTCCCCGTAACTACAGTACAAAAAGAAACCAGATATATTAAATTACCTTTTTATGGTTATTTATCATTGCGTATTCGAGGTGAATTGTCCAAACTACTCAAGTCTAGTTATCCCCAAATAAATTTTAGATTCGCCTTCGTCAACCCACTTAAATTATCAAATTTTTTAAAGTTCAAAGATGAATTCCCCAAAACTGTATGCCCCAATGTTGTTTACAAATACACGTGCGACAGCTGTAAGGCTGCGTATATTGGCAGCACTCAACTCCAACTGGAGGTGCGCCTTTCTCAACATTTGGGCTTGTCAGTCCGTACCAACCGTCCCCTCAGTAGCCCTCCACAATCCGCAATTAGAAACCACAGTGATGAAAACGACCATCCCCTTCACAAAACTCAGTTTGAAATTTTAACTAGATCCAATAACCTTACAGAACTCCGAATTTTAGAATCTTTGTACATCTATAGAAACAAACCCTCCCTTAATAATAATAGCTCATCCTACAAATTACGACTCTTTTGACAACCAACCGTGTTTCACAGATATACCCTTTCTAATCCTCTGACCACCTAGTGTTCTTAGACTTTGCCAAGTATGGAGGTGGATGTAAACATTGTGTATTTACCTATTGAGGTAATTTAATTTTAGTTTTTATAGTGATGAAATTTAATTTAATTTTAGTTTTTATAGTGATGAAATTTAAATGTTTTTAATTTTGTATTGATGCAATTTTCATTTTGCTTTAAGGTTTTAATTTTAATGGTCTTAATATTGTATTGATGTAACTTTCACTTTTCAATTTTGTTTTAAGGTTTTAAGACTTAACTCACTGATGATGACAAAAGATTTGTCGAAACGTCTGATGTACAAATAAATGAAAATGTTTGCCGTTGTGTTGATCCTTCTTTTCATCTGTAAGCTCCGGTTCCCTAAGGAGAAGTCAATAGCTTTGATATATATATATATATATACAGGGTGGGCCGAAAGTCTGGATCCATAGGAAAATATTTATTTTAATACATAAATTACAACAAATGGTAAATACTTAAAATGAATATCAACTTTAACTCGTAAATGCGTATCCGTGATACTGTACAGTGGTTCGTACTCCAGTATAAACAACAAATTATAAATGCTCAAATTGGCGGCCTCTGACATCGAGACACTTAGGGATGGAATTTATGATTTTTAATAATTCTTCGAATTGACGTTCTCGAGATGCGTGTTTCATTTGATAATCTTCTTGTTGACTTTACTGGACTATTCGTTAAAGTTTCACATACCATTGCAGAGGTATTTTCATCAGTTGCAGTTTTTGGACGACCAGAACGCCGTCGATCATGTACACTTCCTGTTTCTTTGAAACGTTTAAACAACTTGCCAACAGTCGCATGTGTTACTGGATGCTTATCAGGATGATTTCTATTGAATTCGGTAGCAACTTCTCTGTGTGTAGCGCCCTGTCTTGCGTACATGAGCACAAGTTCTACCCGGTCTTCTGTTGTTAGATTCGAAGCCATTTCTGGGCTGAAATAAAAAAAGTATTTGAGTATTTATACTGGAGTACGAACTACTGTACAGTATCACGGATACGCATTTACGAGTTAAAGTTGATATTCATTTTAAGTATTTACCATTTGTTGTAATTTATGTATTAAAATAAATATTTTCCTATGGATCCAGACTTTCGGCCCACCCTGTATATATATATTTGTGTGTGTGTGTTTTTTTATGTGGATATTAAGCCTGCTGTGTACCTTCAGAATAATCAAAGCACGAGCTAATTTTGGAATATTTTAATCATTGGCTGAACACATGAAGAACATAAATAAAATGGTACAGGGTGATAAAAAAAAAGGTGTTCCTCCAAAAAGTACTGTGCAATGAATTATTTTTCGGAACATCATCTTGGATCACCCTATATTTCATCACAGGAGTACGCTTGAGAACGTTATGAAACATATGGACTGTGTTCTTAACCCATTAGTTCCCATTGGTAGAATTTCCTACCGTCAAAATTGTTTGTCATTATTGCATCACTTTTTTTGTATTCACGTGATCTTCGATACGAGTCATTGATATGACGCAATTTAAGAGTCATATCAATGATTCATACCGAAGATCACGTGAATACAAGAAAAAGTGATGTAATGATGACAAACAATTTTGGCGGTCGGAAATTCTACCAATGGACACTAATGGGTTAAAGTTGCATTTACATGTAATTTAATGTACAATCAAGTTCACTGTACAATAAAGCACAAATACAAAATAGATATAATAACATCTGAACCGGTGAGAAGTAGTGTCACCATGGTAACATCTCGCTCACGCTCTAATTTCACGATGGTTGTCTATTTACCGTACGTGAATTGGAGTAAGGGGGGATTTATAACTGAAACAAAGTGAGAGCCTCTCCGACCAAATAGGGGAACTAATGAGCAAATAAGGAACTCATTTCTTTCATTTTATACTTTAGCTTTGACCTAACCGGAGTGGATTTCGTAGTGTTGGCCAGCCTGTAAATCTGTAATTCTGTAAAAGGGATTTTATGTGGCCTCATGCGGGTAAACAAGTCAATAACTTTTTTGTTGTTGCTCAACAGCAACAACAAAAACTCAGTAAAAAGTAGTATAGTCGCAAGTCAACTTTTACAACAATTAAATTGTTTAGAAAACAACCAAAATGTTAACACATAAAATTTTAACAATTATAAATTAATAATTTATATATATATATATATATATATATATTATATATATATATATATAATATATATATAAAAGCGGAAAACTACAAAATATTAAAAAAAAAAATACCCCTCCTCCCTCCCTAAATAAAAAAAAGGAATAACCCAATTTTCAAAATTTCGTGAACGTAACTAAAAAAAAAAATCCTCAAGATGTTTAAAAGTCACCTTTTTTTGGCAAGGTCGTCTTACATTGAGAAATTTTTTCCTTTATATTGATTTTAAAGCTTCATTCCAACTTTAAATATTTAAAGTTAAAGAAACTTCTTATCTTTTATAGACAAATCTTTTCAAATGTAAATATGGTTTGAAAACTCTCTCTGAAAATGGCACAAGATTTGCACATTGTAAACTCTGTGTCACACATTCCCGAAAATCGACTATTCCATAAATCCAATAATGAATTTGCGTGGACGACTATATCTCTCTCTCTCCCTCTCTTTATTTATATATATATATTTTTTTTTTTAACTGCAAACGCGCAGTATAATTAACGTAAAGAACGACGCTTGTATAGGAGAATATTCCGCGCAAGATGAGGAGAGAGAACGAAACAAATAATATATATATATATATATATATATATATATATATATATATATATATATATGGATGGGATGATGATAACTGTTTGTTTATACACACCTAAACGGCTAGCGTAATCTGCACCAAATTTAGTATACACATTAAGAGAGCCAGGGAAGGTTTTAGTGACGCACTCATTCGCTCCTCCCAGTGCCCCCTTAGGTTGTGTTTCGGGGGCGGTAGGCGCAGCGGACATTCTAGTATGTATATATATATATATATATACTGTGTGTGTGTATATATTAGCATCACGTGTATATTTTTAGGTGTATTTTAGTTGTTAGAACTCACCATTTAATCGTATCATCCACAAATTTTGAACTTATATTCTTAATAATAATTAATTCCTATTTCGATATCATTGATATAAAAATATAAGAAAAAATTGTTCCCAGAACTGATCCTTTAGGCACGCCGCTAATTCACACTTTTCCAGTTTGACGCTTTGCCATCAATGACTATTCTTTGTTTACGTCCGCAAAGCCAATTTCTAATCCATGTAAGAATATTACCATCAATTTCGTGCGAATGAAGTTTAGCTAATAATCTTCTGTGTGGCACTTTATCAAACGCTTTTTGAAAATCGAAATATTTTATATCATCCGTTTTATCTCGTCATATATATTTACAATATCATTAAAGAAGTCGAGCGGATGAGTAAAACAAGAACGATTATGTCGAAAGCCGTGTTGAGAAGCTTTGATTAAATTAGTCATTTCTGAGTGATTAACTATTTTGGCCCGAACGATCGTCTCCATAAGCTTATCAACTACTGAAGTCAGACTCATGGGACGATAATTTCCCCAAAGCGATTTGTTCCTTTTTTTTTAAATATTGGCTTAATGTCTGCGAGTTTCCAAATCGAACGGAACTTTTCCAGACTGTAATGATTTATTATTAAATGTATATGTAAGAGGATGGATTATTGCGCATTTCATTTCTTTAATTACCCAAGGGTAAAGCTAATCTGGACTTGGAGTTTTATTAGGGTTAATTTAACCTATGGCCGAGAATACTTGAATTTCACTGATGATAACTGAGCGTGATTACGGGAACGAGAATGTTGTTCATATTTTCGTCAGTAAAGACGGAAGAGAAGAATTTACTTAAAACTTCCGTCATTCGAGAGTCATCGTAAATTTGTTCGTTGATTTTGCCTATGAGTGGACCAGTAGTCTGCGAAGCTACTTTTTCATTCTTAACATAATTATAGAAGTCCTTCAGATCCCATTTAATTTGGACTACGATATATAGCTCACAGAAATGTCCAATTATACGGCTAGCTCGTGGCCGCGTCTCAACGCTGCTACACGTTAGATCAGCGAGGTTAAACGAGGATAGATCTGATCAGTAGTTGGATGGGTAACTATACTCTACCTTCAGATGATGTAATGAATGATTCGTGGTTCGGATTCCACGTAAAGCCGTAGGTTCCCTCCATCACATAATCACTGTGATGTAATTATTCAATGTGGGGTACAATCAAAGATAGAGTTTACGGCCAGAAACCTCGGGACTTCGATCACACGAAGACTTTGATACGCCATGAGTTCGAGACGTTGAATAATAACAAAGAACTGTGTTGCGCTATTTGTTGTTCAGTTGTTCAGTGGTTCATAGATGCAACGTATGTATTGAACATGATGGAGGACACTGAATAATTTCTGTAATAAATGATAAATATTATTCTTCACAAGGTGATTCCATTATTCTCGGTAAACCGACTTATGACGCACCCTTTATATATATTGTGTATATATATTGTGAAATTCATCCCATATATATATATATATAATATATATATATATATATATATATATATATAGGGGATGAATTTCACAATTAAACACGTGAAATGAATGAATGATGCAAACCGCAAGGAAAAAGAAAAACGATTACAAGTTCGTTCGTGTATTTAGAAGTACGCCTCGTCAGGTATATTCCCTGACGAGGTGTGCTTCTGAATACACGAAAGGCCTTGGAATCGTTTTTTTTTTCCTTGTGGATTTGCATTATATATATATATATATATATATATATATATATATATATTATATATATATATACAGGGTGTCCGAGAATTATCTGTACAATTTTTGGCTGTTATTAAAAGTCAACCATGAAGTGTAGAAATTCCAGTGTTGTCCCATTTTACAGAGAATCTCATTAAGTGTTTTCTGATACCAAGTTTTGACAAGTTTTTTAGAAATTCCAGTGTGTCCGAACATTATCTGTACAATTTCATCTTTTAAAAATTCTTGATAACACACGTAAAATTCTTAAACAAGATTATTTAGAATCTGTATTTTCAAAAGTTTCTTTTATTAAAGTAACGTTGTTACAAACATTCGATATGTGCACCATTAGTGATTCGCAAACATCCAATCGATACTCCAAATGTTGCGATGTACGCTGCAGCATATCCACATCAATTCGCTCAATAGCAGCTGTGATTCTTGCTTTTAAATCATCAATGTCTGTCACCCGCGTATTGTACACAAGATCTTTGACGAATCCCCAAAGAAAGAAATCACAGGGTGTGATGTCGGGAGATCTAGCCGGCCAATGAATTGCACCTCCACGGCCAATCCACCTGTTTGGGAATGTCTCATTCAGGGACTTACGGACGATCAAGGCCCAATGTGGCGGTGCGCCATCTTGCTGAAAAATGATGCGTGGATGCAGTGCTTCCAATTGCGGATTGACAAAATGTTGCAACATGTCCAGGTAGGTATTGGAGGTCACTGTTGATTCACCGAAGAAAAATGGTCCAATCACGCGATCATGTAACAGGCCACACCACACATTAACTTTAGGACTGTCTCTGATGTGCTCTTCTATGCAATGTGGATTTTGTGACCCCCATATGCGCACATTTTGTTTGTTTACCTTGCCTGAAACATGAAAAGTTGCCTCGTCCGAAAACATGATTCTTGCCAAGAACGCATTGTCCTGGTCGACTCTGTCAAGCAGAGTCATTGCAAATTCCTTACGGGAGACCTTATCTTCTTGTGTAATCTGTTGCAAGATTTGCAACTTGTAAGGATGCAACTTCAAACGTTTACGCAAGACATCATGCACTGTCGAACGAGGTATCTGTAACTCTCGTGATGCAATTCTTGTCGACTTGCGTGGACTGCGAACAAAAGCCTCTCGAATGCGCTCGACATTTTCAAAAGACGTTCGAGGCCGCCCTGTTCCTTTCTTATGCTTTACACTTCCAGTTTCCTTAAACCTTTTATACCAAGCTCGTATGGTTACTCTTGATGGAGGGTTTCTGTTGTAATTAGTTCTAAACCTTCGTTGAACTTGTGTATCTGATTTTGTTTCGATAAACCATTCAACACACTGTGCTTTCTCCTGTGGATTCATTAAGGATGAGGGGTGTGTATGAATATCTGAAAAAGAAAAAACTTGTCAAAACTTGTTATCAGAAAAAACTTAATGAGTTTCTCTGTAAAATGGGACAACACTGGAATTTCTACACTTCATGGTTGACTTTTAATAACAGCCAAAAATTGTACAGATAATTCTCGGACACCCTGTATATACAGTATATATCAAATTACCCCATAAGTAATGTCGTTTTCTTGCATTGCTAAACTCGCGTCGTGTTTGCACATGGTTCCTTGTATATTTTGTAGAAAACTAATTTTTATGTGTTTAGACATGTTACTCTGTCTAAGTGAAGTTTCATTGCGTTAACAATCTTCGTTTATTTCACCCTTACGGATAAGATGGAGGTGTCAGAGGAACACATTAAACATGAAATGCTTTATGAGTTTAGAAAAGGAAATAACGCCACTGCAGCCCAAAAAATATTCAGGATATTTATGGAGAGGAAGCTTTAAATGTAAGGAAATGTCAACGATGGTTCCAGAAGTTTAGGTCTGGTAACTGTAGCTTAACGGATGAAGCGCGCTCGGGCCGACCTGTTGAGTTCAATGATGACCTTCTGATAGCTACACTTGAAGAAAATCCTGCTGTAACTGTTGAAGAACTTGCCCAGCGACTAAATTCAACCTGCTCCACAATTCTTCGCCACCCGCAACGACTGGGAAAAGTGTCGAAACTTGGGAAGTGGGTTCCCCATACGTTGTCACCAGACAACTGTAGAGATCGTGCGAACATTTGTTCTTCATTGCATTCTCGGCAACTTCAAGCACCGTTTCTGAATCGACTCCTCATTAATGGGGATGAAAAATGGGTGCTTTATCGCGGTGTTAAGCGTCATCGGCAGTGGGTTAGTGCTGGGAATCTGTTACACCACAGCCAAGAGGACATCCGCACCCAAGGAAAGTTTTGGTGTGCGTTTGGCCAGATATTCAAAGTGTGTTTTATTTTGAACTGTTGCAGCCCAATTAGACCATTATAGCCGAAGTTTACTGTCAGCAACTTCAAAGATTGAGCGCTGCATTGCAAACAAAACGTCCTTCTTTGGCCAATCGTGAGGGTGTTGTGTTTCGACAGAACAACGCGCGTCCTCATACTGCTCGAATCACCACTGCCAAAATTGAACAGCTTGGTTGGGAAAAAAATTCCACATCCTCCGTATTCACCAGACCTTTCACCATCAGATTTATACCACCTATTCAGATGTCTTCAAAACTACCCTGACGGGAAAGAACTTGACAGTTTCGAGGCTATCAACATTGCCCTCTCTGAGTTTTTTGCTTCTAAACCAAAGGAATTTTATCAACATGGAATTGAAATGCTTGTAGAGAAAGTGAAGGAAAATATATAATTAATCGATTAAGATTTATCTTTTATTTATTTTCATTTGGAAATAAAGGTAAAAAAACGACATTACTTATGGGATGACCTGATATATATATATATATATATATATAATATATATATATATATATAGTTGTACTTGTATGAGTTCTCTAATTTCTTTTCGTTTTTATAATATATTTTAATTATTACTTTTAAATACTGTTTATGCCGTGTATGATTATTGAATTGCTTATTTACCTCCTCGTGTGTGTGTGTGTGTGTGTGTAAGTTCTTCTTAAAAAATATCGCTTTTGTGAAATACGTGTTTGTTACGAGAAAGTTACACGAGCCAAAACTTACATGGAGGTTACTGATTAAAAAAATTAAGGGGAAAGGTTAACTTTAATAAAGTTACACATAAATTAAGTCAAGGTTACTAACAAAAAAAAAAAAAAACTACGGAGTTATTACGCCGAAGACGTCACGTGCGTGTAGTGATGTTAAAAAACCGTTTTTTTTATGTCCATGTTGTTGTTTTTTTTGTTTTTTGTCGTTTTTTTTTATTGTTTTTTTTGTTTTTTTTGTTTTTTTAATAATTAATATACGTAGATATTGCCAATTTAATTATAAGGTATACTTTTGCAATGATATATATTATAAAAATAAATAAATAAATAATAAAATAGGCCATATGGTACCAGTATAGAATGGCCTTTTCAGCCTATTTACAGAAAAAACTGGCCTCTTTCTTGCACTGAAAGTCTTGTATCTTGAGATCCGTTAAACTTGCGAGAACACTGGCTGGGAGCTGACTGCCCATTGTCCAACCTTTCCAGGACTCTCCCATCCATGCCTCGGATTTTGAATCTCCCACTTAACTATCCTTTAGACCCGCGATGACATATTTTCCCCCGAGACCATCCATATAATAAATACATACACATACACCCATATACATATATACCAATATATACATAAATACTTATATACACATATTTATATCTATTATATACCCCATACATACGCATACATCCAGAATTCCAGATACATACGCACGCATACTCACATATATACCTACACAAACTCATACACCTCTATTTCGCCCTTTCATTACCTCCGAGATCATTTAGCACATGCAGTAATATCCATACAGCCAAAAGAAACTGATTAAGCACAGACAGAGCAGCAAAGCTAGTATTTATATCCCAAAATGCAAAATTCCAAGAAAGTGAAGTAAAACATGGTGCTACATTGGCTTCGTCAACATCCAAATCTGCAATAAGTACCAGTAACTGTGATATTGAAACTATATGCTCTAATCAATCTAGTGATAATGATTCTTCAATGGAAATAGAATCAGATAATGAAAGTTAAACAGCATTAGGTTAACAAAAAGGTTAAAGAAAGAGATGAATATTTTTATTTTTTTTATTTTTCTATTTGGAATATATATATAATATATATATATATATATATATATAATATATATATATATATTATATATATATATATATATATATATATATATATACACACACACACACACATTGGTATTCTTGCCAATCACAATTATATATATTGTTTTATACCAGTATTATGTATTTTTTATTATGTATATTATACCAGTACCTGTGATATTGAAACTAGCATATATGCTCTACCCAATCTAGTGATGATTCTTCCATGGAAATGAAGGTTAAACAACATTAGGTTAACAAAAAGGTTAAAAAAAAGGTGAATATTTTCCTTTTCTATCTGGAATATATATACTGGTACTCTTGCCAATCACAATTATGTATATTGTTTGAAACGAGGAAGAATGTTTTATGTTCTAGTTAAAAAAATATATACATATAAAAAATGAGGGTTTGTTTTTCCTTTCTATTATATACTTTTTGCGTGATTCAATTTTTCTAAAAGATGACTATATATACTAGGTATAACCGTATAAGCATGGTAGTATAGTAAATTATAGGTAATACTAATATACTTATTAGATTAAAGGAAGAAAAATATGGAATGTTTAAAACAATAAAAAACAAAAAAAAACAAAAAAACAAAAAAACAAAAAAACAGACTATCTTCGTTTTAAACAAAAAAAACGACACAATAAAATACGACTCACATCACTACGTGCGTGTAATACTAATTACAGCGTACTTCTAGAAAAAAAGGCTTTTTCTTAATAACAAAATCAGTTTTATCCAAATCTTTTTCATCAGTATCAGTAACTGTACATTTAAAGTACGTATATATAGGGTGTCCCATAAGTCTAGTCTCAGAGGAAAATTTATTTTAAATTAAATTTACAAAAGTAATACATTAGAATTAAAGTTGTATGTTGTATGATGTATGTTCAAATTGATGTCTTGTTCTGGGACCTTTTTTTTATTGCGGCCTTTTCCTCAAGAGTGTAACTCGCTTCCATATTAGCCATTGCGTGTTATTCTACCTACAACAAAAAAAAGGTCCCAAAACAAGACATCAATTTGAACAGTTGTTTTAATTCTAATGTATTACTTTTGTAAATTTAATTTTAAAATAAATTTTCCTATGAGACCAGACTTATGGGACACCCTGTATATAAAATAAGAACATTACTCCGACAAAATATGTTTTATTTAATTTGGAAAGAGTTTTTGTAAATATAATTTTTTAGTAAAGGATATTTCTTGTTTTAATTTTACATATCAGAAATGCATTATTTTAAAGTAAACCAACATTTCCAACATTAACATTAACCAACATTAACATTTCCTTTTTTACTTTTAATACTTTTTTAAAAATCTTTTTTCGACTTGACAGATTTATTTGGTAGAAATTTGAAAATTAAAATATATTTTCACTTTTACATCCGCTAAAATTATTTTTGACAATTTTTTAAAAATTTTTTTCTTATAAAAATGTCTTTGTTTGAATTGATGCATATTTCATCAACTAACTAGAGACCTCATTAGAGCCATAGTCCACTTCAACTCATTTCCAACAAAGAATTCCCAAAATTAAACAGCAAAATACAATAACAGATTTGTAAAGTAATTAAGAGTAATTGAATTGCTGGTAATTAATTGTGAATTTCAATTACTTCGAAAATGTCGTAATTTAATTTAAATTTTATGATAACTGAAATTTAAAAATCAAATTACTTTTTTATTACTTTTTTATATTATGACATTATATGCAGTAATTCGCTGTGCAGTAAAAAGTGTGAATACCTCTTCTTCTTTCGCAGTCTGATCGTAAAATTGAACCTAGCCAATTGCGTGGCTTATATTTAATTCGCTTTTAATCGTAATTTTTAGTTTTGCAAATGTATTTTATTGTTTGATTTATCTTATCGTTTATTACCTTCAACAATATTGTACTCTTTTACGGAATTTATATCCTGCCAATGAAGCTTATATTCACTAACGGTGTTAGGGTCCTACAACCCCTTCAATTGCGACCGATTGTTGTCAACAATATTTGACTTCGGGCCCCTTTCGCGATCTTTGTCCGGACTTGCCGAGGAAAAAACACTGTGTCACGTGATGATTAGAAAAACTGGACAAGATTACAGTATTACAAGCTTATTTATAAAGTCAGGTGGCGTATTCATTTTCTCCCGCTCGGTTTTGAATATCCAGCTGATGTATAGCTGCACCATACATGTCACTGAGTGTCACTGTAGAGCTCTTTGCCCCATTGTGTGTTCGGTAAGTGTGGGATGTGAACCAGGAAGTTGCAGTGCGTAATAGCACAATTTCTGGAAGTTAATGCTTTTTTTTTTACACTAGTTCTCTTTTCGTGCCCAGATTGAATGATCGCCTCGGGGTACTGTGGTGTAATGTCAGTTGAAGATGTATGAAGAACCAAAACAAACTACTTATTTGTGTTGGGATGGGGAATGTTTACCGTAACTCTAATCACAAAAAAATTAAATTTACGCTATGAGAGGGGCCCCTATGGTGTTTTGCAGGGGGCCACCAAATGACGAACGCCGCCCCTGATCATATATTATTCACTTCATTCACTAGAATCTAATCAGTAAAAGTGAAACGTATAATTTTGCTCATACACATCATTTGATGTAATATTCAAAGTTTCCTATGAGACCGGATTTATGGGACACCCTGTATAACGTTTGCCTTTATTCAAAGGATTGGGTGCTTCTTGCCACGCCAAATGACTTTACCTTTTTTTAATAAGTAATGGGAAAATAATTTAAATACTTTCAAAAAGTAATTACAATTTAATTACTTAGAAAGCAAAGTAATTACTTTAATTTTAATTACTTTCTAAGGGCAGTCATTTTAACTGAAATTTATTTACGTTTTGAAAGTAATATTTACAACAGTGATTAATATTTTTCTCTAATCAAACATCCAGATAATGGTTCGGCTCTCACGTAAAGCTGTAGGCCCCCTCCGTCCTGTGACCACAGATGTTGCGAAAGAGACTAAAATATTATTTTTTTTCTAACGGAACACAAATATTTGTGCTAACTATAAGTACTTATTGTAACAGCGCAATAATTGCACAAAAAACGCTTTCAAATATAAATAGGAGCATAAATTCTCTGGAGAACTTTGGCTGAAATATAAGGAATGTGTCCGATTGTTATAGGACACGCAGGTCGCACACAGGATCGTTTTGCGACTCAAGACTGACGACTAGAGTCGCGTGTGATTTTACATTGACAGAATAGGAGCCCCGCACACTGCAGTGTGCGGGGCTGTAAAATCACACACGACTCGAGTCGTCACGACCCAAGTCGTCAACGTGAGTCGCAAGACGATCCTGTGTGCGACCGGCCTCACTCAGCAGAAATTAATTTAACGGTAAATAACAATAAGGGGCCTAAAATTTCTCCAGTTTTTATAAATTCAACAACATTTAAACAAACGAAATTGGCTTCAATGAATACAAAGGGTTGTTGGTATAAGATAGGTTATAGCACACTCTTATAAAAGCTACTTCAGTTCTGTAGGTTTACTGAAGAAAATTGCACAAAATTTTGGCTTCAGATATGCAGAGGCAAGGACTTTTGAATTTGTAGATGGCGTTGAAGTTAATATAGAAAATATTAAGAATACAATTAAAAATCTGGAATCAAACAAAAGCATCTGGAACTGATAATAATGCACGCATGCACGCTCTATAGAATTTTTCAAAAGAAGAAAATTTGGTTGAAGCTTTTAGAATTTTGTTCATTCGGAAACACCAGATCACTGGAACGCGGCTAATGTATCCATTCTAAGAGAGGTAATACCGAAGATGTAGGTAATAATAGACCCGTTAGGTTAACATAGATAGTAGGAAGTAGTTTAGAGCAAACGAGGTGTTGTAGTTCGTTGAAAAAACTATAACCACGTAAGTATCAGTATACTACTGTCGTACCAAGGCAGGGGCGAGCGGTGCCGCCGACGTGTGGGAGGCCGCCAAATTGTTAGTCTTAGAGCTGCCACGTAGAATGAAATTTGGATTTTTAATTAATTATGTAATATATATTGTTTATATATTAAATAATTATGTATTTCTATCATAATCAGTTTGTATATGTTCCGAATGTAATGGGGTGGGAGGCGCATAAGGAATGCCTTGCACAGTTCGCCATTACAGGTTGGTACGGCCCTGAGTATATAGTAATATTCCAATGACTGGTAATAAATTTTGTTGTACTTTTTCTTTCATCGTTTATTTACATTTACGATGAATAACTGAGTAAAGAAGCGAAAATTTATTTTCAATTAATAATAATCAATAGTAGAATTTGAAAAATGTGTCACCTTCGCTGTTTCGTTTGAGAAATAAAGTGGGACAATAAATAAGGGTTTCATTTGAGTATCCTAGCTCATATATATATATATATATATATAGTGTAGTGTGTGTGCAGTATATACACTATATATATATATATATGTGTGTATATATATATACATAGTGTGTGTGCAGTATATACACTATATATATATATAGTGTGTGCAGTATATACACTATATATATATATATATATGTAAAGAACGACGCTTGTATAGGAGATATTCCGCGCAAGACGAGAGAGAGAAAACGGAACAAATGAAAAAATGAAGTACCACCTGGGAATCGAACCCGGGATCTTCCGATTGCCGGTCAGACGCGATACCATTACACCATGGACTTCACTCTTCCAAATGCCGTAATTCTTCTACATACTCGCAGAAACCAATGCCCCAAGGGGGCACCTCCCGCATGCCGTAACATTATATACATTCAACTGCAAAGAACACGCAGTATAAATAACGTAAAGAACGACGCTTGTATAGGAGATATTCCGCGCAAGACGAGAGAGAGAAAACGGAACAAATGAAAAAATGAAGTACCACCTGGGAATCGAACCCGGGATCTTCCGATTGCCGGTCAGACGCGATACCATTACACCATGGACTTCACTCTTCCAAATGCCGTAATTCTTCTACATACTCGCAGAAACCAATGCCCCAAGGGGGCACCTCCCGCATGCCGTAACATTATATACATTCAACTGCAAAGAACACGCAGTATAAATAACGTAAAGAACGACGCTTGTATAGGAGATATTCCGCGCAAGACGAGAGAGAGAAAACGGAACAAATGAAAAAATGAAGTACCACCTGGGAATCGAACCCGGGATCTTCCGATTGCCGGTCAGACGCGATACCATTACACCATGGACTTCACTCTTCCAAATGCCGTAATTCTTCTACATACTCGCAGAAACCAATGCCCCAAGGGGGCACCTCCCGCATGCCGTAACATTATATACATTCAACTGCAAAGAACACGCAGTATAATAACGTAAAGAACGACGCTTGTATAGGAGATATTCCGCGCAAGACGAGAGAGAGAAAACGGAACAAATGAAAAAATGAAGTACCACCTGGGAATCGAACCCGGGATCTTCCGATTGCCGGTCAGACGCGATACCATTACACCATGGACTTCACTCTTCCAAATGCCGTAATTCTTCTACATACTCGCAGAAACCAATGCCCCAAGGGGGCACCTCCCGCATGCCGTAACATTATATACATTCAACTGCAAAGAACACGCAGTATAAATAACGTAAAGAACGACGCTTGTATAGGAGATATTCCGCGCAAGACGAGAGAGAGAAAACGGAACAAATGAAAAAATGAAGTACCACCTGGGAATCGAACCCGGGATCTTCCGATTGCCGGTCAGACGCGATACCATTACACCATGGACTTCACTCTTCCAAATGCCGTAATTCTTCTACATACTCGCAGAAACCAATGCCCCAAGGGGGCACCTCCCGCATGCCGTAACATTATATACATTCAACTGCAAAGAACACGCAGTATAAATAACGTAAAGAACGACGCTTGTATAGGAGATATTCCGCGCAAGACGAGAGAGAGAAAACGGAACAAATGAAAAAATGAAGTACCACCTGGGAATCGAACCCGGGATCTTCCGATTGCCGGTCAGACGCGATACCATTACACCATGGACTTCACTCTTCCAAATGCCGTAATTCTTCTACATACTCGCAGAAACCAATGCGCGGAATATCTCCTATACAAGCGTCGTTCTTTACGTTATTTATACTGCGTGTTCTTTGCAGTTGAATGTATATAATGTTACGGCATGCGGGAGGTGCCCCCTTGGGGCATTGGTTTCTGCGAGTATGTAGAAGAATTACGGCATTTGGAAGAGTGAAGTCCATGGTGTAATGGTATCGCGTCTGACCGGCAATCGGAAGATCCCGGGTTCGATTCCCAGGTGGTACTTCATTTTTTCATTTGTTCCGTTTTCTCTCTCTCGTCTTGCGCGGAATATCTCCTATACAAGCGTCGTTCTTTACGTTATTTATACTGCGTGTTCTTTGCAGTTGAATGTATATAATGTTACGGCATGCGGGAGGTGCCCCCTTGGGGCATTGGTTTCTGCGAGTATGTAGAAGAATTACGGCATTTGGAAGAGTGAAGTCCATGGTGTAATGGTATCGCGTCTGACCGGCAATCGGAAGATCCCGGGTTCGATTCCCAGGTGGTACTTCATTTTTTCATTTGTTCCGTTTTCTCTCTCTCGTCTTGCGCGGAATATCTCCTATACAAGCGTCGTTCTTTACGTTATTTATACTGCGTGTTCTTTGCAGTTGAATGTATATAATGTTACGGCATGCGGGAGGTGCCCCCTTGGGGCATTGGTTTCTGCGAGTATGTAGAAGAATTACGGCATTTGGAAGAGTGAAGTCCATGGTGTAATGGTATCGCGTCTGACCGGCAATCGGAAGATCCCGGGTTCGATTCCCAGGTGGTACTTCATTTTTTCATTTGTTCCGTTTTCTCTCTCTCGTCTTGCGCGGAATATCTCCTATACAAGCGTCGTTCTTTACGTTATTTATACTGCGTGTTCTTTGCAGTTGAATGTATATATATGTGTGTGTGTGTGTGTGTGTGTGTCAGGCATGGGGCAATTACAATGACAATGTAATTGATTACAATTGCTTTGCATGTGTTCAATTACAATTGCGATTACAATCACAGTTGGCAAAGGATGTGACAATAAAACCCACACTAATAGACGGAGTTTATTTCCACAACAGTTTCGATGTCCACTGGCATCCTCTTCGGGTGGATACAGAAAAACGAATGAACAAAAGTGAGTAAGAAAACTAACCAGGAAAGGTAAGGAACATTCTAGAAGGGCAGAAACCACTAAGAAATTCACACCTTGGTTAGATCCCGTTCACCCGACACCGGAAGGGATATTTTTGACCAAGAATCTCATTAAAGGGTCCAGCTTATAAGTACCTTCACACAAATTAAAATTATCTCCTTGTTCTTTACATACAGATTCTATTATTTTTCTTTTAACATAATTATTACATTTATAAAGTAACTTACTTGATTACCAATCTATGGCATGATTATTTTGGCTGGCATGATAAAAAATTGCATTATTAGTGTTAACATCTGAAGGCATATTTATTTTCTTTAATACAAGTTTCAATATTTCTTCCGTTTCTCCTACATATACTAAATCAAAAGTTTTACAGGGAATGCTGTAGACACCAGCTTTCTCCTGTTTTGCAACGTTATTCATAACCAATTTACTTTTTACAGTAGACGAATATTTGAACGCCAAATCAAACCTAAAATCTTTCGTCATACCCTGAGCCTTCCGGATAGTCACCATATGTCCTCTACAATATGTAGACCGCCAAATAGGATCATATATTTATCTCCCCCGTGTCTCTCCTTCCAGTTCCACTGGACGTACTTCGCCAGAGCAAATAGTGGTTCATCCATCGCCATGACAGGAATCTGTCCGGGGTTGAGGTATTGTGTGGCTTGATTGTATACGTCCATCCCATGCTTAATCACAGCTGCTGTAGCAGCCTTCTCATTAAAAAGTGGTAGGCATTGGGTCTTCTGGCTGTAGCTCATCTGATACATTGTGTTTTGCTGCGTGGTAAGCTGACCAGGCCAGGGCCGACGAGAGCTGCCACGGGCACCGGGGAAGGATTGGTATATGGGCCCCCCTGTTTACTCAGTATTTTATTATGAATGTTTTTTGTGTACATAACAAGCAAACTGATTATATGTCCAAGTCACTATTCAAAACGTACAGTATGAATAAACAACTCAGGTAATATTTTATCTGTTTCAATTTGACTGATAACACTGGTATGCATCAATTTTGCTGTCAAGGGTTTGTAAGTAATTCTTATAGAGTTTTTCCTGCTGATTTCGAATCTGCAATCCGTTTTTCTCAATCAGCTCAGGTTATCCGGCTATGGCCTCATAAGTAAAATAGAATTTTTCGTGATTTTGTCAAAGCGGAATTGGAACAGTAACATCTATCATCACTTGTTTCACTTGTATAATATCTTTTTTTACTTTTCAGGCATATAGATAAAATATTTCATAATGAATAGAGCGTGTAAAAATGATCCCAATAGATTCTGCTACATATGTGGGACGGTTACCATGCCAAATAACCAGTCCCAAATCACTAAATTTGTGAAGACAATGTATAGAGCATACTTTGGAATTAAGCTAGGGGACCAGGACAAAAATTTCGCCCCTCATATGTGCTGCAAGACGTGCATTGAAAATTTGAGAAGATGGAGCAAAGGCAGAGCGAAATCTTTGCCTTTTGGAATTCCCATGATTTGGAGAGAAGGAAAGGATCACGTGACAGATTGCTATTTTTTACATGACAAACCTCCAAGGTGGGCTTATAAATTTATTTTTCTTAAATATTTTGAAATCCTCGTATGAAACTTGACATAATATTCACCATAATGTAATATTCACCATATATAGCATAATATTCACCATAATGGTAATCATACATTTACATATACATATTGTTATAGAAAATACATTTACACATACATATTGTTATACAAGTTACATTTACATATACAATGATTGTATATTTTCTTTCTTTTTCATTCATATTGTCCCCGAAGGGACAATATGAATGAAAAAGAAAGAAAATATACAGACTCCATCGACCTATTTCATATCTTACAGACCGCAGCCTTCTCTCACGAGCCGCCACTGTCTGAATGCTTCTTCTATTTCATATGCAAGTTTTATATCCATGTTTCTGTGTTTCTATTTTCAGGAGTTAACAAGAAGAATAAACACATTGTTGTATACCCTGACATTCCTTCTGCTATGAGACCTGTACCCCATGGTCCTGGAATTCTAATACCCGACCCACCTCAAACCCTGGACTTCGATGATTCTGATGATGAATCAATGACCAATGCCAATGTGCCAATGACCAGTCCCAGTCGTATATACCTCAAAATACCGCTTCAAATGAGCCGAGGCCTCTCAACCAGGCCAAACTTAATGATCTTACCAGGGATTTAGGACTTTCCAAATTAGCTGCCGAGATCTTGGGCTCACGACTTCGAGAGGACAACTTGCTGGCTCCGGGAACAACATTCTCCTGGTATAGGAAACGAGAGGAAGAATTCCGCAAGTTTTTTGCAGTGCACGAAAATACCTCTTCCTTAGTGTACTGCTGCAATGTTGAGGGGCTAATCGAATCCTTGGGCCTGCCATATAACGCATCAGAATGGAGGCTATTTATAGACTCGTCTAAACGAAGTTTGAAAGCAGTACTTCTCAACATTGGGAATAGGGTTGCATCAGTCCCTGTAGCACATTCCGTACAACTTACTGAGAGCTACGATAACATGAAAATTTTACTGGATGCTCTCGTATACGACCAACATAACTGGAGGATCTGTGGAGATTTGAAGGTAATACTAATATCATAAGTAAACTATTGCTATTGACTATGTTGTTTTTCCAAAGGTTATTTGAGAGCGTATAAGAACACTTAACTTCCCCACAGAAGTGATACAGTCCAATGCATAGATTTTTTTATCTGATAGAACAAATTCTCTAGATTCTTTAAATATTTTCATTTTTTTTCAGATTGTGGCATTTGTATTGGGAATGCAAGGGGAATACACGAAATACCCATGTTTCCTCTGCAAATGGGATAGCCGAGCGGATGAGAAGCACTATGCACAGCGTGAGTGGGCATCCAGAGAGAATTTTGAACCTGGGTCGCATAATGTCGTTTCAGTGCCCCTTGTACCACCAACAAAAATTTTGCTCCCACCACTTCATATTAAGCTGGGCTTGATGAAAAATTTCATCAAATCAATGAATAAGGAGGGTTCAGCATTCCGATATCTCGAGAGTAAATTTCCTCATATATCTGATGCTAAACTAAATGCTGGGGTTTTTGATGGTCCTCAAATTCGAATTTGATCAAGGATACTCAGTTCGAAAACGCAATGACTCCAACTGAGAAGAATGCCTGGCAGGCATTCATATCAGTTGTCACTGATTTTCTTGGCAAGCGTAGAAGTCCAGAATACGAGTCCGTTGTCGAAAACTTGATGGAAGCTTTCAAAGCTCATGGGTCGCGCATGTCCATAAAAATGCACTTTTTGTGGTCCCACTTGGACTATTTTCCTGAAAATTGCGGGGTTATAGTGAGGAACAGGGTGAACGATTTCACCAAGATATCAAAATAATGGAAGAGAGGTACCAGGGAAACTGGGATATCAATATGCTGGCGGACTATTGCTGGTGTTTGAAGCGAGACGTGCCCGAAGAAAAACACAGACGAAAAGCCAAAAAAACTTAATTCCTTCCTCAAACTTTTTTCCATATTCAGTGTATGAATAAAAGTATTTATTCACACAATGTTTTCATTTTTCACGAGTGTTCTTATAATATTACTCGTATCTACAGTGTTTAAGCTAAAAAAATCAATAAATTTGGGGATAAAATTGGACTTATAATAAATGGCCAATAGAGAAAAAAACCTGACCTGATTGAGGAAAACCAATGTCATTTTCGAATTCAGCATGGTCGAATTATATAATATGAGTTGAAAAAACCCTCACAGCAGACAAAAAAATTTCATATGCATACCAGTGTAATCTCTATAAAATGTATGTTCATTAATTATATTTCCTCTCTGTTATTTAATCAATTGCTTTATTAATATTTTTAGATTTTATTCCCCCTCTTTCCGGGCCCCGGGGATTTATCCCGGCTTCTCCGCCCTCTCGGCGGCCCTGGACCAGGTCACAGTGTCATCCTTGTTCTGATTGTCGTCATCAATAACCTTGATTTCATGTTCCAGCTAACAGTTTTCTTCTGCTTTAGCTCCCTCCAGATGTTCCTGTACTGGAGTCGTAGTAAGTTGTGTAAGTTCTGCCACGGTTACAGTGTTTTTCTTTAGCACTCCAGCTGGCACAATTGTATAAGCATTAGGCAGTGTTTACTTCTGCTTGGGATTAGCAGGTGTTAAGGTTATGCTATTTTGGTAGTTTACCGTGCATGAAGTTGAAGGAAACTGGAACAGGCTAATGCCTGTGCCATGGAAGGAACCCTTGGCTATTGTACTTGAAGGATTATGGTTCAAGTTGTCCAGAGCGCCTACACTGAAAAGTCCGTGACGCAGTGTAGATGGGCACACAACACCTTTTTCTTCAGCTTGTTAGCATACTGCTGCTGCTAGCTGATTCTCGACTTATACGATTTGGTCATAGCTCAACTGAGTCCGAGATTGTACAGTTGTGTGACCAATTTCTTGGATCTGGTTTGTGTGTGAAAATTGATCCCTATATATAATGGTAATGGCGGCTCATAGTTCAAGGTATGTCTAGATTTGGTTGCAGTTGATGCTTTCTTTTTGCAGTTGAATATTATGGTCTGTGAGATTGTCAGACATTTCTGTGAATCTGTTGAATTTTGGTCTTTCAGGTTAGCTCCGGTAAGCAGCATGGAAATGAGCAGTTTTAGACTGGTTGGTACTGACTTTTGTTGGCATTCGATAGGGAAACTCCCATCAAATTGATCCTTTTCAGAATTGAAAATGTCTTGCCTCACAATCTTGGCAGCTTTCGCGAGGGTTAGGGCATCACTTTTACAGTCAGCAGTGGATGCTTGTTTCAACATTTCCTACATTCCCTGTTGGAATACAATAATGACATTCTTGCCATCATTCTGCTCTTGAGCATCTGGAAGGTATTTCAAAAATTTCTTTGAAGTGAACCTTGTTGATTTCCTTTTCAATCCCAAAATCTTGAAGTCGTTTCTCATAAAGGTGACGCATATCGGAACACTTGAAGTAGAACTGTCGATCTTCAACAGCATTTTCTTTGTATGTGATGTGGTCTACAAAGACTGGCCTGAACCTGGCGCACCTCTCGATGGGATTCAGACGAATCTCGACTTTGTCTCATTACAGAGCGATGATGATTTCTGTATTTTGCCATACAGCTGTGGTGATATTTTGCTTCTATTGCGACAAAATCACCACCACCAATTCTGGTAATTAATGTTGTCCTGCAGATCTAATGCGAGCCTCCTTATATTAAACTCAGCATCGTCAGTTCTGAATGCATGGAGTTTACCTTCGGCATTGCTGCAGAATACACATGTACTTTTATCAAGGGGTTGGTGTCTTTTATATCGTTTTCCCGCTTGATCACTGCTTTCTCCCGCATTTTCTGGTGTTCTTTTCCTTCTGGCATTTTGCGTTGAAGAGTGTGTGGCAACTTTTGTGCCAGTGGGCATGGTGTTCCATCAGTTCTTCAGCTGTAATTGTTTCAGAAAAGTTGGTCTATTTCTCTGAATGCACTGATATTGTTCAGGAAAGAGGTATATGCTATAGATTTATTTCCACTTCCGTGCGCGTTCAATGGGCATTTAAATCCTTCTTTCGTGACCTCCTGGCAAATCACGCACCTTGTCCAATCCATCATTCTGCATTAGTTAGTGCCTGAAAAAATATAGAAAAACTAAATTATAATGCAATCTTCTATCTGATCTATCATGCACCAGTAGGAATGAAATAACAAGTGAGAAACATTTTATAACCTGTATTCGTATGTTAAATATATGCAATAGTTTTCATTGTTTGCACTTCAGAAATACCACACAATAATCTCTATTCAATGTTTCATAAAGAGAATTACTGGAATGATTGTTTTGGTGAGAAAATTATGCTGCTTTTTGCGTCAGTCGCACAGATGATATCAATTTTATGTGCCTCTAAATGTCTATAACCTTGGGTCGTTTTCATGTCATCATTATTAACAAACATCATCAGAACCGTCTGGAGACTGCCTACAAATCATATATTTAAGATATTTCTCCAAATTCAATAATTGAGGAATTATATGTTTCCAACTACGCAAAACGTGAACCGTAATTTGGCCGAAATTCCCAATTTTGGGTTTTGTATGAAAACATTATGAACAATTCTTTTGATTTAATGGCTCCAATCAAAATTTTATTGTTTATGGTCTAGTGGACCCATAAAAAAATTATGATGGTTTGGTCCAGTCGTTCCCCTTACATTCACTAAGCAACCCGACTATTAATGGTCTCTGGCCTTCTAGAATGTTCCTCACCTTTCCTGGATTGTTTCTTTACTTTTGTTCATCCATTTTTCTATATCCACCCGAAGAGGATGCCAGTGGGTATCGAAACTGTTGTGAAAATAAACTCCGTCTATTAGTGTGGGTTTTATTGTCACATTTCGACCTCCACGTAAAAGTGAAGTGTTGCATTTATTGGCAAAGGATGGTAATTGATTGCAATTACAATTACTTTGACAAGTAATTTATTTCAATTACAGTCACATTCCAGAGCAACACCTACTGTAAATAAAAGGAAAAGGAAGAAATGTACCACAGTCTAAGGCAGGGGTTCTCAACCCACTTATTTCCATTACCCATCTGAAGCATTGGCGCTCACCCCATTACCCCTAATGACGCGGAAATTAACCAAAAGTTAAAGTAGTAGTTTATAATCATACAATTATCTTCAAACACCACTCTTAAATAAAATATGTATGGCTTCCATTACCCCCCTGGATATCCCAAATTACCCCTTTTGGGGTAATTACCCACCGGTTGAGAACCCCTAGTCTAAGCATTTTATTTCTGTATACATATTGTAAATGTTAAACACAAACTAGGTTCATGCAAGTGTTGTATATAACTTGTTGACTTTGATATTTAGGAGCCTTTCAAATGTAGTGTCAGTCATCCTGCTGCGATCAGGTCTGAAAATTTTGCCTCTAATGTTAAACAGACGTTCGACGGGGACAGAGGAGGCAAGGATATCAATGTAGCGTTGAGCCAGGGCAGCAAGACATGGTTAGGTTAATTTATTGAACTGCCAGTGCTGGAGTAACTCACAGTCTTCAGGCGTACAGGGGGGGGCACTTAGATATTCCTGGGCCTCCTTTTCCACACAGGAGGGTTCAGGCGTAGGTTCAGCTGAAAGATCCATAAAACTGAAGAGTCTGCTGCGTTTACATGGGGGAGATTTGTCAAGCTGGTTTTGTTGAGTGCTTGAATTGGTAGCCTGAGTGGTTGGTGGGATCACAGCACTTGCTTTTGCAAGCAGAGTGTCACTGTGTTTGAAGTGAGAATGAGTGTCAGCTGTATACCACTGAAGTTTGAATCTGGGATCAAGATCAACAGCAAGCACAAAAACATCACTGTTTTCATATCTAGATAGGCGCTTCATGACAGAGCCTCTGAGAATTGTCACCAGCTTATTATTACATTACATTACATTTTGAAAACATGAAGCAACTCGGACCTATGTAAGTTATTATTAAAATGAGAGTTCACGAAATTAAGCTGCGCTTTGAGACGAAGGATATTTTGGTTACCTTGGTTTTGCTTCCGCCTGAATTGTTCATTCTGACGAAGGTGAAGCTTGTCACTCCACCTTAGACCTACAGTTTAACGTGAAATCCAAACCATGCCCCACCAGCAGCCCAGCGTCTTAATCACTAGGGTACCCATTTATCTACCAACCAATCTCTTTATTTTATGGAAAGATGAACAGCTGGGTTTTGCTATGCGCCGCCTGCCGTCACTGGGTCTCGATCCCGGGGCTGATGGATTTGTAGTTAGCTACGCTAACCATCACACCACCGAAGCGCAGTAAGTTGGATACATGGCATAACATAGCTGGAAGTGACCTTGTTCTGACCCCGCACATAATCAGTGGTATCCACAAAAGGACTTAGGATCTCACACAGATCCTCCAGGATATTACATTTATAAGCCGTTAACTTTGCTGTATCGAGCTGGTCCAGCTTCTCAGATGGGATTGCCAGAAGAGACAGCAGCATCTTCACTTCGGAGTTCCAGCGTGTAGGTGTGGCTGTTTGGACATAATTCTCCCCTTCAGGAAGATTAGCTGTATTTCATTGAAAATGTTGCTAAAAATTACGGACTATCGACTTAAAGCTTTGCATTTTTTGCTTTTTCAACTTTTTATTCCTAACATTTCTATTAAGCATTTTATCGCTAAAAATGGAAAAAATATTTTAGGCTATGTTATAAGTTAATACAAAAGAAATTTTATATATATATAAATATATAAAATGAAAAATCAACTATACCAGTATACATAACATAACCGGTGTCAAAGATATACCATATAGGCAGATAAGGTTTAATAAAACGTTAATATATACTTGTTGGGGGGTCCTGCTTTTTCATTGTAATTGTATCACTTATATTGTCACTTTCAACGTAATTGATTATAGTTGCAATTACAATTAGATTTTTTGGTAGTCAATTACAATTACTCAGCAGTTACTTGAAAAGTTGTAATTAATTACAATCAATTACAAATTACGATTACCCTGCCTGGTGTGTGTGTATGTGTGAAATAACTCGCATGAGCACGCGTGGTTTCTGTATAAAGCTAAAAATGCCCCCAGAGATTAGCTTTGAACTGAATGCTGCCATTACCTCGAGTGCGGGAGGGTTAACATTGTAAAACACCTCTGGACGCATAAACGTTGTGTTTGCTCAGCCCTTTAAATATATGACAGGCTGTGTTAATTTTTATCAGGTCGGAGTGTGACGGTAGCGCTCGCGACTCCCACTGAGAAGGTTCGGGTTCGAATCCTAGTGAGGCATTTTTGTTATATATATATATATATATATATATATATATATATACACACATCTTGGTTACCTTGGTTTTGCATCCTCCCGAATTGTTCATCCTAACGAAGGTCAAGCTTGTTGCTCCACCTTAGACGTACAGCTTAACGTGGAATTCGAAACACGACCCACCACGGGTGGTCAGAAATTATATATATATTAGGGTTGCACCGATAAGCAAATTAGCCGATTACCGATTACCGATTAATCCGCCTAAAATAATCGGCCGATTACCGATTAATCGGCCGATAATTCTTTTTATATACTGTATAAGTTTATAGCACTATATGGTTACTGAATTACGCCGCTTATACCTATTATACTGGTAAATAGGAGCACACAATATAAAACGTAGGCCTAATATCTAATATTTTTGTATCTAATATTAATCTAATATTTTTAGAACTATTTACATATTCTAAATCTTTAATTTCTTTTACAGATTAAATTAAGCATTTTAATGAAAGTTGCCAAGAAATTTTATATTTTTGTTACAAATTTAAATAACATAAAGCCCTTATGGCTCCAAGCATTGCATGGAAATACTTTAAAGTAGATAAAAATAACAAAATTATTTGCAAATGCACCCTATGCAATGTTTCCATCTCAAATTTTGTTTATCGTTAGAGAGTAGGTTAAGGCCACTTTTGTTTTGCAACAGGAAAGCTTAAATGGATTCTTTTGTTCAGTAAGGTACAATAATTTTTTTGTTTTAATAAATGGAGTGATAATGGAGTAAATTAATTCAATAATACTCTGCCTATTATTCTCCAAACAATGCAAATTGGTAGAAAATATTTAATAAAAAACAAGCAAAATATTATTTAAGTTCATTCCATGTCTAGGATAACTGAAATTCTTAAACCAGGGATGCAGTTTCTGTAATGTAATAAACAAAGATGACCGATTATGAAAACCGATTAATCGGCAAAAAAAGCCGATGACCGATTAATCGGCAAATGGCCGATATGGCCAATTACCGATTGTCAACCGATTAATCGGCGCAACCCTAATATATATTATATATATATGTGTGTGTGTGTGTGTGTGTTCATACATCATCTTCCTTTTATTTATCAATGATCTTTTAAGTCGCACTTCCTGTCCTAACCACTCCTACGTAACGTTATTTTTGCCAAAATTTGACGCCCCAGATCCCCCAGGAACGTCGTTCTGTAACGCTAGACCAGACACCCCATAAGATGTTATGTAACACTTCCTCCACCCCACACGTTACGGAACGTTACAGAGGGGTGAGGGTGTCAGGTTTTAGCAAAAAATAGCGTTACGTAATTTTTGAACGGCGCCTTTTCACTTCTCCAATATATATACCGGGTGTCCGAGAATTATCTGTACAATTTTTGGCTGTTATTAAAAGTCAACCATGAAGTGTAGAAATTCCAGTGTTGTCCCATTTTACAGAGAATCTCATTAAATTTTTTCTGATACCACGTTTTGACAAGTGTTTTAGAAATGTACGCGGGTGACAGACATTGATGATTTAAAAGCAAGAATCACAGCTGCTATTGAGCGAATTGATGTGGATATGCTGCAGCGTACATGGCAACATTTGGAGTATCGATTGGATGTTTTGCGAATCACTAATGGTGCACATATCGAATGTTTGTAACAACGTTACTTTAATAAAAGAAACTTTTGAAAATACAGATTCTAAATAATCTTGTTTAAGAATTTTACCTGTGTTATCAAGAATTTTATTAAAAGATGAAATTGTACAGATAATGTTCGGACACACTGGAATTTCTAAAAAACTTGTCAAAACTTGGTATCAGAAAACACTTAATGAGATTCTCTGTAAAATGGGACAACACTGGAATTTCTACACTTCATGGTTGACTTTTAATAACAGCCAAAAATTGTACAGATAATTCTCGGACACCATATATATATATATACAGGGTGGGCGGAAAGTAGCTCCCTATTTTGGATTGGTAAAAAAATACGTATATTATCCATTTATTTCAGAAGAAATAATATGAAAAGGTAGGCATACATGGTAGGTTTTCTCTGAAATTCAATGTGGGCTCCAACTCTTTCCACCAGCTTCTGGAGCCGCCCAGGAATGACGTCCACTGACTTTAGCAGGAACTCCGGCGGGATGGAGGACATGACTTCCCGAATTCGGTCCTCTAGTTCTTCCAATGTCCTCGGTTTGGTGCGGTAGACTTCTTCCTTTACCCACCCCCAAAGAAAGAAGTCGCACGGTGTCAAGTCGGGGCTCCTGGCTGGCCATTGATGTGGACCACGACGACCCATCCAACGCCCAGGGAAGTGGGCATCCAGCCACTCACGGACAACAAGAGCGAAGTGCGGAGGGGCGCCATCTTGCATAAATATCAGATCGTCGATGTTCTCCCATGTGCTGACAACCGGCCAGACCTCGTTTCGCAACATAGCAAGGTACCGCTCAGCATTTATGGTGTTGCGCAGAAGGAACGGGCCCACAACCTGATCTGAGGTCATACCACACCACACCGTTACACTGAACCGATTCTGCCGTTTTTCAGCGGTAACCGTGCGACTTCTTTCTTTGGGGGTGGGTAAAGGAAGAAGTCTACCGCACCAAACCGAGGACATTGGAAGAACTGGAGGACCGAATTCGGGAAGTCATGTCCTCCATCCCGCCGGAGTTCCTGCTAAAGTCAGTGGACGCCATTCCTGGGCGGCTCCAGAAGCTGGTGGAAAGAGTTGGAGCCCACATTGAATTTTAGAGAAAACCTACCATGTATGCCTACCTTTTCATATTATTTCTTCTGAAATAAATGGATAATATACGTATTTTTTTACCAATCCAAAATAGGGAGCTACTTTCCGCCCACCCTGTATATATATATATATTAGGGTGTCCCAGCCTCACATGTAAAAATAAAAATTTGCAAGAGTCAAATCGCACACCCCTTTAATTAATTACACTTGAAGAAAGGAAAAAATGGGCGAAATTTCATTGGCCTATTAGGAGGGGAAGGGTCCCCTCATTGACCTTGTTTATTTGACCCTATATGAACAAACGTAAATGCTCAGCATTAATCATTCTAGAATGGAAGAATGAAATGTAAATTCTTTCTAATGACTAAATTAAAGGAAATGGAAATTCTTCCTAATGGCACATTTCATTTCGGGGGACAGAGGATCTTTTTGTCTGCTGAGGGGAACTGTTGGCGGTGATATTCGACGACTTGGTAAACGAGTTGCCGTTCCTCGTTTTTTGTCAGGCCCTCGTTGAAATCTTCCGCCAGTTTCACCGCCCATTCTGCTGCATCGTTCACAGACTTCAACAATGGTGCACATCCTTCGAGATCTTTGGGGGTTTTTGGAACTGGCAGCTTCAGGCAATGAAAAAGGTTTTGAGTCCTTTTCGTGACCAAGGTGCTCAAATCCGACCGTCTCACGGTCAAGACACTCTTTCCCTCCAGCTGACGCAGATCTTTTGGGTTTTCGGTCTTCTTGGGCAGGTTTTGGAGCATGGCCGTCTTCTCTGCATCGGTGGTTTTGGAGGAGAACATAGCGAGTCCGGCTAAATCTTCGCTTAGGTACCAGAGGTGGCCCCGGAATTTCGTCAATGCGGCGGTACCTACATCATGATCCACCGCCTTGTACCGCTCTAGGTCCTCCAACAGCTCCAGGTCATTGACGGGCGCGTCCGCCGTCAATGGAGCCTCGAACCACCTCTGGAGGTAGATGGTGATGGCAAAGACGTTTATCCTGTGTAGTGACCGGACCTCGTGAGTGGTCAGGTGGAATTGGCTTCGGAAGATGAACATCTTAAGACAGTAAATGCCTTTGGCCATCCACCTGGCCCGGTGGTATGCTCCAGGATGATTGTACTGGAGATCTCGTTTGCCATGACCGTCGAGGAAGACCAGAGCGAGGATCAGGAACTCCCGGTAATCATCTCTTGGGTGGCCAACTTCAAGCTGGTCTTCAATGAAGTGGACAATCTGCTCTTTTTTCAATGCCACCCATTCCGAAAGGATGTCGCCATTGAACGGAGAAGCCTGCTTCTGGTTGATGAACTCCCATTGGGATTTGAAGCGAGCGAACAGCGCAATTTTGGGGCCAGAAGACCTGAAGAACAGGTCAGAGACTGAGGTGATTACCAATTCCATCATGTGGTGTCTGCAAGCCAGGAAAAGAACGCGGCGGTCCATTTGGTCCTGGATAATCTTACAAGCGCCGCTGTTGTGTCGAAGCAGAGACCGGCAATCCATGGTTGAACTTGCGGCCAATCGTCCAGCACCTTCAGAACAGCTCCAGCCATCTGCTGTCCCGTGCTGTCAGGGATTTTTGGGATCGCCAACAACTTCTCAAGATTCTTCCCGCTGACCAGCACTGGTATGCGATCTGATTTCCCTCCATCCGAATCAGGGAGGAGTTTGCCATCAAAGTGGATGACAAGCGGCGTACCAGGATTGAACTCGGTCTTGATTCCGGCTGCCAAGTTCTTCCTGGACTTCTGCCGTGAACGGTGAAGACTTGATTTGGACAAGGTGACCAAGGATAACTCAACTCCCGCGGCAGCGAGTGCTGGAGCCACAATGTGCATCGCTTGGCGTACTGAGGTTCCAGTTCGATCCAGGGCTGCAGCAAAATTGGGATATTGGATGATCCTCCTTGCCGACACTTGGCCGTCCTTGGGAGCGGATCGAGGAGCCGAAGGACCAGGAGAAGAATATTGGACATCATCATTGGATGCTTCGGCCATGGACTCTGAAGAAGAAGAAGACCCACTTTTCACCATTCCTTTTGCTTGCAGTGAGTCCATCTCTTCGCGGCTTTTCTTCTTCCTCTTCTCTTCAGCTGCTCGGCGTTTCTCCCACTCTGCTGCCCTGCGAGCAAACTCCAGGTCCTCTCCTCCGATGTACATCTTCCGCACGGTTCGCTGGTCATTCAGAAAGTCTCGATCTTCGGGGACTTTGATGAGTTTCATGGCGTTGGCATGAGCTGTTTCGAACAGTGTATTTAGGTTGGCTTGGAATCCCTTTTCCCGCTCCAGTTGCTTCTCTCCCCCACAGTTTCGGTTTCTGGCAACCTTCTCGTAGTCCGTGGAGAGGGCCTTGATCCTCTCGACGCACTTGGGCTTGTGGGAGGTCGGAATAGATGCCCGAGCCCACACCGCCATAACCTCATCAGCTACCACATTGGCAGCTTCCGCCGTGGACGTTTTTTTCTTCCGAGTGAAGAACAACAGACGTCGAAGAACATCTCCCACTGTCGGGAGTTGACACAGCGTTTCCAGGGGTTCATTTCGCAACACCCCCACCAACCACACAGTCTCCTGCTTTCTTGTATCCATAACCTGAAAAGAAATATGCTACAATTAGTATAAGGTAGAGAGTAGCCGTTCAGCAGTAGTAACACATGGTTTGAGAGGACCCTTAAAATTAAAGAACACGAATGAAATTCATCTTGCTGACATGTTTTCACGAGTGGAAGAAATTAGGGGGGTGTGCATGACAAACTTCAGGAACAAAGAAAATTGGGACACTCTAATATATATATACAACAGAGAATAGAATACAAAGACAGAACAGGTCACCTCTCATAATTTAGAAATTTTGCATCTTGCCTGTAATAATCCTTGCTCAAATGATTCTCATTGTAAACTCATAGATAGGTATTATAGTAAGATAGTATCCCTGTTAAGACAAGCAGGAAGCCCCTTGATTAAATCTTACACCTATCATACTAAGATTATTCCTGGATGGAATGATTTCATTGCCCCCCAGAAGAGGGAATCGAAAGACGCCTACGATTTGTGGTGCTTTCATGGTAGACCCAGATTAGGACCAGTATACATGAATATGTGTAGAGGTAGGGGTCAGTATAAGGCGGCCATAAGGCGATGTAAACAGGAAGAAGAGTCTATTTGAGCATCAAAAACCTGTGAAGCTCGCATAAATAACGATAATAAAAAATTTTGGAAATTTGTTCAGAATCAAACGGGTGTCAAAATGTCCTCCCCCGACAATCGATGGGGTGTCGGAGGAGGATGAAATTGCAAAGCTGTGGAAAAACCACTACTCTAACATTATTAACAGTGTGAGTAGGGATAATCTTAAGATAGATTGCAGCGAAACGCCTGTGGGAGGGACAAGGGAAAATACTTTGATATCAGTTCCTGAAGTAGAGGTTAATTAAAGAATTAAAGAGTGGTTCTGCGTCAGGGTAGATGACCTATCGAATGAGCACTTAAAATATGCAAATGACGTAGTATGTCTGCATATATCATTGCTCTTATCAGCCATGCTTGCTCATAGCCATATCCTTGCAGAGGTCATGAGGATACATGAGGGGTCGCGCGTCTTAAGGTACCTAAGCGCCACCACAGGCGAAAACGTGTTTTGATGGATATCACTATTTTATCTTCCTCTATCGCGTGATTTGGGTTATAATGACCTTACGACACTAGAAGTATGGTCGAAAACCTTATGAAGCGAACCACTTTTTTCACCTCTATCGCCAGCCAAAAGTTCACCCAAAGTTCGGCATAATAAGGAAATCAAAAAATTAAAAAAATATATATATAAATATAAAATATGAAAATTTATTCCAAAAAACTCATCACCATCTTCATTAGCATACTTAGAACTCTAATTTAGCCAAAAATGAACGTTCTAGCTCAATTAATAACAGAGATATTATTGCGAGAATATTGCTGAACTTTGGAGGCGATTTCTGCCGAATTTTAATTTTGGCGCTTAGGTACCTTAAGACGCGGAACCCCTCATTATATCTTGCCCCTGGTCAAAAATAAGTATGGAGACATTCTGTCCAGCAATAATTACAGGCCTATTGCTGTCGCTTCCTGCTTCTCGAAACTACTAGAAAAACTCTTGTTACTCCGATTAAATGATTAACTATGGACATCTAATCAGTTTGGTTTTAAAAGGTCCCACTCAACTGACCTGTGTATCTATGTACTTAAAGAAACAATATCTAAATACATTGACAGTAATTCAACAATTCATAGCTGTGTACATATTAAATTTATTGAAATTTTGGTATTCCCACCAATTTTTTACCGTGAGGTGGGGCAATGTACTATCCGAATGTTTTGGCTCCTCTTGCGGGGTGAGACAAGGCTCCTTGCTCTCCCCTATGCTGTTTAATGTGTATATTGACGGATTAATTGCTTCACTTAATGAGGCAACAGTGGGATGTTGTATAGATAACACAAGGATAAATAACTTAGTTTGTGCCGATGATATGGTGTTAATAAGTCCCTCTGTTAAAGGTCTGGATCGGCTACTAAAAGTCTGCGAAGTGTATTCGCAGAAACATGACATTCTTTTAATGTTACAAAAACTAAGGTTATGCAATTTCATCCTAAAAACTGTAATCAGCCAGCTGATATTAGGTTTAAAATGAATGGTGAAGTAATTAAGGAAGTACAAGAGTTTAAGTATTTGGATCAAACTATTACCAGCTCCTTGAGTGATGACTCGGATACAAGAAAACAATCTCGAAGCCTTTGTGCTAAAGCGAATATGACTACAAGGAACTTTCGGTTTTGTACAAGTGAAGCTAAAGCCACTCTATCGTACTTTCTGCAGTAATATATACGGACAGCAACTCTGGGTGACTTATAAAATAGGTTCTGGCAGAACCCTAAATTTGCTATACAATAGGTCTTTTAGACTCTTACATAAATTACCCCCGAGATGCTCAGCTCGCAAATGTTTACTACCCGCAATGTCCCAAGCTTCCTGGAAGTAATAAGACGTGCTCAATAGTCTGATGCAAATCCTTGTTACTTATGATTTTTTAAAAAACGAAATTAGGTCACAATAATTTATTTACTTACTATTTTTAGTGAGAAACTTCTTGTTGGATTCTAGCTGCTAATGTTTTGATCCGAGGTTTATATTTAGTTGTCTTCAGTCTCGCACATGCAGCATTCGTATCTGTGCCAAGGCGATTCTTAGTGGTGGATTTGACGAAATTCATGGAGGAAAAAAACTGTTCACATGAATAAGATGAACCAAACATTGTTAGCAGAGCTAATGCTAGCTTTTTCATTGATGCAAAAGAATTTGGTAAAGAGTTCCATTCTGCAAGAATAAGATTCTCTACTCTTTCGATTGATTGTTGTTCTCTGGTTACACCCAAAATTGACGACTCCAATTCCTTTTCTTGCAACTTCAGATTAAGATCAATAAATTTAGTCTTCCATACTGCACTTTCTTGAAAGTCAACTTTGGTTAGCTTCCGCCCGAATTGTTCATTCTGACGAAGGTCAAGCTTTTCACTCCACCTTAGACCTACAGTTTAACGTGGAATCCGAACCACGCCCCATCAGCAGCCCAGCGTCTTTACCACTAGGCCACCTAGGGTACCCATTTATCTACTAACCACTTTCTTTATTGTGTGGAAGGATGAACAGCTAGCTGGGTTTTGTTGCGAGCCGGCTGCCGTCGGGTCTCGAACCTGGGGCCGATGGATTCGTAGTCAGCGACGCTAACCACTACACCACCGAGGCGCATTTCTAAATTTCTAAATTACGAATGTTAAGCCAATGAAAAGCTGATAAATGAAGATCTTCAAAGTGAATAGTATGGGGGAATTGGATGAATTGTAAGTGTCATATATACACACGTTTTTAAACGTATACTATACGTTTAAAAACGTTTCAATGTGTATTAGCATTTAGCTGTTTATTTCAGTGGGAAAATAAAATAATTTTAAAATTGTAAGGCAGAAACTATTAAAAATTAAAGTCATATTTTATTTAAATAAGAGCTCGTGGGTCACTAAAAATTGCCTCGTGGGTCAGTACTTGACCCGCGGGTCAGTGGTTCGCCATCACTGCTCTAAACTATAGAATTCTTGGTATGAAAACGTCTGTCTGTAGCTCCACTTAACTTCGACATTACTGTATTATTTCTAATCAATTGTATATATTTCTATCCTTAGTATGTGAACTGTCATTGTATTAAAAATATTTGTCGTATGGACTATAGTCTGCCAATAAACCTTTTCATTTTCATTTCATATATATATAATATATATATATATATATATATATATATATATTCTAAAACTTTAGAAATGGTGATCAGGCATAAGTTGAGGGAATATTTATGCAGATTCGTTAAAACTTTCGGAAAATATTTCATACCAATTTAATGAAGTTAATATGACATCCGAGACGAAATTCTGTTATCTTTTCGGGTAATTTTCGGTCTGTGAAAACTGAAATTCATGGCACAGAATTAAGATAAAAAGTATGCAATTTTCGTCTAATATAATATATATATATATATATATATATATATATATATATATCGGCTATTGATTGGTGGCGCGGAAAACGCAGTTTAATAATAAACAGGAACACCAGAGAAAATACAAACATCCTTCAAGGTTTAATAGTACCAACGTTTCGGAATGCACTAATTCCATCTTCAGGGCTAAAACAATAAAATTCCAAATCACATACAAAATACAAATTGCTTAATAACAATTTAAAAAACTTAAAAAATTATAAAAAGTAGCTAAGAAAATGTAAAACTTTAAAACTAAAAGGTAAATAAATGTGGAGTTAAAAAGTTAAAATTATAAAAAGTAAAAGCATTAAAACTGAAATGTAAATAAAATAAACTAGTACCTTAACCAAAACATAGCAGATCTATCGATGATTCGTCAGAATTTAGGTCTGGTTTTAGTTTATAAATAAACAGAGACTCCATAATTTTAAGCTTAAGGTCAGAGCTTCCGGCAGCAAGTACGGTGAAATTAGACTGTGAAATTGGGTGGTTATTGTTGTGCGAGTGATTATGTATGAGAGAATTAGGTGGTTTGCCAAGGGGTATATTTGTACGGACCGATTTACCGAGATGTTCGTAAATACGAGATTTTAAATGTCTTTTAGTTTTACCTATATATGACCCCATACAGTGGTCACACTTGTATTGATAAACTATAGATGACTTAAGAAGTGTAGGAATAACATCCTTGTATTTAAATAAATGGTAAATCGATTTAGACGGGGTGAATATAATTTTTATACACAGTTGTGGGTAGAATTCCTTGAGCAATTTTAAAAGTTTGTTTCTAATGTTAAAACTTGAGGTTCCCATATAGGGCAAAGTGAAATACAGGATATCTTTGGGAACTGTAATTAAGTCTCTAGTTGTAGGGCTTATTAGTCTATTTAAGGTTCTGCCTATTGTAGTCTCCACCAGTCTAGAAGGGAAATTATTCTTGGCAAGGAGTTTTCGGATGAAATCTAGTTCATCGTGTAGTTTGAAGTAATCTGAACAGATATTGAAAGCTCTATTGGTTAGAGTCGAGATTAAATTTCGTTTGAAACCTAAAGGGATAAAGGAAGAAAAGTTCGTAGTAAGATTGGTGAATGTCGGCTTTCGGTAAACGGAAGTTTCAAAAGAGGAATTAGTTTTTATTATCTTAATGTCCAAAAAGGACAGAGAGCTATTAGATTCAACTTCTGAAGTAAATTGAATGTTAGGGTGCTTAGAATTAAGGTAATTACGAAACAAAGGGATATGGTCTGGTGATTTAAACAGGAGAAAAGTGTCATCAATATATCTTCTATAAAAAACCGGCTTAAAGTTGGAAGGACACTCATTCAACCATTTGACTTCATGATGACACAGAAACGCGTTAGCTAAGGTGGGACCAAGAGGCAGACCCATTTGAACACCTTCAGTCTGTTTAAAATATTCACCGTTGAATATAAATATGAGGTCTTTCACGGAAAATTTTAGTAGTTCTTTCATTTGGCCTCTATTAAAACCCTGCACAGTATCAGTATTATTAAAAAGATTGTCAATACATATATCAATAGTTTCTGCAACAGGCACATTGGTAAATAAAGATTTTACATCGAAGCTAGCCATTGTGTAAGAATTATTATTTAATGAGGTAATTTCTCTAACGAAAGAAAAAGAATCCCGTGCTGTATACAAGTTATAAGTTATAGGTGATAGTATGGGAACCAAGAATTTTGAAAGGTTATAACTAAAAGTTCCTAGAGCCGATAAAATTGGTCTAAGCGGACAATTAGGTTTGTGTATTTTAGGGAGTCCATACATAATGCCTGGGCTGGATCCAGAAACAAATAATTTAGCAAAAACCGTGTCTGAGATTATATTATTAGATTTAAGTTTTCTAAGATACCTATTAATTTTATCTTCCTGTTTTAAAATTAAAGCAAAAATGTCACCAGTTAACTTTTTAACTCCACATTTATTTACCTTTTAGTTTTAAAGTTTTAAATTTTCTTAGCTACTTTTTATAATTTTTAAAGTTTATTTTAAATTGTTATTAAGCAATTTGTATTTTGTATGTGATTTGGAATTTTATTGTTTTAGCCCTGAAGATGGAATTAGTGCATTCCGAAACGTTGGTACTATTAAACCTTGAAGGATGTTTGTATTTTCTCTGGTGTTCCTTTATTATTAAACTGCGTTTTCCGCGCCACCAATCAATAGCCGATATATATATATATATATATATATATATATATATATATATCGGCTATTGATTGGTGACATTTTTGCTTTAATTTTAAAACAGGAAGATAAAATTAATAGGTATCTTAGAAAACTTAAATCTAATAATATAATCTCAGACACGGTTTTGCTAAATTATTTGTTTCTGGATCCAGCCCAGGCATTATGTATGGACTCCCTAAAATACACAAACCTAATTGTCCGCTTAGGCCAATTTTATCGGCTCTAGGAACTTTTAGTTATAACCTTTCAAAATTCTTGGTTCCCATACTATCACCTATAACTTATAACTTGTATACAGCACGGGATTCTTTTTCTTTCGTTAGAGAAATTACCTCATTAAATAATAATTCTTACACAATGGCTAGCTTCGATGTAAAATCTTTATTTACCAATGTGCCTGTTGCAGAAACTATTGATATATGTATTGACAATCTTTTTAATAATACTGATACTGTGCAGGGTTTTAATAGAGGCCAAATGAAAGAACTACTAAAATTTTCCGTGGAAGACCTCATATTTATATTCAACGGTGAATATTTTAAACAGACTGAAGGTGTTCAAATGGGTCTGCCTCTTGGTCCCACCTTAGCTAACGCGTTTCTGTGTCATCATGAAGTCAAATGGTTGAATGAGTGTCCTTCCAACTTTAAGCCGGTTTTTTATAGAAGATATATTGATGACACTTTCTCCTGTTTAAATCACCAGACCATATCCCTTTGTTTCGTAATTACCTTAATTCTAAGCACCCTAACATTCAATTTACTTCAGAAGTTGAATCTAATAGCTCTCTGTCCTTTTTGGACATTAAGATAATAAAAACTAATTCCTCTTTTGAAACTTCCGTTTACCGAAAGCCGACATTCACCAATCTTACTACGAACTTTTCTTCCTTTATCCCTTTAGGTTTCAAACGAAATTTAATCTCGACTCTAACCAATAGAGCTTTCAATATCTGTTCAGATTACTTCAAACTACACGATGAACTAGATTTCATCCGAAAACTCCTTGCCAAGAATAATTTCCCTTCTAGACTGTGGAGACTACAATAGGCAGAACCTTAAATAGACTAATAAGCCCTACAACTAGAGACTTAATTACAGTTCCCAAAGATATCCTGTATTTCACTTTGCCCTATATGGGAACCTCAAGTTTTAACATTAGAAACAAACTTTTAAAATTGCTCAAGGAATTCTACCCACAACTGTGTATAAAAATTATATTCACCCCGTCTAAATCGATTTACCATTTATTTAAATACAAGGATGTTATTCCTACACTTCTTAAGTCATCTATAGTTTATCAATACAAGTGTGACCACTGTATGGGGTCATATATAGGTAAAACTAAAAGACATTTAAAATCTCGTATTTACGAACATCTCGGTAAATCGGTCTGTACAAATATACCCCTTGGCAAACCACCTAATTCTCTCATACGTAATCACTCGCACAACAATAACCACCCAATTTCACAGTCTAATTTCACCGTACTTGCTGCCGGAAGCTCTGACCTTAAGCTTAAAATTATGGAGTCTCTGTTTATTTATAAACTAAAACCAGACCTAAATTCTGACGAATCATCGATAGATCTGCTATGTTTTGGTTAAGGTACTAGTTTATTTTATTTACATTTCAGTTTTAATGCTTTTACTTTTTTATAATTTTAACTTTTTAACTCCACATTTATTTACCTTTTAGTTTTAAAGTTTTACATTTTCTTAGCTACTTTTTATAATTTTTTAAGTTATTTTAAATTGTTATTAAGCAATTTGTATTTTGTATGTGATTTGGAATTTTATTGTTTTAGCCCTGAAGATGGAATTAGTGCATTCCGAAACGTTGGTACTATTAAACCTTGAAGGATGTTTGTATTTTCTCTGGTGTTCCTGTTTATTATATATATATATATATATATATATATATATATATATATATAAGAGATACACACAGACAGTGCATGGAACAAGGAACTCTTCTGGGATAATTAAATCCACCATAGTCCGAATAAGTAATGGTAAATGACAAATACCATAGTTTTTCTTTTTCATGATGCTAGTCCGACGTGGGCAACGGGTCACTCGCAAAGAGGTCCCATAAATATAGCTTCCCTCACCAGCTATCTGCAAAGCAGACAGGATCCAGCTTTGGGACATGGATCTAGGGTTTAAAGCACCTAGCCCTGCTACATTTAGAACCTCAATATAAGCAAAAGACTCGCTGCCTTCACGTCAGATTGAATGCATAAAAAAAAGGGGTAACTATTATATTTTTAGCCAAAAACCAAAACTTAAACCTCAACTATGGTATTTCGGACTATAGTGGATTTAATTATCCCAGAAGAGTTCCTTGTTCCATGCACTGTCTGTGTGTATCATAAAAAACTCAGGGGACCATTCTGAGTTCATTCCCATCTTCAAACGGACATGTTATGTGCCTTGAGAAGTGGACGCTCAATTCTGCCAGTTGAGGTTTAAGTTTTGGTTTTTGGCTAAAAATATAATAGTTACCCCTTTTTTTGATGCATTCAATCTGACGTGAAGGCAGCGAGTCTTTTGCTTATATTGAGGTTCTAAATGTAGCAGGGCTAGGTGCTTTAAACCCTAGATCCATGTCCCAAAGCTGGATCCTGTCTGCTTTGCAGATAGCTGGTGAGGGAAGCTATATTTATGGGACCTCTTTGCGAGTGACCCGTTGCCCACGTCGGGCTAGCATCATGAAAAAGAAAAACTATGGTATTTGTCATTTACCATTACTTATTCGGACTATAGTGGATTTAATTATCCCAGAAGAGTTCCTTGTTCCATGCACTGTCTGTGTGTATCATAAAAAACTCAGGGGACCATTCTAAGTTCATTCCCATATATATATATATATATATATATATATATATATATATATATATTATATACAGTGTGTGTGTATATATATATATCCCGGAATGAACACATACACAACCAAACAAACATTATCCGATTTCAGTTTTATATCTATGTATATAATAGGTATATCGATAATTGCGAAGTGGCTCCAGAACCGTCGCGACGGTCCCGCAGCCTATAGGCTACGCGACCGTCGCGCCGGTTTTGGAGCCCCGTACCAAGTCATGGGTTACGGAACCGTCAAACTCTAGAGTCTAGACTCTACGAACTGGTTAGGTTAATTGAATGCCTAGTTAGGTGCCCTGTACGTCCTTGACGACTGGTTAGGTTGAGTCGTGATATTTTTGTTAGTTTTAACGTTAGTACTAACGAAAATATCACGACTTAACCTAACCAATCGTCAAGGGCGTACAGTTGACCAAACCAGGCATTCAATTAACCTAACTAGTCAACCAGGCATTCAGTCAACCGGGCATTCAATAATTTTCCCGTGGGTTTCAATTAATTTTAAGCAATTTTTACCTAATAATTTTTTCTCTCGAGGAGCCGTGTTTTAGGGTGGGATTGAGAAGTTATATATATTGTGTGTATATATAAGATAAAAATGCAACTTTTTGTCTGATTGAAAAAATTATAATTTTTACGTTGGTTTGAATTAATTTTAAGTAACTTTTACTTAATAATTTTTTCTCCAAAAAAGCGTTTTCGTGGTGTTTTAGGGTGGGACAGACAGACAAACAGCATAAGCAAGCATATTATATATATATATATATATATATATACAGTATATTAAAAACTATAATTTAGTGTATAACTACAACATATATTTTGTTCCTACACAGACGGTGTTAATTAGTTAGTTATTTAGCAACCAATCAAAATGGTTAAGTCAACCTTGTAATAATTGCATTTATTATGATTAACGGTGGAAGCAATCATCGCATGGATGATTAACGGTGGAAGCAATCATCGCATGGTTTATGAATCAACTATTTTGGCTTGGTTATCAAAGAATCTGAGTGTCATCATGAAATCTTTTTATTCCTGTTTAATTACTGTTATCAAAGGAGATAGAAACCGTCCAATCGAAGGTTTTGTTATTTCTGTTGTAGTTGTTTTGTCCGAGAATAGGGGACAGCTTACATGAATATGAGCAGAAGTAGGTCTCATTATAAAGCAGCCAAAAGACGATGTAAACAAGACTCCATTCGAGCTTCAAAAACCTGTGAAGCTAATTTAAATAATAATAATAACAACAAATTCTGGAAATTTGTCAAAGAAACAAACAGATGCTAAGAATATCATCCCATCAACAATTGAAGAGTGTCTGGGGAGGTAGAAATAGCTACGAGAACGAAGTACTCAGACATCCTGAACAGTGTGAGAAAAGTTAATTTTAATACGGGCTGCAATGGAACGACATTTGGTGGGCGAGTGAAAATGTTGGTACTTCAGTGGCTGTAATTAAGAGTCTGATTAAAGAGCCAAGGACAGGCGCCTCACCAGGGTTAGATGAACTGTCGAATGGGCATTTAAAGTACGTTAATGATGCGATCAGTCTTCATATCTCTTTACTGTTCTCAGCCATGCTCCCTCACAGTTATATTCCTGCACAGTTTATGAGGGTTTATATCACACTAGGGTGTGTCGAATTTTTCAACTTTCAAATTCCAAATATGAGGGGTGCTAAAAAGTTGCAGCATGACTTAGGAATTCTAAAGATATTTTGTTAATTTAATATAATTTAGTTTTGCTTGGTAAGAAGCTACATAAAAATAGACTTTTTTGACTTTTTTGTGGAATTATATAATAATTATTATATTAATAATTATATATGCTGTATAATGTATATATAATGCACTGCTGTTTTTGCTTATTTCACAGGTTGAAACATATTCATCAGTGTGCTGAAGATTACTTGTCCGTCAGTGCTACCATCCTAACCAGTGGGAATTGACCTACAATGGCTTCTAAAAGGAGGACAAGACTGGGGACATTCACACATATGAGCAACCTAATTGGAACTGGTAGAGAGTTGTTGCCCTCTGAACTCCCAACTCTGCGAGACGTTCTGAAATATGGGCTACTGCTAAGAGAACAAAGTGGTGAGGATGTGAGAAACTACCCAGCAGCCAGTCTTGCAAAGGACATTTACCCTAAAGTGCTTGAAAAGTGGGAACGAGCAAACAGTTCTTTTGTAGCCCCCGTTGTAAATTCACGAGTCACAATCTTAAACAAGATCCAAGAGAGCTGGGAGCAGGCCAAAAACATATCTCTTGGAGAGGAAAGCTACATGTCAAAGAGGCTTTCATTGCAAAACTTGACAAGCTTTTTGACATCCTCAGTTGCAAGTGTAAAATTGTTCTCTGCTCTGAATTTGGCTGCCTTGCAGATGCTGGTTGCAAAAACGAAACTCACATTAACTGTACATGCCCTAGGGAGATGAAGATCCCTGTGAAGGAACTTGCTTTCATTAAAGGTCAGAGAGACAAGTCTGGTTCTATTGGACCACATCAGATTGGCTTGCCAGATCAACCTGAGCACAACAGACAAGTCAAAAAGCAGAAGCGGCAAGAAGACGAAAGAAGAAGGCTTGCTGAATATAAGCGGACAAGTAAGCAGGATGTTTCAATGCCATCAAATGAAATAAGTTTCTCTGATGATGAAAATGAAGAACAAATAGCTGATGCTCAAGATGGAAAGGATGGAAGTTATGAAGTGACATTAGAAATACCAAGCACGTCTTCAACTTCCAATAAAAAGCCAGAGTACAACACATTAGAAATACCTAATGTTGCTATGCATAGCATCAGATATGGTGTTGGCCTGCGTGCCACAGCTGCCATCACCACTGCTGCCTTTATGGATGCTGGCTTGATCACTGAAGAAGACAAGAGACTTGTAGTTGATCACAATAAAGTCAAGAGGGCCCAAGAAAAAGTTATGAGATCCCTGGATCAGGAATTTGATGATCTTTGTAAGAAGGGTGAAATTGACTGCATCTTCTTTGACGGCCGTCAAGATACAACTAAAGTTATGCTGAAAGCAGACAATTCAGATCATCAGTTCCCCAGCATCATCAAAGAAGAGCATTATTCTGTGTGCAGTGAGCCAGGTGGAAGATATCTCTACCACTTCACTCCTGAGAAAGACTCAATGAGAAAAAAACCTGCTGAAGTTATTGCTGATAATCTTGTAGATTTCATGAAGAAGAAGGGCATTGATAAAAGCCTGCAGGCCATTGGAGGTGATTCTACAAATGTTAACACTGGCTGGGAGGGTGGTTCCATGCATTGGGTAGAGGTCAAGCTTTGCCGTAAGCTGATCTGGTTGGTTTGTGCCCTCCACACTAACGAGTTACCCCTGCGACACTTGATCACAGCACTGGATGGGAAGACCTTGTCTAACAACAAGTGGACAGGTAACATTGGCAAGATGCTAGACACTGCAACCGAACTTGAAATTGATCCTTCATTCACCAAACTCTCAATTGGAGAGCCTCTTACTTCACTGAGTGACAATGTCGTAAAGGATCTCTCTACTGATCAAGCGTACGGGTATATGATCACACAGGCCATAAGGACAGGAGAACTTCCCACAGATCTGGCCCTTCTTGAAATTGGTCCAGTGAGCCATTCAAGGTGGTTGACAACAGCAAACAGGCTTTGTCGCATATGGGTTTCAAAACATGGCCTTAAAGGCAAAACCCTCAACAACTTAAGACTGATAGTGGAATACATTGTTGGTGTGTACTACCCCTGTTGGTTCAACATCAAAGTAAAACACTCTTGGGTGGAAGGCCCACGCCACATCTTGTTTCAGCTGCGGCTAGTTAGGCTGCAAAAGAAGGCTGTAGTGGATGCTGTTTTGCCAACCATCAAGCGCTCAGCATGGTATGCATTCAGCGAAATGATAATCCAGACACTCTTGTGCTCAGATGACAGTGAGGAGAGGAGAGCTGGTGTCCAAAAGATTGTTGACATGAAGGGTGGAGATGATGACACACTTGGAGATCTTTCTGTACGTCCCAGGAAGACACCTTCCATCAACCCCAGTGCTTCTTCCGTGTTGGAGCTGACAGACTGGTCTGATGGGGTATTTGAACCTCCTTTGACATGTAAACTGACTACAGCGGAAGTAAAGAAGTTCTTTGACAAGCCTATGCAAGTTCCACAGTGGCCCTGTCATGCTCAATCAATAGAGAGGTGTGTGAAACAAGTCACAGAGGCAGCAGGCAGGGTGTCTACACATGAGAAACGTGAGGGCTATATCAGAGGCCAAGAAGCAAGTCGGCGGCTGATGTCCAAGAACGAATCAAAGCAAGACTTGATGAAACTTATTTAAATTTTTTTTTTTAATGATGTCATTACTTCTAATGTTGTTTTATGATTACAAGGATATGTTTTATGATTACTAGGATATGTTTTATGCAGAGAAACTAAAATTTGTATAGCATTACCTGACATTTGAGAAGCTAAAATTAATAAATGTTGTTTTCCGAGAGCAATTTATGTGCTTTTTAATCAAACGTAGATTTACCAAGCTAAGTGTTGAACAATCACAAAAATAATAGCAGATTTGAATTCTTCACATCCAAAAACATATTTTTAAAACCCCTCAGTGAAGGAATTGGCAACAATTAATTTTCACTCCCAAATTGACACACCCTAATATCACACCTCTTGTCAAAAAATAAATATGGGGGCATTCTATCCACTGATAACTACAGGCCGATTGCCGTTGCCTCCTGCTTCTCAAAACTACTTGAGAAACTTTTGCTACGCCGACTAAATGATTACACTGCCCAACCAAAAAAATACTTTTTGCTGCTGATTTAATTCTAAGACCTGTTTCTGGATAATATTGATGTGCTGATTTCAAAAATCACCTTAGATTTTGTCCATCACATCAGGTTTTCGTGCAATGCAATATGCCTATTTTGGGTGATCCATGAAGGGCGCTTATCAAATTGATGATTTTTGAGACCTGTTAACAGCTGTTTTGCTGTTAAAATTTTATCTGTGGAATACGCAAATCTGTGCATTAAATCTAAAGGTCATGTACAACATATTAAAATCTTGGGTATCTGTGATTTCCCCAGGTGTGAGCAGAGATGGGCACGATCTTGATCTTCAAGATCAGATCGTGATCTTGAAGATCAAGATCGTGATCTGATCTTGATCTTGAAGATCACTTTTATTATGGTGATCTTGATCTTGATCTAAGATCACTTTATTTCTTGTGATCTTGATCTTGAAGATCACTTTAGACTTCAAGATCACTTTTAATTTCAGATTCTTAAATATGCCGCTATGCGAATGTCATTTGTTTTTTGTCCAAGCGACATCTGGTGGCAACTTTGTTCAACACTGACTGTTTATGTTTTCTGTTAGTTGGGTGACTTGCGTCATGCGTGGGCTCATGGAAGGTGTAGTTGCTGTGGAATTTAGGCTCGTAAAAAGTGTAATTTACTGTGCAATTATGTTAAAAGTGTTCTATTAATATATTATTATATATAGGCATAAAATATAGCCTATAGGTCCGTATTCATAATAAATTAATTCTAAACATATTTTATTTACAGATTGAATTTTTTAATAATGAGTGCAATTTTACAACTTCAACAGGCTCCCAAGGGAACCAAATATTCTAGGTTGTCACCAGAACAGTATTCAATATATTTAGATAACAATGTTGGTAATAAGGATCAATCTGTGCTATTGAACGGAAAATATTTTCAAATTGTCGAAAAAACTGGAAACATTATCAAAGTTATTTGTAGGCAGTGTACAAAGAAAACTACAATTCTGTCTGCTGGCCTCGACTCAACAAGCAATCTTCTGAGGCACCTCAGGGTTAGTACTACTTAGTAACTAAGTAGTAAGTAGCAACATTAACATAATGGTTCAAGTCATATTTTAAGTGACTGGTGCCATACAAGACTAATGCTACATTTACATAGACGTCCATTTGAATATATTGTGCACTTCAGATATTAATAGATTATGGACTAGTAACTACATTAAAAACTGCCGATATCCAACTATAATAAAACGCCAGGTGTATCTGTCTTTCTCTCTGTCTGATCCATGTCTGTAATTTCTCCTATTTAGTTACTGAAGGACGAAATTCGGCTTTCAATTTAACATAGGATAAAAATGCACTGATCATGGTGAAAATAATTTTAGTTAAAGATAACAAAATTTTAGAATCTTGTTAAGTATTAATTTCAACTAGAAGTTTGATACTCTGATAAATATTATACAGGGTGTTCAAGAAGTCTCTCCGCATGATAATAATTTATTTTCTTGTGCAGAAACTACATTCGGATCTTTTGGGTGAATATGAATCGGAGAAGAAATCTCGCAAGCGTCCAGCTAAAGAAGAAGATGCCAGCGGCAGCAATGCTGGCCCTGCCAAAATTGCCAAGCAGTCAACACTAAGCATGTTCCACATTTCCAAGCAAAAACCAGGACCACCAATATGCAAGATATCCTTGAAAAGAAGATTCTCTCGCTTGTGGCTAATGGGCTCCTACCATTGAGCCTAGTTGAACTACATGAATTTAAGGATCTTCTTTCATGTTAGTATAACTCAAATATTTTGCTATTTTTTCCATAGCTAATATCTGATTAAAATAATTAATCATATTATTTGTATGAACATTAGACTATCGCTAGCCTAGCTAAATATTTTGATATTTTTTCCATAGCTAATCTATTGTATTTGTTTTAATTTTTAAATTTTTTTTCAGACGTCAACCCGGCTGTTCAGGTGCCATCTAGACGCACCCTGGCTAGATCTCTTGCAACAACAACCAGTACAATGAAGGAAGACATACAAGCAAAACTGGCAGCAGTTGACCATGTGTGTGTTACATGCGACATATGGTCAACTAATCACCGCAGTTTCATGGGAGTCACTGCGCATTGGGTATGCTATTGATTTAGTGTATTATTTTTATATAATTGATAAATTGACCATTGGTGATAGACTGATAGTCTGATAGACTTATAGTATAATCTTTTCAATTATTCGACATGTGTTCCTCATTCATTAATTTGGTGAGTCTTCATTTTGCTGTGATTCACAGTAATTTCACACTAATTCACTGATTCTGTCATCTGTCATTGTGTCTGATTCACAGCAAAATGTGGAAGAGTCCATATTCACAGGCTGTGAATATGGACTCTTCCACATTTTGCTCTTATGGGATGGGTCACTGATGTGGTGGTATGGTAGGCGACTCATCGCTGAATTGCCTCCTTTATATCACATAGTTCTTCTCTTCAATGTTTGGTGTAGCAGTTTAGCTGGTGCGTGTCTAACCAATATTATTAAATTAAGCTTTAAAAAATGTTCATACAAACATTGATTTTATATTCTTACATTACAGATCAATGATGACTTGTCGCGAGGATCAGCTGCACTGGCATGCCGAAGATTTCGTGGAACACATAGCTTTGATAAAATTGCTGGAATATTGGACAGGATCAACTCGGAGCATGGTTTATCTTATAGAAAAGTTGTATCTACAGTCACCGACAATGCATCGAACATGGTGAAATGCTTTAAAGAGTTCGGTGTTCGTGTTCAGAATCGTACTGACGACATTGATGAAGATGATGCAGATGAAGATGATGATGAAAAAGATTCAGATGAAGAGGTTATCATCAGCAACTTTCCTGAACATTCAGGAGAGCATGGAGAGGAGTCAGTGAAACTATCATCCCATATTCGATGTGCCTCCCACACATTGAACTTGGTAGCAACAACTGATGCAGATAAAGGACTGAATTCACCTGGACTAAAGAAGATAAAGCATTCTACAATGGGAAAATGTTCGGCGCTGTGGAATGCTGCTGGTAAACCCAAGTCAGCAGAAAAAATACAGGAAATAACTGGCGTCCAATTTAGGTACCCATGCGTCACCCGATGGAACTCAATGTACGACTCATTAAGCCAAATATATAAACATAAGAACGACGTGAATGTAGCTCTTGAAGAACTGAATCTACCCATCCTCAAAGACAATGAATTGGAATTTATTTCAGAATATTTGTCTGTTCTAAAACCAATTGCAGCAGCCCTCAACAAATTACAGGCAGAGAAAGAATGCTACTACGGTTGTCTTCTTCCAACAGTCCTAGTGACTCAAGATGCCCTCGCAAGATTGGAGCCTATCCAACCAAACGACCTGCGCTTGAGACACTGCATGCCATTACTGGCAGCAGTCGTCTCTGGCTTCAATGCCAGATTTGGTCATTTTTTGTCGTTGAGCCCCGAGTAACTGATGCCGTTTTGGCCTCAGTATCTCATCCGTATTTCAAACTTAGATGGATATCATTGTTGCAAGGGCCTAATTTCGGCGATCATGAAGCAATCAAGTCTCAAGTAAAAGACAAGCTGCAAATGGCTGTAAGAAATTGTAATTCTGACAGCAGTGGTAATAGTTCGGTGAACTCAGACTCATCATCTGAAGACGATTTCTTCAGAACTATGGACGGCTCATTCTCTGCTCCTAACAACAAGGAAGACTTGGAAGTCCTCAATTATTTGCAGGATACCAGTAAGGCACTCGACTCTTTAGATAGGTATCCTGCTATAAAGAAGATCTTCAAGAGGTATAACACCACGCTACCTTCCTCTGCACCAGTGGAACGGTTGTTTTCGTTTGCTGGCATGGTTCATAGCCCCAAACGAAGTCGTCTCTCGGATGGTAACTTTGAACAATTGGTTTTGCTGAAAGCAAATGTTTACAGCGGTTGAACATTAAATTAACACTCTTAACTTGCGGTTTTTACCCTTATATTGTCAGTAATTGCGTACTGCAGTAAAACTGTAAAATTAAATTCTATGTAAAAAATGTTTACTTATATATGCTGACCGTTCATTGATATGGGTTATGGACCTGGTGAAATGAGAATTGAGAAAATAGAACTAAAAACTATATGTAGGTCATTTAATAGTTTTTTCTTTGCTGATAAGTTATGATAATACTAAGTTTTAAGTTTACCACCTGAAAAACTGAAAGGGGAATCGTCAATCCCCGTGGTTTAGATCAGGTGACATGGGTAGGATGCGATGCTTGTATTGCCTCAGCCCTCAGGGGAGTATTAGGAGTGATACTTTTCAGGAGTGATTAACAAAATAATTTGTTTTTGTTTACTCTACAAGAGTAACTTTTTTCAATTCATATAAAAGTGATCTTGAAAAGTGATCTTCAAGATCACGATCTTGATCTGGATCTTCAAGATCACATTTTTCTGGTGATCTGATCTTGATCTTCAAGATCACATTTTTCTGGTGATCTGATCTTGATCTTCAAGATCACCAAAGTTGGTGATCTTGCCCATCTCTGGGTGTGAGCGTGACGTCATGATCTGAGAGAGATTTCCCATTGGCGGAGTGAGAGCAGCCGGTTCCGCTAGTGACGTTACTCGTAAACTTTCAGCAGTTGGGTTGCAACATGAGCATTAAAGTTCACTATCTCAACAGTCATCTGGATAAATTTCCAGAAAATCTTGGTGATGTTAGTGAAGAGCAAGGTGAAAGGTTCCACCAAGATATCAAAGTGATGGAAGAACGATACCAAGGAAGATGGGATACCCATATGATGGCTGACTACTGCTGGAGCCTGCAAAGAGATTGGTCTTGACATCTCTCATTCTAGGAAGTCCTATAAGAGAAAATTTATCAGCACTGAAAAGTAAGAAAACAAGAAAAAACAATGTTAAGAAAACTGGTCCCGTGCTTGCTTTAATATGGATTCATTTTTTGCTTATTTAAACACTTTTAATCACTTTATGTGTCAATATTACCATTGTATATTAAAGTTCACTCCCTGCACAATTGTTTACTTTTCCATGCTGATTCTGAGTATGTAAAAACTTATTTTTTGAAAAGAAAAAAATTGGGCATAACCCTGCCAAAATGCGATATCTCCAAAATATCCGTATTTGATTGCTCGAAAACCTGACGTGATAGGCAAAAACTAAGGTGATTTTTTAAATCAGCACACCAAAGTTACCTAAAAACAGGTGTTAGAATTAAATCAGCAAAATTGGTGTTGGGCAGTGTTATTTATGGACGTCTCCTAACCAGTTTGGTTTTAAAAGGTCCTATTCAACTAACCTGTGTATTTATGTTTTGAAAGAGATTGTATTTAGATATACTGTAATACCAGTAATTCAACTTTTTTTGGACATAAGCAAAGCATATGATAGAGTGAATCACAATATTTTATTTAAAAAATTAGAAGATATGAATGTTCCACCATATGTTTCAAGTTTATTGGAGTTTTGGTACACACACCAAACTTTTACTGTTAAATTGGGTAATGTATTGTCCAAATGTTTTGGTTCCTCATGCGGAGTTAGACAAGGTTCCCTACTCTCTCCTCTGCTGTTTAATATATATATATATATATATATATATATATATATATATATATATATATATATATATATATTATATATTGATAGATTAATTGCTTCTCTTATGATGCAAGAGTGGGATGCTGTATAGATGACATGAGGCTAAATACCTTGGTCTATGCCGATGATATGGTGTTAATAAGCCCTTCGGTGAAAGGTCTGGCTCGTCTTATAAAAATGTGTGGATCATATTCTCAGAACCATGACATTAATTTTAATGTTTCTAAAACTAAAGTTATGCAGTTCTATCCCAAAATCTCAAACTAAAGAGTTATTATTTTCAAATTGAGAGACGAACCAATAGAGCAGGTACAAGAATTTAAGTATCTGGGTCAAACTTTCACGAGCTCCTTGAGTAACGACTCAGACATAAGGAAACAATTTCGAAGCAACTGTGCTAACGCAAACATGATTATAAGGAACTTCAAATTCTGTACAAGCGAAGCTAAAGACACTCTTTTTTGTATTTTCTGCACTAATATTTATGGGCAGCAACTCTGGGTTAATTATAAAAAGGGCTCATGCAGAACCTTCAATTTACCTTACAGCAGGTCCTATAGACTGCTACATAAGTTACCTCCAAGATGCTCAGCCTCTCAAATGTTCGCTAACCGCAACGTTCCGAGCCTCCCTGAGGTAACAAAACGTGCCCAATGCAGTCTAATGCGAAGAATTAAAAATTCAGACAATACAATTGTCCAAGCTATTCATCAGTTCTGTTTCATGTCTTCCAGACTGTGGACCTCTTGGTATGAAAATGTGTGTCGATAGCTCCACTTAACTCCTGCATTAGCCATCTCATTTACATGGACTTTTTATTTTTATGAAAGTATGATACTTTACTATTTTTTATTCCTCGTCTCCTTACGTGTATTATTGTTATTTCTTTATTGCTGTAGTCCTTTTTTTTTTGTTTTTAAAGTTAGTGTTTAATTAGTTGTATCGTTGATTACCTTGATGGATACTGTACTTTTTTTTAGGTTGGGGGGATCTGTCTCCTGCCAATAGAATTATTATTATATTTATCATCATTTCATCATTTTTGTTTCAGTACGGGTCTAACGTATATCTCCTGGTTAGTCATAATTTTTAGTTTGCTTGTTTTTAAATGTATTTTTATTTATCTTACCGCTTATTACCTTCAAGAATATTGTACTATGTTATGGGATTTATATCCTGCCAATAAAACTTATCATTATCATCATTATCGATTGCCCGATATTTCAATGTTTTGTTGCTCATCTGTCCGTTCTGACAAGTTTAGATGGAAACATTAAAAAAAAAACACGAATATTGGCATGAAGGGCCTCATCCATCTCATCAGTGCATTGATTAGCTGTTGAGTGAAATCGTGTATCTCGTACATCGGACATCTTATAAATTATATTTTATATAAATGATTGTTCGTTATGCGTTATCGGTATATTTAAATATAAGTGCTTTATTTTTCGAAAGATAGTACCGCTGCAAAGAGGATACAAGTATAGTTTTCAGTATAAAGGCAATAGAGCTTAAGAACTGGTAAATATGAGGCAGTGAGAGTTACGTTTCATGGTAATAATTGCTTACAACATAAACAGTTTATATACAGGGTGGGCAGATAAGTGTTCAAATGATGAAACAAATCAAACAAAAAGTCTATAAGAATTTTATTCATACAAATATTTTGTTAAATCGTAATTTAATCTTCAAAGAGTTCTCCATATGATACATTTGTGGATTCTCTCTCTGAAGCTATTCATTGTTCTTCTGAACATATTGAGTGGATCCTTTTCAGTTGTTCATCTAGTCTGCGGCCAAGGGCATTCACATTTGGATAGATAAAACCAGAAATGTAGAGTTTATGACGCAAATATGCCCCAAACCAGAAATCACATGGGGTTAAATCAGGTGATCTGGCTGGCCATTTGATGGAACCTCGAGGCCTAACCCATCTTCCTTCAACGTTGTTATCCAGAATCTGACGGGCAGCTGCAGAGTAATGTGGCGGCGCTCCATCATGTTGATAAAGCCAATTCCTGCCAACGCCATTAGTAAACTGTAGCAAAACGTTGTCTCTCAATACCTGGCAATAGCGTTTTTCATCCATCGCTCGATATGCCAAAGGAAACAAGTCCTGAAAAACCAATACATTCCCAAACTGTTAGTGTAGCCTTTTTAACGAGTTTACCCAATCGTATTTTGGGATTTTTTTTTCACCCAGTAGTGAACGTTGTGTTTGTTTCCTTTATTCGTTAAACCGAAGACACATTCATCTGAAAATTGATTTTTCGAAGGAAATCTGGATCGACTTGAACACGGGCGAGGATATTTTCTTTATTGTTGTTTCCTGTCGCCGTTACTGGCCTTCTGCTTCTTGGATGAACTTTTCCTAGGCTCCCTGTTTCTAAAAGTTTGAGCTTCCAGTGTTGAAGAGTGGTTGCATTTGGTGGTGGTTTATTATATTTTTGTTGAAATAAACGCAAACTTTCTTCACAGTTATTATAAGAAATAGCCCACGACGCAAGACACTTTTTCTTCATTGCTGTATTTCATCCTTACTGGCATGGCGCTGACTGGGGCTAGAGCCTAAGGCCTTCCTGTTCTAGCCTAGGGCCATTCCTTACCTTGCGTAGTTGCTGTGAAAAGTATCGCGTACACCTGCAGTGATAGCATTGGAATTTATTTATTATTAACAAATTATTTGTATGTATAAAATCCTAAAAGACCTTTCTCCCACCCTGTACGTAGGGTCATGACTCATTCATGACATACATTAATTTTCGATTCATTATTGAAATAATGGTTGGAACCTGAGTACTGCCTAGAGCTGGGCGGTTTGTCTTTTCTGTATTTTACATCACGACGAAGCGGCGAGCTGGCCGGTCATCCCCTTTAATTGACTCGGATTGAAGTAGCCCACGCTATGGATATGGAACATGGATGTTTCCTTTTTGTAATTTACACATGAAATTCATTATTTTAAAGGTTTTAGGAGGAATGAAAGGAGAGAGAGAACCAAGTACACATCCAAGTTTTTGTTTTTTGAATACAAACGAATATTTCTGTGAGAAGCTTCCGCTCCCAAATCTCTCTGCAGATTATTTTAATTATCACCTTCTTTATATGAGAGGGATCTCTCTGATGTTTCAAGTGCAATTAGGTTTTTGGAAGTAACACCTATCATGTCTTTGATTCACTGAATTGTTTACTCGGTTCTTTGATATGATTTGTATAATTAACAAGGAGCCTCCTTATAGAATATTTTATGAATATGTGTAGCAGATATTCAGCTTGTTAAGGTCTTCAACAATATACAACTCAATCTTTCCTCTTCTCTTAACATTCTTGGCATTTCCTTTTCTCGTGATCTTTCCTGGAAAGATCACATATTCTCTCTTTCCAAAACAGCTTCTAAGAGGTTAGGTGTGCTGTACCGCCTCCGCGGTTTCTTCACCCTCACTCAGTTGCTGTCTCTGTACAGGGGTCTTGTCCATCTTCATATGGGGTACGCTTCTGGTATGTGGGATGGCTCAGCTCACACAGCTCTACTTGACCGGGTGCACTCAAAGGCTTTTCGTCTCATCAGTTTCCCGCCTCTTTCGGACTGTCTTCAATCTCTCTCTTCGCCGCAATATTGCCTAACTCTCTCTTTACTATTGCTATTATAACGGACAATGCTCTTCTGAACTCTCTAACTGCATGCCTTCTCTTTTAAAGAGAGCACGCAGTACCAGACTTTGTGTTCTCATTCCTTTTTTGTCCAACGTTCTAACGCTAGTATTAATTTGTATTTTCAATCTTTCATCTACTCAACTGGTCAACTCTGGAACAATCTTCCCGAATCCATCTTTTCCCCTGTCTATGACCGTCAATCCTTCAAACGCAGAATGTCCAGCCATCTCGAAAACCTTGGACCTTGATTTTGGCTCTTTTCTTCCTCTATGGGGGAGGGGACGTTTTTGTGGGTATTCGTCCTTGGCCCTTCCTTTCTGCATAAAAATAAAAATAAGTTAAAAGAAGTTTCGGTGATTTGAACATACAGATTGCGTGTTTTCGGTTGGTTTTGGCGCCTTGTATTATTCTGACGATTTTTCTTCATGCAATACTCTTTAGGGATAAAGAATATAATGGCTTGTATTTTCCCAAACTACTACATTATATTGGTTATGAGGGTGTGCAAGGGTGTAATATAGATTGAATAGTATATATTTCTGAAAGTGGTGTTTTAATTTATGTGAGATACAAGTGAACTAATTGGCAGTTTATCTAATGTGTTCGATGCACCCCATCGAAAGTTAGTGGCAGTTATGAAAGTCATTGACAAGACAGATAATGGACAGTAACTCGTGGAGATTTTCGGATTACCATTTTTAAGTATTGGGCACAAACGAACTACTTTTGGAAGAGCGGCGCAATATCGGGTCTAAATAAAATAATTATGAAGGAGGGCAAACGATTTCTGTATTTTGTTTGGTATGAAATCTACGGTGCAGTTTTTGTTTTTAAGACTGTTTATTGCTGCCTTTATGTCAATTAAGGGAACTGAGAGGAAGGAGAAACCGTGGGTTTTCTTATCCTTTCCCACTCAAAAAAAAAAAAAAATCTTCGATAAAATTGGGTGTTGGGGGAACATTTTTACCTCCTCCCGCCTTCCTACCTCTGAGAAATGTTTATAGAGTTCTTTCAATATTGGTCATTAATTCAGAAATAATAATTACAGTATTATTATTTACAATTTTCTGTTGAAAACTGTTCTCTTTTCTTGTTCTATTTAATGTTTTAATTAGTTTTAATTAAATTAATTAACTTAATTTGGATCACAAATTTATTTCCAAAATTAATTTCATTGAAACTGTTGTTTGATCTTCTTGATTAGTTTGTTAATTTTGTTTTTATATCTTGTGTGAATCACCTAAGAGATATAAAGCCTTCTTTCATACGTTTATATTTGTTCTTTTAGTCCATTGGCTTCAATAAGTCGCTGGTAAACCATGGATTTTGTAGTCTTTTGTTCGATTATTCGTTTCGATTTTAATGGGTGCGTTTCGTTATAGGCATTTGTTCGTAGTGAGAAGCTGTACAAACTTTGTATTTAAATCCAGATTTTCATTAATAAAGTAAAAATTTTGACCGCTTAAGTTATCCAAAAATCCTTCCGCGAAAGCATCCTTGATAACCCTTTATTTTATTTGTGCATATCCAGTAAGTTTTGTATAAATGGGGGAAGATGTTATATGAAGGAAATGGTCGACAATCATTTTATTCAAGTTCATGTTTCGTCCACTGCACCCAAGTTGACGTTTGGTTCATTACATACAAGTTGACGTTTCGTTAAAATTATCCCAAATGGTAGCTTTATTTATGCAAGGGTTAGCTCAATAATTATTACTTTGTTTTCAATTATTTTCTGTTTCTCTAAAATTCGGACGATATTTTGTTCAAAAATTAAAAAAAACAGAAAAAGAAGCCCCCATATTTTCACAATACAAATCACATCGTTTTTTTTCAAAAATACTTTCACGTCTAGATATCGTGACACGACAATTGGGCGCGGGACAAATGAGCGCCGACAAATGAGCGCCGACAAATGAGCGCCGACAATTGAGCGCCAAGACAAAAGAGCGCAAGACAAAAGAGCGCAAAAACAAAAGAGCGCAAAACAATTGAACGAGAGCAAGCAAATAAACACTGGATAAAAGAAACAAAATAAGCTTGAACAAATATGTATTAATGATGTTAAAAAAACAATATTTATTAAGGATGTTAAAAATAATGTGGTTAGGTTAGGTTAGGTTAGGTTATTTAATATTTATTAAGGATGTTAAAAAAACAATATTATTAAGGATGTTAAAAAAAATTTAGTTAGGTTAGGTTAGGTTATTGTCTTGTGCTTATTTGTCTTGGCGCTCAATTGTCGGCGCTCATTTGTCCTGCGCTCATAAGTCGGGGTAGCTCTAGATATATAGTAAATCAGTTTCCCACAGTCAGAATGCTTCCTTTGCATCAAAAGTAAAAAAGTTATATATATATATATATATGTATATATATATATATATATATAGTCATGCGGTTTGCTTCTACAAAGCTTCAATTTAATATTTAGGAGAAATCCAATGACAAGGTGTCTCCTTGGTACTTACATTGGCAGCACCGTGCGCTCCCTCAGGACTAGATTTTATTCGCATATGGGAATAAGTTGCCGAACAGGTAAAATTTTAAATAAAAAAGAAGCCTCCAGTATTCGGGAACACAGTATAAAATGTAAAACTGATGTCACTTTAGATAATTTTAAAATTCTCGGTTGTAATTCTTGTCCTAACTCACTTAGAATTTTGGAATCTCTTTATATTAAAACATTGACCCCTTCTCTAAACGTGGATTCCTCAGCTGTCCTCTAAATTTTTTATAAACCCCCCTCCCCAACTCCCCTCCCCCTCCCCAATTTTTTATAATCCCCCCTCCCCTAACTTATAACTCCAACCGCCCAACCCATAGCTTGTTTCCTGTTTTGTTTTGTTTTAAATTACTCGTGCCTCGGAACCAGCATTGAAAGGTTCGTAGTGTTAATTATTCCATTGTATTAGTGTTAATTATTCCAGTGTACTAATTTCAAATTTACTATATGTAATTTAAAAATAGCTTTTAAATTTCTTGTAATTTTATATGTAAATTTTTATAACTTTGAATTTAACCCTCTTCTTTTAGTCTTTTTATAGAAATTATTTTGTCTTGTTCACATTTATTTATTGATTCTAATTTCATATTGTTATTATCTAGCCTGATGATGAGCGTATTGCTCGAAACGTTGCGCATTAAAGAAGACTTTTCATGGCATTTACATTCCTCCTTGTCATTGGATTTCTCCTAAATATTATATATATATATATATATATATATTAGGGGGGGGGATGTTAAACAAAATTTAAAATAATTATAAGGAAATTTTATGGGTTGCATTAAGCTATACACTCTATTACAAAAATTCTGTACTAAATTTAGACTTTATTTTGAAGTGGAAACCAATATATATATATATACACTTAAAAAGAAAACTAGAAAACCAAAAGTAAATAAATAAATAAATCCTTGGGAACGTCATGGGATATCAAGTCAATTAAAAGTTTTGTTACGAAGCCTGAAACAACTTCTTGTTTATTTGAGACTGAAGTTTGGTGGGAAAAAAGTTTGTTCATTTGAAGGAATGAAACTTGTTTGGAGGCTTTTAAAAACAAGGTAAATTGCAAAGGTATTTCTTTAAACAACGTCTCTTTTATTCAAAAATTAACAACAACAAAATGGCTTCAATTGCCAGATTCACGAGTGTAGCACTATATATAGACGGATAGACAGACAGAAAGGAAAAAAAAAAAATATATATATATATATATATATATGAAAATTATTTCACGAAAGTGACACGTGAAAATATTTATGATGAATAAAACCACGAAGGGAAAAGAAGCTTTTGATGTCATTAGACGAAAGCGCTTGAGCACCACTTTGTGTTTCTTTTCCCTTCGTGTTTTATTCATCATATATTATATATATATATATATATATATATATTATATTATATTATATATATATATATACAGACATAGAGAAACATCTTTGTTTTCACTTAAATTCCTTTAATATTTTTAATTCCAAATTACTTAATGGTTCTGTGAAAATTAAAAATAATTACCTATCGTTTGTGAGGAAAAAAAAAAGAAATTCTCCCAGACAGCTCCTCTAATGAGCTTTAATGAAAGAAAATCGGAAAGTCGACGCAAAATATTTACAAGAACCTTCCCTGAATAGAAATTAGTTTCTTAACTTTATGAAACGTATTTTCTCATTAATGACCCTTCATTGGAAAGAATGAATGTGTCATAATCACTAGAGCGTCAGTAATGAATTGTAGCACAATTCCGCAGACTATGCCCGATGCGATCTCTCGTCGGGCTCTGCGCGGTTCGAACTCTGTCGCATCGATTGGCTGGACCCTCGACGAGTGATGGTTAAGTTGTTGGTTTAGTTTGCGAGGATGTCTCCACATGGTTCTTTAAATTTATGTTGATTTATTCTTCCGATAAATCTGTTCTTTAATGGTCCGCCCATTCGGATTCGGACTTTATTTGGGTCGGCCCTAACTCGGCCTCCCCTTTTTTTTATGCTTATGCGACCTTTACACACCACACACACACACACACACACACACACACACACACACATATATATATATATATGTGTGTGTGTGGATATGTGTGTGTGTGTGGTGTGTATAATATATATATATATATGTAATGCTGATAGCTCTAACAAATGAATCTATGTTAACATAACATACAGTATAACACCAGAAAAAATAACTGCCTCGATCTGGTATTCACGAACAACACCAACTTAATTGATGACATAAAAATAATCTCAACTATTATCTCAGACACAACATTATCGAAATATCAACCAATATGACGACGACTTAAAATTAAATAACCACACAAAAAAAAGAAGTAAATTTGAGATTTTTAACGCAAACTCCAAGACAATAAATTGGGGAAAAAATCAGATACCATATGGCATAAATAGAGTGGAAAACAGCTAATGACCTTCGAAGAAAAGACGTTGGAAATTTTAGAAAAATATGTTCCGAAAGCACAGCCAAAAGGAAAGGGGAATTATTTCGAGAGGCAAAAGCGAACAGTATTCCGCAAAAGAAAGTATTTGCAAAATTAATGGGGGTTGCACGGAAAACAGTGACAAAGAAGTGATACAAGAAAAGTTGGAGAGTATCGATGTGGAAATACAAGCCCTAATTAAGGGCCATTCAGAGAGGGAAGAAGAAGATGCGGTAGAAGTAGTAATAATATAGATGTACTTGAAAACAATGAAAACTACGATGTAATATACAGGAATTTCGCTAACACATTCGACGAGTGTAATCATGGCCTAATAGCGCATAAAATGATAGACGGGAATAAGTGGGTTTTGAGCGAAAATTAGGGTCGATTTTTGCCGACGTCGAACGTAACTCAATTTTTCCCATAAGAAGCTAAGTTCATAAGTTTACGATTTCGAAAGTTACCGAGTGTTTTCGAACGCATCTCGTTAACTTACGAAGGATACCTGTATAGTGTTCCCAAACTAAAGGCCAGACTAGGGACACCATGAACTCTGAAGGAAAATAGCTTGGTTGTTAGAGGGCCAAAACTATTTAATCAGTTACCCAAAGAAATAGGAAACACTAGTGAAGTCAAAGTAGAAGTCTTCAAAAGAAGACTAGACGCCTGAGTCAGGACGGTCCCGGATGAACCGGGTGTTCATGGCTATGTGAGATGGAGAGCTCAAGACAGCAACTCTCTCCTACATGAGGCCAGTTCTTCGTGTGAAACCAAAATAAATAACAATATGTACAGTATATATATATATATATATATATATATAATATATATATAGACTGATAACTTTATTATCAAACAGAAGTTTTAAAAATTTTAAATTCAGCAAGAAATTAATCTCATTTAAGGAGTAAATATGAACTTGAATGAAAATATAATCCAGTGAATGTAATATTTAATTTATGATGTTTTGGGACTTTTGAAAGTTTCCTCATTTGCAACGATATGAAAAAAACAAAAGCTTAAATAATGAACTTATTTCCTCAACTTTTTATTCATTCTATTGGTTTTGAAAGCGCCTTTGAAAACTTTTACAGGGAAAATGCATGTATACGCTTATCTGAGTTTTACTGTTGGTTCCAGACTGTTTACATTTGAAAATTCATGTTTTAAGACTCATAAAAGCTATAAAAGACTAGATATTAGTGAATAATATATTAGTATTTTTTTTCGTAATTTAGTTATAGCAGCAAATTTGGCTTTTTCATAGAAAACGTAAGAAAGTTTTTGTGTGCATATCAATGAGAACAAGTATTGGGTGATTTTGTTTTTAAATATCTGATGTTTTAAATTTTTAAAAGGTTTGTGTGTTTTTTTTATTAACTAAAATAAAAGCATGTAATTTTTTACTGTACCTTCTCTTCACATGGGAAATTCGTACCCCCGAGTGCAAAACATGTTCTGTGATGTCCTCTCAGCTCATTAACTCTGCATACGAACAACAAAATTTTGCAGTATTGTGGACACAGTATCGGTTGAAATTTGAAATATCTTGTTCAGTTGACGGCTTCATTTCTTCTCTCGAACGTGGATTTTGTTTAAACACTCTACCTTTTCAGTAATTCCATAGTTAAAAGTCGCAGGGAGTTTAGATCTGTTGATGTTGGTTGCCATGATATTCCTTTATACATAAACCGCAGGAAATCTGTTGGACACGAATCTTCCGCCGAAAGTACGAGGCCACTCAATATATTTTGTCCTACCTTTTTTTTTCTTTCCAAGTTTCCTTGTAAGTTCCAGAAATTTTGTACCCAAGTAGTTACATACCTTTTTTAAATTTTTTATTTTTCCACATAGTCTCCATCCTTTTCTACGGCTTTCCTCCACCTCGAAACAAGGGCCTTTATTTCTTGCCGGTAAAAGTCCGCTGGGTTCAGCTGGAGCAACCTCTTAACCTCCTCAACAACTTCATCGTCACTCTGAAACTTTCTTCCACGAATAGCATCCTTCATTGGCCCAAACAAATGGAAGTCTGAAGGTGCCAGATCCGGGCTGTATGGAGGGTGGGTAACACAGTCAAATGCATTTTTGTGATGGCCTCTCTTGTTTGCAAACTGTTGTGTGGTCTTGCGTTATCGTGCAAAAGAAGAACGTCTTCCAGTTTTCTCTCCGGTCGAACTCGCTTTATACGTCTCTGGAGTCTCTGTAGGGTAGCAATATATGCCTCTGAGTTAATTGTTTGTCCTTTCTTCATAATGTCCACCAGAATCACCCCCTTTCATGTCCCAGAAGATGGTGGCCATCAGAGGGAGCCATTTTGAACTTTTCTTGCGTGGGGAGTCTGCGTGATGCCACTCCATGGATTGGCGTTTTGTTTCAGGTTCAAAGTGGTGTACCCAAGTCTCATCCCCAGTCACAATTCGTGAAAGGAAGTCATCCCCTTCTGTCTCGTATCGAACCAACGACTGAGAAGCAATTTTTTTTCTTTGGGCTTTGTGATCTTCAGTCAGTTGGCGAGGAGCAAACCGTGAACACACTTTTGAGTATCCCAGTTGCTGAATTATCATATTCACACTTCCTAGCTCCAGCGATAGCTCCTTGTATGTGACGCGCCGATTTGATCGAATGATGCTGTTAGCACGTTGCACAGTGTGAGATGTCACAACTGATGCCTGGTGACCGCTGCGTGGCTCATCATCGAGGCTGGCTCTCCCTCTCTCCGATGATCTCACACGTTTAGACCAGCGTCCAACTGTGTTTCGATCAACAACAGCATCTCCGTAAACGTTTTGTAGACGTTTGTGAATATTTCCAACTATTTCCTTCTCTGCGGTTAAGAACTCGATAGCGGCTCTCTGTTTACGACGCACATCACTGTCAGACGCCATTTTCGAAACTGCGTTAACCATCGGTTTTATACAAGGGCGTTTAAAAGCAGTTTTATACAAGGAGGGGAGGTTCAAACTGGAAAAATCCGGTTATGTGAAGCGCAGAAAGTTCAAACTTTGCCTTACGGCACAAAAGACATTTCAGCCCCATGGCCTATTATTTAGCTAAGAATAAAGGGTGGGGTAAAATATATTGAGTGCCCCTAGTATCATGTAAGAAGTGAAGCACCTCAGGCAGCCGGTCCTATTCAAAGGAGTGACATAACGAAGGAGTGACATAACAAAGGAGTGACAAATCGGAGATAAAATTCAAAGGAGTGACATAACAAAGGAGTGACAAATCGGAGATAAAATTCAAAGGAGTGACACGAAAATACCAACAAAGAAGAAGAAAGAACAAATCCAGAGGGAAGAGAGGCTTGCAACTGTTAGGTTAGGTTAGGTTAGGTTTGGTTTCTAGTTTTTGAAATAAAATCTTAATTTTAACAATTCTAACAAATTTTGTTTTTTTAAATAAAATTTTAATAATTATACTCCTTTGAATTTATCTCCGATTTGTCACTCCTTTGTTATGTCACTCCTTCGTTACGGTATTTATGTCACTCCTTTGTTGTGTCACTCCTTTGAAATGTCACTCCTTCGATACAGACCCCAGGCAGCTACGCAAAATGCTAAGTTGGCTTAGGCTGTGTAACTCCTAACGCAAAACGATGGTAAAATCGTAACAAAATTTGTAAAAACTTTTCCTCTTTATTTGAGTTAATAAAAAAAAACAAAATACAAACGTTTTAAAGTGTCAGATGCTTAAAAAATCTATAGTACTGCAAAATTTTGTTGTTCGTGTGCAGAGTTAATGAGGTGAGAGGGCATCACATAGAGCATGTTTTCCACGAGGAGACTAATTCTCCATGTGTATAGAAGGTAAAAATTTCTTCTTTTTTTCAGTTAATAAAAAAAAAAAAGTTACAAACCTTTCAACGTGTCACACATTTAGAAAATCATCCGATATGTAAAGCAAAATTTTATGTCCTCGCGCTGAGGCAAACTAAATCTTAAATTTATTAGTGACCCCTTTTTTAATATTGCTACAATATGTCTTCAGAATTGAAGCGGCGGTGAATCCTTTACTAAAACAACAACAACCTTTTTTTCAAACTTATTGAGTCTTTTATGATTTTATTAATTTTCTTTAATTCAGAGAATTTGTAATTTTTGGTACACTTTTAAAATATGTCGCCTCGAACGAACACGTTTGACATTTTATCAACTAATTTTCTTTGGGTCGTATTAAGTTAAAAAATTAATTTTAGTTAGGTTACGTCATGTTAAGTTAGATTAGGTACAGTTAAGTTAAATTATGTTAATAGAATTGTTAAACTTTGCTGTAGTTAAAATGAGTATAGGTCCATCTCGAAGACGTGGAAACATCCTAAAAAGCTTTATCGGAATTGAGATTTTAATGGAGGGGCATTAGGAAGATATAACCAGTGACAAATTCAAGGGGAGGGGACAAGGAGGACGAGGACCCCCTCCCCCATGAGAAAAAAAAATATATAATAAAATCATCTTTTGTCATATTTAATATTAGAAAATCAAAATGTCACATCAACCATCATTGTTGCGAATCGTGTCTCATTTCGTCAACTATAAACTCTTCCTTTAAATCCTCTTAAACTTAAAATTTTCCAAATTGTAATTTGATTGGTAAAACCGCCCCCCCCCCCACACCCCCTCTCCTCAATAAAGAAATGCTGGATCCGTCACTGAAAACGCGTCAACAAACGATAAAAAGACTATCGTAGCGATGAAAAGAAGAGAACCAAACTGACCCGAAAACGTTTCTTCATCCTGCGAGTGTCTTTGAAGAAGGAATTCACTTCACGGTTATAAACGTAAAATTCATCAATGTTTCCTCAAACCATTTCCAACAATACGCTTTGGCACTCAAAGCCGAGGAAATATTTATTTTCTCTCAGAAGCACTTTATATTTGTAATGTTTAACGTCGTTCGGCATCCGTCGTAACGGAAAATAATCATGACGGAGGAGATCTACGACTTTACGTGGGATCTGAATCACGGGTCGCTACATCATCTGAACGTGGGGAACGGTCGCTCATATAACTACTAATCAGACAACGTCACTTAACCTCGCCATTCTAACGTGAGAATCAATTAAGTATGTTTTATGTGATGAAATAAATAAAAATAATAGAAACACGTACAATGAATGAATGATACAAATCCACAGGGAAAAAAGAAAAATGATTCCAAGGCTTTTCGGTATTCAGAAGTACACCTCGTCAGGGATTCCCTGACGAGGTGTACTTCTGAATACACGAAAGGGCTTGGAATCATTTTTCTTTTTTTTCCTGTGGGTTTGCATCATATATACACCTCGTTAACCTCGTTGACGTTCCGTGTGTTGGTCTCTCTTCACACGAAGGTCAAGATGGTGGCCCCGCCTCTAGGCCTGGCTTAGTGGAGGAGCGAGTTGCTTTCTTGCGCTCTCCACCGCATATAGCCAGGTACACCCTGCTCATCTGGTACCATTCTGAGCATCCAGGCATCTAGACTTCTCTTGAAGACTTCAACTTTGACCCCTGTAACGTTTCTGAGGTCCTTCGGAAGCTGGTTAAAAAGTCTTGGCCCCCTGACAACCAAGCTATTTTCCTTTAGTGTTAAAGAGGTCCCTTGTCGAGCCTTTAATTTGGGAATACTACACATTCTGCCTTTCCTATTTTTCAGTGTTGTTTAAATGGTAATTGGGTTTAGTTTGAGGTTTGGTACCAGTTTTTCGATCATTTTCCATATGTAAATTATGGTGTACCTCTCTCTTCTTCTTTCCAGGGAGTACAAATTTAGTTTACGGTGTCTTGCCCAGTAGTTGAGTTCTTTGCAGCCATCAATCTTGGCTGTGAAATGTCTCTGAGTTTCTTCTAGTTTGTTAATTTCTTCCTTTTTATACGGGGACGTCAAAACTGAGCAGTATTCAAGTTTTGGTATGATCAGTGTTCTCAGCAGGGGAATCATATACGGGGCTCCAATAAACCTTAGCCCCCCCCCCCGCCCATGGCCTAAACCATTAGAGGTACAGTAAAACTAAACATACCTTACAAAATAGAATTTAATCCTGCATTTAATGAGAAACAATTAAAACTTGGTGTTCCCGCCATTGGCTTCCAAGACAGCCTGAATTCGCTTTGGGTAGCTTGCCAAAAGTGACGTGAATAGATCTTGATCGTTACGCAAATTTGCTAAAGCAGTTTCAATGTGTTGCGTCATTGTATCCTTCGAAAATCGATTTGCTGCAGGTTCTTGAAACAAGAGACATTCAACCTTGTCCTTTATAACTGATCCAATGTGTTCACAGACGTTCAGGTCAGGAGAATTTCCTGGCCATTCTTCATTTCCAAAGAAATCGATCTCATGGTTCCGCAACAACTGTTGAGTGGCTAATGCCTTAAAGCAGGGGGCCTTATCGTGCAGAAGTGTGACCTGATCGACATCCATAACATTGTTTGGGTTTCGTAGAAAAGGAATGACATGCTGGGATAGAATAATATCACAAAAATACTGTCCATCCCAACTCTGACCATTTGGCTTCAGCACCCACATGAGCTTCTTCACAGTGAACAAAACAAACACACCAACACAGTCCGGACTTTTTAATAATTCGCGATAATGTTCATTGTCATCGATTTCATCTGGTGTTGTGGCCCACACTCGATCATTTTGGTAGTTAGGCCGACGTGTTACGTAAACAAAAAATTCATCGGAGACAGCTAAATGCATGAAATCATCCACATCCCAATCTTCAAGATAATGGGCAAACCACATTCTGTCATCGATATTAAGTTGAGTTTTTCTTGGCTTTGGAAGTTCATGCCGAGGCTTTGAACCTTGCCTATGACGGTACAGTCGAATGATCTCACCATTAACGATCTTTCCTCTCAACACTTCGATCTCTCTAGAAAGTTTAGCACAGCTGTTTTTCCGCTTACGCGTACCGCTTTCAATGATGCTCTTTGTTTCCTGAGAGAGTGGCAAATTTGGGCACCCAGATTTGGTTGTATCCATTTCACATTCATCCAAAGTTTTATTCCAATTTCTTTTGACGAAGTCCTCACTTCTTCGCAACTTTTTGGCAACCCATGAACGTGTTATAAAGGTGGCTCCAGCATCACGAGCTTCCCGAAATGTTATTGCTCGTATGCGATCTATCACACGTTGCCTCTCCGAATCACCAATTAATTGAGAAGCCATTATATTATCACTTTATCAGCTAGAGTAATTTTAATACCTGCAATAAATAAAGAATTTTATATATTTTTATAATCACTAAAAACTATTTCGATATAAGTAAACATGTAAGCTGCAAATGGGGGGGGCTAAGGTTTTTTGGAACCCCTTGTGTGTGTGTGTATATATATATATATATACAGGGTGGGCCGTAAGTTTCCATACATAGGAAAAATTAAACGTTTGTTTTTATGTTTCAGATACCCTAAGAATATGCGTTTGACGTAAGATCTTGTTTACTGATGAAGCAAATTTTTACGTCAATGGAGAGGTTAATCGGCAAAACATACGTTATTGGAGTAATGCTAACCCTAACTGGCTGAGTCCGACGAAGATGCAAGGTGCCGGTAAAGTGATGGTGTGGGCCGGGATATGGGGTGACAGAATTATTGGACCAATTTTTGTCAGTTGGAAATCTAATGCCGAAAGGTATCTTAACATGTTGCAAGAAGAGATTTTCCCATCCCTGCTAAACGAGGAAGGTAACTTCCCAGTTTACTTCCAGCAAGATGGAGCTCCACCTCATTATGGTCTTCACGTGCGTCGGTATTTGGATCAGCAGCAGTTTCCGGATGCTTGGATTGGTCGGCGTGGTCCTGTGGAGTGGCCTCCCAGATCCCCAGATCTCACCCCCCTTGATTTCTATCTTTGGGGGCACTTGAAGGCCATGGTGTATCAGGAAAAGATACGAGACATAAATCATCTAAAGGAACGTATCACCAACGCCATTACAAGCATAACGTCAACTGTGCTAATGCGTGTTCATCAACAGTGGGGAACACGTATTGAAATGTGTTTTCAAAACAATGGCAACCATGTAGAGCATATTATATAACTAAAAATGGTTGTCCATAACAAAATGTTTATTTTTCCTATGTATGGAAACTTACGGCCCACCCTGTATATATATATATATATATATATATATATATATATATATAATAAAACGTCAGCTGGAGATACTTGGGACAGTAGGACCGTCACTAGGGGGCGTCCATAAATGATGTCACGCTTTTAGGGGAGGGGGATCTGTAGTTTTGTGACCTTTTGTGACAAAGGGGAGCGGGGGTCTAAAATTTTTGACATTACAAAATTTTTTTGCGTTGTGATGACATTTTGATCAGTTTAATGTAAAAACTAAAATATTGATAGGATTCTTTTTGTCGACAATGTAGCTGAAAATAGCTGACATATTGCTGAAAAACGTAAATTCTCATACATCTGGCTGCCTGCTTTACTAGATATTAACAAAAAAGCTACTATTTGAATGAATTTTTAAATAGATATGTTATTTCACTGTATTCATTTTACAATTTTACATATAGTTTGTGACCGTGACATGGGGGAAAGGGGGGGGTTCAAAATTTTGTGACCATTTGTGACAAAGGGAGGGGGGTCTAAAAATTTTAAATTTTGCGTGACATCATTTATGGACGATCCCGTCGGGGTAACTTGGGACTTACATATAATGACTGTATTGGTATTTATATTGTTAATTACTTTATACTGTAGGTAAAAATAAAAAATATCCCAAATTCACCCGTGTGTAATATAAAAATGCTGTTCAAGCCTCAAAGGACTAAATGTCCCAAGTATCCTCAGTTGACGATATATATATATATATATATATATATACTTGCGGTCAAACAAGAAAAATAAAATTGCGGTGGTATTATATATATATATATATATATATATATATATATATATCGGTGGTGTAGTGGTTAGCGTCACTGCTTACGAATCCATCGGCCCCGGGATCGAGACCAGGTGACGGCAGCCGGCGCGCAGCAAAACCCAGCTGTTCATCCTTCCACACAATAAAGAAATTGGTTGGTAGATAAATGGGTACCCTGGGTGGCCTAGTGGTTAAAGACGCTGGGCTGCTGGTGGAATGTGGTTCGGATTCCACGTTAAATTGTAGGGATCTTTTCCAAATGGACGACCCCACGGGATTTAGCTGAAAATTTGTATAGTAATAAATTTTTATATTCTAACAACGAAAATTACATTATTTTCCTGGAGAAATATGCGCAACATACGAAAAAAATTGCATTTATGTGCGCACTAGTTTGCATGGCGCATGACCGTTGTCTAAATTATGTAGTGTTATGTAGTGGGTTTTACAAAATAAAACTCAGATAATATCCTTTATTTATTAAAATTTGCAATATTTAATATTTTAATAAATAAATCTTCATTTGCGTACATTTTTCTCCATACGAACTCGCATAAACAGTAATTTTTGTTGTTGTTATTAATGTTTATTTGTTGCCTGCTTGACCTAATTTAGTCTGAATATTATTGTTGTAGTGTGAGCATATGATGCAGCTGTAATCTATCTACTTGCGAGTTGCCCCCGTTAATTCCATGCCCGGTTAGGTCAATTGAATGCCCGGTTAGATCAACTGTACGCCCTTGACGAATGCCCGGTTAGGTTAAGTCATGATATTTTCGTTAGTTTTAACGAAAATATCACTACTTAACCTAACCAATCGTCAAGGGCGTACAGTTGACCTAACCGGCCATTCAATTGACCTAACCGGACATTCAATTAACCGGGGGCCACACAGCAACCTCATATCCGGGCGTCATGAGCGGTGTAAACTATCAAAGATAACGGTCATGCGCCATGCAAACTAGTGCGCATATAAATGCAATTTTTTTCAGTATGTTGCGCATATTTCCCCAGGAAAATAATGTAATTTTCGTTATTAAAATCTAAAAATTTATTAGTATACAAATTTTCACCTAAATCCTGTGAGGTCGTCCATTTGGAAAAGATCCAATTGTAGGTCTAAGATTCTAAGATGGAGTAAAAAGCTTAACCTTCGTCAGAATGAACAATTCGGGCGGAAGGAAACCAAAGGTACCAAAGGTATATATATATATATATATATATATATATATATATATATATATAAAGCAAGTAAAATCCCCTAAAGTTAAAAAGAAATAAAAACTGCTGAAAAATAAACGTTAATAAATGTTAACAGTATTTGTAGGATAGACATTTTAATGTCAGTTATGTTACATTTTTCTCTGTAATAATACAGTAGCTTGTTTTGGTGCTAACGTCTTTTCATAAAAAATTCTCCTTTCTGTTTTATCATAGTTTGGCATATTTTGGGTATTCTTTTCAGCAACTTTTCCAAATACTTTGGTGGCAAATTATACTATTACTGTTGTAAATATACCCAAAGTTCAGTGGAGTTAATTGGACTTCGCGAATTTACCTTTCTGTGAAGTTCATCCACGTAATCTCAATTTGGTTTAGATCTGGGGATTGCGGAGGCCAATTCATTATTCTTTATTATTATTATTATTATTCGTTATATCTTTGGCAACATAGTGCTCTGTGTTTGGGGTCATTATCTTGCTGGAACTTGAAGTTATTCCCAATTAAATAATGACCGGAAGGAATGACATGATGCTGTACGATACAATGGTATCTCTCTTTGTTGAGGTTTCCTTCAATTTTCACTAGGTCCTCAGTCACGTCACTAGCAAAACAGCCCGATACTTTTATATGCTTGACTATAGACACCATGCAGTTCTCCCTCAAACTTTCTTCAGCCTTTCTGACATACGTCGTCTCTTACTGCCAAATATTTCAAATTTGCTCTCATCTGTCCAGAGTACTTGTTTCCAATCTTCTAACATAAACTTTTGGTGTTCTGGCCATTTCAATAGCCTTTGCTTATTGCCATGCCTCAGACAAGGTTTTCTAGCAGCTACATAACCATTCAGTCCAGCTTCAGTCGGCTTTCGGCAGGTGAAAACGAGACGCTGGTTCTGCGATGTTAAATTGCGTTCAGCGGCTAGATGAAGTGCTGTCAGGAATCTATTTCTTTATTTCTTTTAGGCTTTCTAACCAATTATAATCTCTCTTCCCTTACTGTCTTCTTTCTTTTTCTTCTTCAGCCTTTCTCGTTGTTTACTGAGCCTATCTCCTCTTGTCTTTTAATGGTTTTGGACACTCCATTTTGAGAAACTCTAATCCTACGTGCAATATCTTTTTGGGATTGCGCAAGACGTTGCAGAGGCATTATTTCAATGCATTTCTTTATAGGAATTTCTTTCCCGGCGGCCACCATCAATTTCTAAAAAAGTTGTTGCTTCATAAATGTTGAGTATTTTCAATGGGGAAACCAACTTCATATTTAGTTTTTAGTGCTTAAACAATGTTAAACAGCTAATCTGTATAAAATAGGTAAAAAGAGGAGTTTTTTGAGTATATATATATATATATATATATATATATATAACTACAAACACGCAGTATAATGAACGTAAAGAACGACGCTTGTATAGGAGATATTCCGCGCAAGATGAGAGAGAGAGAACGAAACAAATGAAAAAATGAGGTATAAGCAAAATTAGAATATAATGTATTACTTATTTTACATTAATAAAAATGTTTTATATCGTAATATTTTGTGAAGCGTGACAACTGTGAAAAATTCTTTTCAAAGCATAATCGGCGCCGCTTTAAAATTAACTTAATTAACAAACAACAAGAACTACATTTTACTTTGTGTGTGTGTGTGTTCTTGGCTGTCTTACAAAACCACGAATATCCTTCAGGATACATACGGAGCTCATCGCAACACGAACGGGCGTGCATAATGACATCAGCGGTGTCGCCGTAGTTTCAGACATTATTTTTATTGAATTGTTAAAAATCATAAAAAAAAGGGATATAATGAAGGTCAGACTAGGTTGGGTTAAGTTTATTTACGTTAGATTGAACTCATTAAGTCAAATTGAAAATATGAAAATGTCGGTGTTTCGTAATGTAACCAAACGTGTGTGTGTGTGTGTGCAAGCAAGAACTGAAAACTATTTAGATTCCTATTCACAGAGCATATATTAACATATCTTTCAATTGTGATATCACAATAAAATTTAATAACAAAAAAGGAAAAAAAGGAGCCATGCAATTATTATTTGCGTATAAATAGACTCCTTCACCGTACCGACTTTTGAATAATGAAGTCGACGTTATTATCTCTTTCATTGTTTTAGAGAAGGACCAATTATCTCTGAGCGTCACATTCTCTCTCATTCTTTATCATAGTTTATGGTTGAGCTGATAAAGCAGAAAATTGGTGAAAATTATACGAAATGTGAGTGCCATGAACGATTAAACGGTGACACACTGAAATATAGTCAAATTAAAATAAAAATAAAAATAACTGCGGTCTCATTCGAGGCGTTGGACTTTTTCGTGCGTGTGTATACCCGTAAAACATTTCCTATATAGAATTTTTTTTTTTGCGGAATTTCCGTTTGTTCATTTGTGTCTCTCGGTCTGTATAAAATTTTTCAATTAAAAAATATAATTTGTAAAAGCGAAAGGCTCTTTAATTCTTTTATTTGCATAAATCACATTTCCTCTTTGCGCGTCACATTTCTCCGATGATCTTCTCTTAAGGCGTAGAATTATAACTTGAATATTACACTCTTTTTATTTCCTCTTTGTGTCTGACGCTACTTTCGATGAATTATGCGTTGCTTTTTATTCCTTTGCACGTCACTTTCGTTTCTATTGTACGCGTTAAATGGTCTCTTTTTTACGACAACGTTGTTTGTTTACGCGCAAAATGCAAATATTTTGACTACCTTTTACGACGCTCTTTTACTCTTAACGAGAATGCTATTTTACCTTTCTCCGTTATATATATATATATATATATATATACCTTGGTTTTGCTTCCACCCGAATTGTTCATTCTGACGAAGGTCAAGCTTGTCACTCCACCTTAGACCTACAGTTTAACGTGAAATCCGAACCACGCTCCACCACGGGCGGTCAGAAATTACAAAGTCCTCACCTGGACTCGATCTCACGACCTCCCGATTAGCAGCCCAGCGTTTTAGCCACTACACTACCCAGGGTACCTATTTATCTACCAACCAATTTTTATTGTGTGTAAGTTTGAACACTGGTTTTACTGAGCGCTGGCTGCCGTCACCGGGTCTCTATCCCGGGCCTATGACTTCGTAGTCGGCGATGCGAACCACTGCACCACCGAGGCGCATATATATAATATATATATATATAATATATATATCCATGCACCCATCGGGTTCCGCCTATCAGGCAGGTCCAACTCATGTGTCCTGCCAAAGTGTTCTATCCTGAGCTATCCTTTTCATCTCATGGTAGGTCCTTTATAATATATATATGTGTATATATATATATATATATATATTCTTGTGAAATTTGTTTCATGTAAAATCTAGTGTGGATGTTTTCCTTATTAGTTGAAAATTAAATCATAAAGTCATTTTAATTTTTAAATAACATTATTATTATTATTATTATTATTATTATTATTATTATTATTGTTGTAAACATACGTGTCTATAGCTTAAAACCCCGCCCAAGATTTAATAACTACAAAACAAAAGCATAACTTCTTCACACTTCGTACATTGTACCTAAAGAAAAAAAAAAAAAAAACCGATATCGGCGTAGATCCAAACTTTATTGTGAAACACTTTTGGAAATGAGAAAATAAAAATATTTAATTTACGCTCTATTGATCCGATGAAGTTTAGCGATTGGAATACGTGCATTTTAAAGGAAACACTATTCGCTCGGTTTATTGATTCAGTATGTATAACAAACGATCTCTCTCTCTCTCTCTCTCTCTCTCTCTCTCTCTCTCTCTCTCTCTCTCAACCTCGGCGATATTCAAAGAGTTGGCAAACACATACATATGACAGATATTCAATTACAGAAAACACCCTCACACACTTGCCTGTCTTGTTAACATGTCCAAGGATAGAATAAATGAGTATTTTGTAGAACTGTATAATTTCCAAACAAACATAAAAAAAATGCATGGCGTGGATTAGGTGAGGTAGACTTGCGTTTCTGCCGTCACGATTTCTCTATTTCTCTTTTTTTCTTTTGGGTGGCTGGAAGCACGTGACGGGTGAGGGCAATGCGTGGAAAATCTGATTTCCGTTCTCAATTCCTTTTTCAATCCCTTTCCTGCAGAAGCATTTCATCGCTTTGCCGGTGTGATGGCATTGCGCGTACCTACAGTAGGTGCAGAGTGCAGAGTGCAGACATAGGGAGTCTGACCTTTACCTCTCTCTTATTCCTTTTGGGGTTAGCCTGGAGTGGGTCATGGGGTCTGTGTTGGTCCGACACCTGGGTAAAGAGAGCTACAAATTTTTTGCGTAAAATCAAAACCATACGTTCGAGGTTTTTGTGACCATGCCAAGTAGTTGATACACGATCAACACGAATATATTATTACGCAAGTTTATATAACGGTACTATCCAGTGTACGATTTCTGCGTGTGCATAACGAATTAGCGAGCTAGTTTATATATTTTCCTCTTTTCTGTTAAATTTCCTTTGCTACTTTTCCAGGGTCGAGATATTTTCTTCAACCTTTTTCCTTACCCGCCTCTGGCGGGGATGGAGCGGAGGGTGGGGAGAGAGCCTTATGCTTTTCTATCCAGTTTTCTACTACTGTTATGATAATTAAAATATGCACTAGTTCAATAAAAGAAATCTCCCCCAGTGGGCCGAAAAGGCTTCGAGGCTTCCTCTCGTCTTTGTAACTAAACCTAACCTATGTTAACCTAATCTAACCGAATCTAACTAGATCTAACCCACAATAACTTGTCAATTTTACGTCACGTCCATCAGATGTCATTAGTTAACTAACATTTAACATAAAACTAAATTGTTAATATACAAGAATCACTCCTCATCCTTTACGGGAACCAACAGTCAGTGATCCTTACAATACACGAAATACTACATACACCATTGGAGCACTCACATCGAGATTAATGAATATTCAGAAACGGTAAGAAAGTCCATATTTTGAACAATTTCATGTAAAAATATTGTGTTCATAAAAAGGGTAAAAGAATTTGAACACCATTAAATATTAACACTATCTTTTGACATATGTTGTTAATAAATAATTATTTTAATTAAATTTACATAATTTGTTTTAGGTTTGTAAAGCTGCTTTTAATTGTTAATAGTTTATTATTAATTGAAATTAACTATTTTGATAATTAACTCATAATTTTTTATTGTTAACGTTGGCCGTTGTAATGTAATTATAGCTTTTAATATGTGACTTTTTAGATAACTGATAACCGCTTTTCACATTATTAAAATATATATAGTCGTGTGTGTGTGTATATATATATATATATATATATATATATATATATATATATATATATATATATATACTGTATATGAAGAATTTAGTTTCAAAACGCCAAATCAGCAACTTCCGAGTTATCGTTACTAAATGGTGGTTGATATAATGTATTGTCACACAAAGCATCGATTTTTTAGCTAAGTGCGAGTTCTCCCATTCCTTTACTTACTGAGTTTTTCAATTTTTTCCAAAACGCGGTATATGCAATACATCAACAGATGTTTTTCTCAAAATAAAAAAATCGTTATATCACGTTTTGGAAATGAACTCTTCATATATATATAATATATATATATACAGGGTGGGCCGTAAGTTTCCATACATAGGAAAAATTAAACGTTTGTTTTTATGTTTCAGATACCCTAAGAATATGCGTTTGACGTAAGATCTTGTTTACTGATGAAGCAAATTTTTACGTCAATGGAGAGGTTAATCGGCAAAACATACGTTATTGGAGTAATGCTAACCCTAACTGGCTGAGTCCGACGAAGATGCAAGGTGCCGGTAAAGTGATGGTGTGGGCCGGGATATGGGGTGACAGAATTATTGGACCAATTTTTGTCAGTTGGAAATCTTAATGCCGAAAGGTATCTTAACATGTTGCAAGAAGAGATTTTCCCATCCCTGCTAAACGAGGAAGGTAACTTCCCAGTTTACTTCCAGCAAGATGGAGCTCCACCTCATTATGGTCTTCACGTGCGTCGGTATTTGGATCAGCAGCAGTTTCCGGATGCTTGGATTGGTCGGCGTGGTCCTGTGGAGTGGCCTCCCAGATCCCCAGATCTCACCCCCCTTGATTTCTATCTTTGGGGGCACTTGAAGGCCATGGTGTATCAGGAAAAGATACGAGACATAAATCATCTAAAGGAACGTATCACCAACGCCATTACAAGCATAACGTCAACTGTGCTAATGCGTGTTCATCAACAGTGGGGAACACGTATTGAAATGTGTTTTCAAAACAATGGCAACCATGTAGAGCATATTATATAAATAAAAATGGTTGTCCATAAAAAAATGTTTATTTTTCCTATGTATGGAAACTTACGGCCCACCCTGTATATATATATATATATATATATATATATATATATATATATATATATAGCGCCTAGGTGGTGTAGTGGTTAGCATCACTGACCACGAATCCACCGACTCGGTTCGAAACCCGGTGACGGCAGGCGGTGCGCAGCAAAACCCAGCCGTTCATCCTTCCACACAATAAAAATTGGTTGGTAGATAAATGGGTAGCCTAGTGGTTAAAACGCTGGGCTGCTGATCGGGAGGTTGTGAGATCGTCGTAGTTTCTGACCGCCCGTTGTGGGGCGTGGTTCGGATTCCACGTTAAACTGTAGGTCTAAGGTGGAGCAACAAGCTTGACCTTCGTTAGAATGAACAATTCGGGCAGAAGCAAACCAAGGTAACAAGGTATATATGTATATATACAGGGTGTTCTAAAATTACCTACCAAACTTTTATATGAACGCAATATCTTAACAAAAATTATACGATATTTAACAATTTTATTTCAAATACAGCAACAATAATTGTTTATTTTAGATGTTCAAAGTGTCTTCCTTCAACTTGAACGCATTGTTCACAACGTTCGACTACTGATCGACAGACATTCTTTGCAAAATCCTGTGATATGGCTCCGAATTTATTGGTAATTCGTTGTTGCAAGTGAAGTGTCCTTGGTTTTGTTGCATAAACTTTTTCACGAATGTAACCCCAAGCAAAAAAATATATAGGGTAGGATCGGGTGACCTAGCTGGCCACTCGACAGGTCCCCGGCGACCTACCCATTTTCGAGGGAATTGTTGATCCAACCATAATCTGACCTCTCGTTTGTAGTGCGGAGGAGCACTGTGTCACATGTCAGTATCAACATGATTCGAAAGTATTTGAAGAACTTTATTTTGTAAATGATGTAAATAAGATTCACCAATGACTATACCATTTGGGAAGAAAGGACCCACCATACCTGTGGAACTTCTACCGCCCTACACCATAACTCCAGGCGACATTAATTCAGCTGTCACAACATTATGAGGATTTTCATCAGCCCAGTAATATGAATTATGCCTGTTTATATTCCCATTAAGCACAAACTTAGCCTCATCGATCCACAATATGGAATCCACTAAACCTTTCTCTTCAGCAAAATGATTCAAAAAGACTTCACAGAATTAAAATCTTCGATCAGGATCATCATCGGACGAGGCGTGCAGCAATCGTGTTCTGTAAGGTTTGCAATTCATAGCCTTCAGCATACGCCATATTGTACTGCAAGATAAATCATGTTCTTGAGATAATCGACGAATTGATTTATTAGGACTCTGAGTAATTGCTGTTGCTATTGTGTCCACGTTTTCTTGTGTGGGAGCTGAGATGGGTCTTCCGGCACCTGGAGCTAGCTGAACAGAACCATACTTTTCAAATTTCTCTTTGGTTGATTTTGATGTTTCTGGTCAAGGAGGTCTCGTATTCCACAAATTTTCATATTTTTAGATGAACTTTAGAAATGTTGTTGGTGCACTGATACACTAACCTCACAACACTCACTCGCTGTTCAAGCGTTAGACGAAATGCACCGCGCTGTCTGTCTACCATCTTTAATTATTAACTGATACAATAAATAACTGTAAATAGGCTTGGGGTAATAAATTTAGGTGAGTCTATTTCTCTAAAAATTAATATCGTATACTTTTTGGTAAATTATTGCATAATGTTTAAGATATTGCGTTCATATAAAAGTTTACTAGGTAATTTTAGAACACCATATATATATATATATATATATATATATATATATATATATATATATATATATATATATATATATATATATATAATATATATATATATATATATATATATATATATATATATACTGTATAATTTGATACTTGTTTCCCTGTGATATGTATTATGTACGATAATTAGAATATTTTTAACTGGCATAAATTTAGGAAATAAAACATCGCCTTACCAGTGGCGAAACTACCGAGGGTGCAGACGGTGCAATGCACCGGGGCCCACAGCCTTGGGGGCCCATCATAGATTTGTTTAATATATAAAAATTGTACTTATAAAGCAAATACAAATCTAAAGATTAACTAATAAGAATAACTATAAAAAAGTAAATATCATTGTTGCCATGTTAAATGTTGCAAGACAGATTAAGTGGCCTTTCGATAGTTTCAATTGAAAATAAAATTGCAAAGAAATTAAATTTAGAGGAAATGGTGACCACTTTTGCTGAAATGAAGACCAGAAAAGTTGACTTTAAATAAACGGTGAGTAGATATATTGTGTCTAAAGTTTTGTAAATATTTATCAACACGCATTGTGATGTGGTTTTTTTTTAGGGGGGGGGGGGGCATGTGAATTTTGCACCAGGGCCCACAACAACCTAGTTTCGCCACTGCTCCTTACCTTATTTATTTATACATGAACTCCAATTTTCTTGGTTTTAATGCGAATTTTCAATTACTTTGTCGTGCAACATTTTATTCTTCTTCAGCGATATTACAATTTCTTTCTCTATGGCAATTCTTGCTAAACTAGACAGCCTTTCTTCTGACATGGTATTCCGTAGGTACGTCTTTATTCTGTTAAGCGTTTAAAAACTTCTTTCCTTTGACACACTGGTTACAGGATTGTCAAAAGGAGCCGAATTAATTTGATCGTTTCAGGTAAGGCTGTTGTAAGTCTAAGGTCAAGAAAAAGCTTTAAAATTTCTTTTGCATGTTTGCACTGACAAAAATCGGAATCCTGATAGACGTATTTTAATTCTGACGTTAAAGCTTTTACGTAGAATAGATTACTGTACTTTATTCAAGTGCTTCTATTAAGTTTTGGGGGAAATTTTCTTTATATACTGCAAACATTAATGAATTCAACAGCTCAAAAATGAGAACTCCTGAATGCATTCAAATCGTTCCTTGAAGGCTTTTACAGAGGTATTCGGAATGGTAAGTAAATTTCTTTAAAATCTGTCACTTTCCCTCTGAGTCTCCTAGTAGGGGGAGGAATGGTCGGACTGGTCGGACAACTTACTATGTCACATGTCTTTTTAAGAATTTCATTATAACTTTTGTCATTGATTTTTCCTTCCAGAAAACTAATAAAATCATTAATTTTCTTTTTTTGCAAATTCCATGTCCACTATCCTGCACTGTAAAACACAAATAGTTTTTCAGCATTGCTAAGTAATTCTTCAAAGCAGCAAATATAAAACATAAATAAAAAGTCATCTAGTTTTGCGTAAAGATTTTCAGCCTGGTTTAAACTCTCTTCATCCCACGAGATTTCATCATTCAAAATGCTTTCTAAAGCCTCTTTCAATGCTCCACACTGACGTAATATAGCTGATACTGTTCTTGACCGATAGCACCAGCGTGTTCCACTTAAACTTGGAATGGTAACTTTAAAATTATGAAATACATTCTCTCTCTCTGTGCTTGAGGAAGTAAATTTATTAAATGCCTTCAAGTGAGAGAAAAACGTTTGACACCTGGTAAATGATTCGCTACTTTAAATAACTAAATTCAGTGTGTGCGTATAACAGTGAATGAAATGAGCATGTTTGTAACCGCACTGTCTTAGTTTCTCTCGCACTCCGTTTAATTCACCAGCTATCACTGCAGTTCCATCGTATGTTTGACTAACTAATTTATTTTCTACATTACTAAATGACTGTAAGCACTTTGACATTGTTTGCACTAAACCACTACCTTTTCTGTCTGCACTTACATTGAAAAAACCATAAAAACGCTCTTTGATATCGTAATTATGAACGTATCTAATAATGATTGATAAATGACACTGAACAGAACAGTCTGTAGTTTCGTCAGTTTGAATAGAAATAAACGGAGCCTTTTCGATTTCTTCGTGAATAATGTTATCAATAACTTTATCAATCGAAGTTATAAGTTCATTTTGTGTGGTACTCGACAACCCAGCAGAAAACCCTGAAGATCCTTCCTTTACAACTAATCTACTGGCAAAAGCACTGTCTAGCTCTGCAAAGTAACTTAAAAGCCCTCTATAATTGCCTTATTATTACTGTCACTGCTTTCGTCGTGTCCATGAAATGCTAATTCCTGCTACTTAAATATAAAACAGCATTCACTAAATGCTTCAGATACTGTCTATTTTCATCAACTTTCTGATTGTGATTTTCTCTTTCTATCTTATATGTTCTGCTAATTGCACTTTCAATACTGGTTTTTCCAAAACATTTCCAAGCTTTGAAATTGCTAAGGTGAGATGAAGATTTTGCGTGAACAGCACTGTCACCCAAAATGTTTTTCATATTACTATAGCCTTGATCAGTCCAAGATTGTTTTTCTCTTGGTTTAAACAACAAGCACGGCCAACAATAAAGTTTTTGATTGTCAATACTTGCACATAACCAGTCAATTTGAGAATACCAACTCGTCTGAAAAGATCTATTGCCCACTTTACACGCTAGAACTGGTAAAGGCCGACCTTTTTGAATTATCAGTTTTTTCTTCGATGCTTCTTCTACTAAATGGCCTCGATTTTAAATCCCTCATAATATCGCCTTCCATGATTAAATTTACAAATTAGGCTACCCAAAACACAAATACTTTTATATTACATTTCATGACAAAATTCAGAAGCTAGGATACACACAACACGAATAAAGGCCAACTCACACTGAGAGCTGAGCCATGTGACAGATTTTATATAAAATGAACACTTTCCATATGTTGTATATTAAATTTCCTAAAATTTACTGTACTATGCAAAAGTAGTATATATATAGAAATACCCAACTGCCAGTATGATATGCAAATAATGCTTTTAAATGTTTAGTAATTCAAGATAATAACATATATTTGGCACAGCAGCAAGTCGTCAGGCAGATGGGAATTTGCCTGACTTCGAACATTAAAAAACTTGGTTATTCGGTGGATACAAAGTATTAAATCAATTAAAATATTAATTAACTTTACGTATAGTGAATATCCAAATTATTCTATAACATTATAAATAAATCATAAGATTTACATCATAACATGTTTCAAAGAAAGACGTCAGGCTTAAAATTGTTTGCCTGACAAGACGTGGAATTGTGCATTTTTATGCGAGTTGTAAGGCTTTGTTATTTGAGAAGATGCATAATAATACAGTAATAACTAACTTTATATACAGTCACAGTGTATATGCAAATAGCTATATAACCTTATTTATAAATCCTAACATGGTCATTATAACATGTTTTATAAAGTAAAGATAACTTATATGACTAAAAATTCTTAGCCACATATCTTCCCTCTTCCCGCGTCTCTCTCCACCCTCACTGGGGAAATGGGGTTTAGATGATAGATGGAGGAATGGAAATTTTTAGCCTGACAACTGGACAAGAGATGGGATTGTGTATTGTTAGTTTTTTAAGTCCCTAGCAGGAGAAATAACAGGTCAGGCTCAGCCTGACCTGCCTGACCCCATCCGTCGCCACTGATATATATATATATATATATATATATATATGCTGTTTCCTAGATATAAGTAAGGCATATGATAGGGTTAACCACAATATTTTATTTGCAAAACTAGAAGACAGGAAGGTTCCCATGTCCATATTAAATTTATTGAAATTTTGGTATTTCCACCAATCTTTTACTGTTAGGTGGGGCAATGTACTATCCGAGTGTTTTGGCTCCTCTTGCTGGGTGAGACAAGGCTCCTTGCTCTCCCCTATGCTGTTTAATGTGTATATCGACGGATTAATTGCTTCACTTAATGAGGCAACAGTGGGATGTTATATAGATAACACAAGGATAAATAACTTAGTTTATGCCGATGATATGGTGTTAATAAGTCCCTCTGTTAAAGGTCTGGATCGGCTACTAAAAGTCTGCGAAGTGTATTCGCAGAAACATGATATTCTTTTTAATGTTACAAAAACTAAGGTAATGCAATTTCATCCTAAAAGCTGTAATCAGCCAGCTGATATAAGGTTTAAAATGAATGGTGAAGTAATTGAGGAAGTACAAGAGTTTAAGTATTTGGGTCAAACTATTAAAAGCTCCTTGAGTGATGACTCAGATATAAGAAAACAATCTCGAAGCCTGTGTGCTAAAGCGAATATGACCATAAGGAACTTTCGATTCTGTACAAGTGAAGCTAAAGACACGCTCTTTCGTACTTCTGCAGTAATATATACGGACAGCAACTGTGGGTGAATTATAAAAAAGGTTCTGGCAGAACTCTAAATTTGCTGTACAACGGGTCTTTTAGACTCTTACATAAATTACCCCCGAGATGCTCAGCTTCGCAAATGTTTGCTACCCGCAATGTCCCGAGCTTCCCGGAGGTAACAAGACGTATTCAACGCAGTCTAATGCAAAGAATTAAAAAATCAACCAACCCGATCATCCAAGCTATCCATGAGTCCTTCCATTTATCCTCTAAGCTATGGACTTCTTGGTACGAAAACGTCTGTCTGTAGCTCCACCTAAGTTCGACATTACAATATTATTTCTAATCAATTGTATATATTTCTATCCTTAGTATATGAACTGTCATTGTATTAATAATATTTGTCATATGGACTATAGTCTGCCAATAAACCTTTTCATTTTCATTTTCATATATGGGTAATTCATCTTTGCTGGATATATTTCTATGAGAATATTATATCCTTTCTTATTATGTTTAAATATTTAACTACTTTGAGTAGTGTAGAAAAATTACTTCATGAAAGCTTCCTAAAAGAATGGTAGTGAAATTGTGACTGAAAAAATAAAATCTCTGTCACAAACCCTGATTTATGGCCACTAGAGACCTTTTGTCTCAGCCAATTTTGTCGGAAATACGTTTGAAATGGATCTCTTTCTTTCCCGTGATCATGTCGTCCCTTTTGTCGATAGTGGGATTAGTAATTCCTCAATAAAATTTTAAGGCCACAGTCTTGTCCTTTTTATACATCAGATAAAGTCTGATTTACATATAACGATGCAATACAGTCATGGTTATTTGACGTTGTAATATTATAAATACTCAGCCAAGTTCGGATTATATACAGTATATATACACACATACATACTGTATATATATATATATATATATAATATATATATAATATATATATATATATATATATATATATATATATATATATATATATATATATATATATATATATATATCTTAGGGCTCTGCGAATCACAATTTTTTATTGGAATCGAATCTCGAATCAAATCAACCCAAACAATTCAAATCGAATCGAACCAACTTTTATACATATAGATTAAAGTGTTTCTACACACAATTAGTAATAAGCATAAACTTAATTAAATCTTGTTGAGAACAAAGGACGAAGTAAATCGTTCTAAAGAAAAATGTATTAAGTATTTGATGAGGAGGAGGAACAATGGTATTAAAGTATGATAAAAGTGTTATTGCGCGAGAGATTGGTCTCAGTATATAGACTGAATTATAATCTAAGTAAAAAGAAAAGTGTTTATTTACGAAAGTGTTCTTCAAAACAACATCACTGATGTTTTTTATCGGACTTAATGGAAATTCGAAAATATCGAATAGGAGCCCAAGCTAACGAATCAAATCGAATCCTCTCTCCAGATTCGAAATCAAATCGAATCTCGAAGTTTCGCAGGGCCCTAATATATATATATATATATATATATATATATATATATATATTATATATTGTGCATATTGTTGTTTTTATTCTTCGAGTAAATCGGAAACCTAATATATGATGGAATTAAGGTATGTAATTTGAAGTTTAAAATGCGAAGCAACATACAGTTGCGGAAAAAAGTCTTTCGAAAAAATATAAAAAGTTTAAAAAAATGCTAGTGGTCAAAAACTTGCCGTTTGCCACACCTTCGTCTTTTTCATGATTGGTTATCAAATCCAACTAATAAATTATAAAATTATAATTACCCCTTACCCCACTCCCAAGAAATGTAATTTATAGTGTTTATATTTCAAATTTTTTCCTTGAATTGTATCATCGAAATAAAGCTGCAATCATTTTTACATTTCTGAGCAAATAAATCCTCGCTTGCCCGTTTGCGTTTATTATTAAAACAAATATAAATCACAGCCTCTACAGTGACGTTTTTGAGTCATCCTCCAACCCTAATCTCCCACCTCATTTCTCAGTTCTAGAACTGAAAAATTTCCAGATTAATAAATACATTTATTACATAAAGTATTTGCATAGTGAGTTGTACAGATATTCTTTACAGCATAGCAATGATTTATCAGCCTTTTATACTTTTTATTGTAAGTAGTCAAACTTGATGAAGTACTCTTACATCTTTAGTGAAACGTGGCAGGAACGCTTTGGAACCATAACGTTTTAACTTCATTTCGCTACCGCTGTTGTAAAGATAGGGAAAACAATAATGTTTACGGGAAGCTTAAGGTATATAAGAGGATTAAAATGTAGTAAGAGAAAAATATTAAATTACTGCATGAAAGAAATGTTTTTGATTACCAGTCATACAAGATCAAAGGAGTGGCATAGGATGTAGTTCTCGAAGAATGGCAATTTCTTTTAATTTTTCCACAGCTGTACATAATAATAGCAAAGTTTAACTGTAATTTAAAAAGATACAGTTTGACATTTAGGCGTCAAGTTGATGAATAGTTTAAAATGTTACCTACAGGCAAATCCAGTGTTTCTGTAGACTTACTGTAGCTTATTCAGGGCAAGATATCACTCTTTCACCTATCCGAAAGAAGTTATGTAGTGAATGTAACGAAATTTTAGCCTTTTTATTGGCCATTTCCCTGTATAATATATATATAATATATATATATATATATATATATATATATATATATATATATATATATATATGTGTGTGTGTGTGTGTGTGTGTGTGTGTGGTGTAAAAATGAACAATGAATAATTCTTATATTCGTATTCTTATATTCATATATTCTTATATTATATTCATTTTTGCATACAGAGTCCAAACCCGGGTAACGCCTGCATGTATATGAAACGCAAGTTCGAATAAAATTTTTGATTTTCTTTCTATTTTATTTTTGCTGAATAATTAATGAATTATTCATTTTTAAATTACTTTATCTTTTTTTGAGATTTAGCGTAATAATGTAATCGTGTTAAATTCTGCAATGTTCACTTTCTTTATCCATTCTCTCCGTTGTAAAAGATGAAGTCATGTTTTGCTTAACACTTAATTTTAAATTTTAAGCATTTAATTTTGGCTCATATGCATGTTTAATTGTAGTTCATAATAAAATGCATATTTCATTTTCCATTTTTAGTTAACTCGGCAGATCATGATAACATCAGATCTGTCAATATGCGGTTTAAAATAAAAATATGGCTTCATCTTCAAGTATCTTGCTTATCCGTCTAGACATTGCTACAACTAAAATATTTACCTTATCTTCAAATATTTTGCAAAATAATTCAGCCCATTGAAAATAAAAAACAAAACAGGTCAACATTAAATAACAATGATGTCACCAAAAATTAGGTATATAAAGTCAAACAATTTTTCAAATTATCATTCTGATTTGTCTGATCTGACTTAGCGGCTGAGCATTACCTGTAACATTTTAGCAGTAAACTATAGTAAGAGAATATCTTTGTCTTCTCCTTCGAGCCTTGCTTTCTTCTGAGAACTTAGTCTAAAATAGAGAAAAATAATTTCCCAATACGCTACAAGAAAAATTGGGGAACCCCTAGAGAATTTAGTAAGCTCCACAGAATCCTCCGATCCCGCCCCTACAAGAAGAAATCGGAGAGTAGTATAAGAGAAACTACTGCAATTTCCTACACGGTACCAGCTACTCCAAGGTAACAATCCGTTGCTGCCACCTAACGGAACCCCCGTCAACCTCAAACCGCTCAAGGCCATAGACGAGTGGGGTTAAATATATATATATATTAATATATATATATATATATATATATATATATATATATAGTCATGCGGTTTGCTTCTACAAAGCTTCAATTTAATATTTAGGAGAAATCCAATGACAAGGAGGAATGTAAATGCCATGAAAAGTCTTCTTTAATGCGCAACGTTTCGAGCAATACGCTCATCATCAGGCTAGATAATAACAATATGAAATTAGAATCAATAAATAAATGTGAACAAGACAAAATAATTTCTATAAAACCTATTCATTAAAAGCAAATTTTAAAAAGACTAAAAGAAGAGGGTTAAATTCAAAGTTATAAAAATTTACATATAAAATTACAAGAAATTTAAAAGCTATTTTTAAATTACATATAGTAATTTGAAATTAGTACACTGGAATAATTAACACTAATACAATGGAATAATTAACACTACGAACCTTTCAATGCTGGTTCCGAGGCACGAGTAATTTAAAACAAAACAAAACAGGAAACAAGCTATGGGTTGGGCGGTTGGAGAGTTATAAGTTAGGGGAGGGGGGGATTATAAAAAATTGGGAGGGGGGAGGGGAGTTGGGGAGGGGGGATTATAAAAATTTAGAGGGACAGCTGAGGAATCCACGTTTAGAGAAGGGGTCAATGTTTTAATATAAAGAGATTCCAAAATTCTAAGTGAGTTAGGACAAGAATTACAACCGAGAATTTTAAAATTATCTAAAGTGACATCAGTTTTACATTTTATACTATGTTCCCGAATACTGGAGGCTTCTTTTTTATTTAAAATTTTACCTGTTCGGCAACTTATTTCCATATGCGAATAAAATCTAGTCCTGAGGGAGCGCACGGTGCTGCCAATGTAAGTACCAAGGAGACACCTTGGGCAGGTAAATAAATATACAACACCGCTACGCAACGAATCAGGAGTTCGATCCTTCGCTGAGAAAAAGCTACCTAAAGACATTTTGTTAATAAATATAATGCGAAAATCAGTCTTTAGGTAGCTTTTTCTCAGCGAAGGATCGAACTCCTGATTCGTTGCGTAGCGATGTTGTATATTTATTTACCTGCCCAAGGTGTCTCCTTGGTACTTACATTGGCAGCACCGTGCGCTCCCTCAGGACTAGATTTTATTCGCATATGGGAATAAGTTGCCGAACAGGTAAAATTTTAAATAAAAAAGAAGCCTCCAGTATTCGGGAACATAGTATAAAATGTAAAACTGATGTCACTTTAGATAATTTTAAAATTCTCGGTTGTAATTCTTGTCCTAACTCACTTAGAATTTTGGAATCTCTTTATATTAAAACATTGACCCCTTCTCTAAACGTGGATTCCTCAGCTGTCCCTCTAAATTTTTTATAATCCCCCCTCCCCCCTCCCCAATTTTTTATAATCCCCCCTCCCCTAACTTATAACTCTCCAACCGCCCAACCCATAGCTTGTTTCCTGTTTTGTTTTGTTTTAAATTACTCGTCCTCGGAACCAGCATTGAAAGGTTCGTAGTGTTAATTATTCCATTGTATTAGTGTTAATTATTCCAGTGTACTAATTTCAAATTTACTATATGTAATTTAAAAATAGCTTTTAAATTTCTTGTAATTTTATATGTAAATTTTTATAACTTTGAATTTAACCCTCTTCTTTTAGTCTTTTTAAAATTTGCTTTTAATGAATAGGTTTTATAGAAATTATTTTGTCTTGTTCACATTTATTTATTGATTCTAATTTCATATTGTTATTATCTAGCCTGATGATGAGCGTATTGCTCGAAACGTTGCGCATTAAAGAAGACTTTTCATGGCATTTACATTCCTCCTTGTCATTGGATTTCTCCTAAATATTATATATATATATATATATATATATATATATATATATATATATATATAGTTTCGTTGTAAATACAGATAACCTCGTACAAACACATAGGCAATTAACTAGCATCCATCGCGGAAACAGAAAAAAAATTATAGAGAAAATTAAAGTTTACTTAATTTAGAATTTACATAATTTACAAATTATTATTACTTAAGTAAAAAATATATTATTAACTTTTGGTAAAATCCTATTTTAATACAGTAAATTAAAGATGGCTGGAAGACCACGTGCACGTTCAACAATTGGCGATCACATCGAATATAACTACACTATGTTAGGTTAATTGACTGCCTGATTAGGTCAACTGTACGCCTTTGATGATTGGTTAGGTTAAGTCGTGATATTTTCGTTAGTTTAAACAAAAATATCACGACTTAACCTAACCGATCGTCAAGGGCGTACAGTTGATCTGACCGGGCAGTCAATAAAGTTATTTATGATTAAAAGAAAGGTTTTTGCGTTATCATAACTTAAATAATTTATCGTATTAAACGTTTTGGAATTTAATTTATCGTATTAAAATAGGATTTACCTTAACTTTCTGTGTCAAATGAATTTATATTTATTTCTGAAACCTTCTGAAATAAACTCGAAAGCTGGGTGGTGTATCGGGGCCAAAAAAAAGTAACGCGATACGATACTCGATACATTGGCAAAAATGTATCTCGTTACGATACTAGATGTATGAATAATATATGTATCACGATACGATGCAATACATATATATATAAAATATATAATTTATAATATATATAAATAATATACTGTAATATTATATAATATAATATATATATATAATATATATAGATATATATATATATATATATATATATATGATGCAAACCCACAAGGAAAAAAAAAATGATTCCAAGGCCTTTTGTGTATTCAGAAGTACACCTCGTCAGGGAATCAAGGGTGGAGGCAAGATGACCAAAAATATATACAGCGGGACAAAAACAAAAAGATTAACACAAGATTAACAAGAGTTAATTCGAGGCAAAAGGTATTTTAACAGGATATTGTCAATTTTATACATTCCCGTACTGTTATTGAAATTATTTTTAAATGGATAATTGCACATTCTAGAATATTCCATTCGATTATATCTGTGTTTTTAACGAGAGCTTTAGAACTATCCCACTTAATACTATGATTACATCTATACATATGATTAAACAATGCATTAGAATTATTTGCTGTTCTACACGTATATTTATGCTGTTTTACCCTAATATCTAACGTTTTACCCGTTTCGCCTATATATACTAAGTCACATTGTGTCCATCCGATCAAATACACACAACCAACCAGATTATCCGGGCTATTCTTTATTAAGCGTGATTTAACAGTATTATTATACTTGAGACTACATTGATACCAATTGCTTTTAGTAAAGTCGGAAGATATTGAAAATTTAGATGGTAAGGTAGGCAAAGGATATTTTTACGCTCAAATTCCTTTACAGTTGCACTATTATAATACCTATTCTTGGCTTTCCTAAGGCAGTTATCTAAAAATGAAATAGGATAACATAATTTAGTACCAATATTCATGATATTGCATAACTCGGAATCTAAAAATTCAGGACTGACAACTCTCAATGCTCTAAGAAACATAGCAGAGAAAGTAGAAGATTTAATTGCGGGATGATGGTCGGCATAAAAATGCACATAAGAGTTATTATTAGTAGGCTTACGATAAACTTCAAATTTTAACTGATTAAAGCATCTCAGAATTTTTAGATCCAGAAAAGATAAGCTTCCATCATTTTCTTTTTCAACCGTGAACTTAATAGATAGGACTAAACTGTTGAGCCTACCAAGAAATAAGTCAACATCCAAATTATTAGGCGAAAGGCATAAAATATCATCCATATACCTGTACCAAACAAGGTTAAAATTAACAATCGTAGCCAAACTTCTGCTTTCAAAAAATTCCATAAATAAGAAAGCCAAGAATAGGTATTATAATAGTGTAACTGTAAAGGAATTTGAGCGTAAAATTATCCTTAGCCTACCTTACCATCTAAATTTTCAATATCTTCCGACTTTACTAAAAGCAATTGGTATCAATGTAGTCTTTAAGGATAATAATACTGTTAAATCACGCTTAATAAAGAATAGCCCGGATAATCTGGTTGGTTGTGTGTATTCGATCGGATGGACACAATGTGACTTACTATATATAGGCGAAACGGGTAAAACGTTAGATATAAGGGAAAAACAGCATAAATATGCGTGTAGAACAGCAAATAATTCTAATGCATTGTTTAACCATATGTATTGATGTAATCATAGTATTAAGTGGATAGTTCTAAAGCTCTCGTTAAAAACACAGATTTAATCGAAAGAAATATTCTAGAATGTGCATTTATTCATTTTAAAAATAATTTCAATAACAGTACGGGAATGTATAAAATTGACAATATCCTGTTAAAATACCTTTTGTCTCTAATCAACTCTTGTTAATCTTGTGTTAATCTTTTTGTTTTTGTCCCGTTGTATATATTTGGTCATCTTGCCTCCACCCTTGATTCCCTGTCGAGGTGTATTTCTGAATACACGAAAGGCCTTGGAATCATTTTTCTTTTCCTTGTGGATTTGCATCATTCATTCATTTCACGTGTTTAATTGTGAAATTCATCCCATATATATATATATATATATATATATATTACTAAACGAGGTTTCATAAGGTTGAAATTCCCTTGGTTTGCCTTTTTTGTTTTTCAAATCTATCAGAAACGAGGTTTCATAAGGTTCATTTTCCCTTCCTTCGGGGAATCAAGTAGAGTGTGGTCACCCACCGTGGGAAAAAGGAAAATCGGAAAGAAAAAAGTCGGTCGAATAGCGGACAGATAGGTTTTATTAATACTTTTTCTTTTACAGATCTTTCGTCGGTAGCTTAATTATATATTCATTCAGTATAAATTTGTTACAAGAACCTGTTTCTGCGTTTCAGGAACATTTTTGCGGGTTTGCGCAGGTGACGGCACAATAAGCACAAGGTAGACCTACGTTGTAATTTATTAATTTTCAAACGCTCGTTTTTTGTTTTTTGTTTTTTAACTAATTAAGAGCATGGCACCCCCGTCAAGTACTTGCAGTCGCTGTGAAGGGAAATTTGCCGCTTACGCGTTTACAATGGCTAATAATAGACTAATGAACAGTTAATTTGCAGGTGGTGCTCAAGCATGGAAGTCCTGAGGAACGGTTAGAACATGAGAGGGAGGCCAGAGTGAGGCTTGAAGAAAGCGTGATGCTCCTGACGGCAAAATTAGAATCCCTTGAGACTCCAGTTACGACCCTTCTGCCTCAGTTTCTACTAATAATATAAATAGTACTAATAGCCCTCTCTCTTCCCCTAGTTCCCAACCCTTCGTTCGAGTGCGTAATGGAGCCCCATTGAGAAAACCTAAGACTTGTTTACCAGCAATAACAACCAATAAGTTTTCTGTTTTAGGTTTCGAAGATGCTGATGAACCGGAAATACGACTCGTTGGCGATTCCATTGTTCGAAGGCAGCTCGAGGAATTCTGTGGGAGAAACCCTCGTCGTAGGCGCCGTTACTGCTACCCTGGTGCAAGGGTGGAGGATATAAGTCATATAACTAATAGTGTTGACCATTTCACAGACGGTACCTCTGAGGACACAACGTATGTTATTCATGTCGGTACTAATAACGTTTTAAAATCTAGATCGGAAGAACTGCTGGCTAAGTACAGGGACTTGCTAGAGCGACTAAAGGAAAAAACTAATAAGATTGTTTTAACAGGTATACTTCCTCGAATTATTCAACGTAGCGATTTCTACAGCAAGGCGACCTATATCAACAATAACCTAAAGTCTCTTCCAACAGGAAGGAGTACATTTTGCGAATTTTTGGAACAGTTTCTTCGGCAGGAGGGACTTGTTCCTCGGAGATGGACTTCATCTTAATGACGTAGGAGCTGCGCGTTTAGGAAGACTATTTCATAATACTGTCTCTTCTTTTCAGGCTGCCGTAACTCGAACGGTCTCAGCGTAATTTCCATAAATTTCACCTGCGCTCGCGAAGGTGTCGCAATTACAAACAATTTGAAGGCTCTATCCTTAAATGCTCGTAGCCTACGAAATAAAATAAACGAATTTTTTTCTTTAATTGCTGTAAAGACTATAATTTAATTGCGATAAATGAATCGTGGCTTAGCACTGAAACACGTGACTTTGTAGGGGAGTATCAAATTAGAGGTTATAGACTTTTGTTAAAAACAAAATAGGTAGGCGAGGAGGCGGTGTTATGTTGTATATCAAAGATAATATTGCGAACGTTATAGAAGTAAAGCACACAATTCCAGAACCGATAGATTCGACTATAGCAGAACTTAAATTGAACGATTTCAAACTTGTTTGCGGTTATATATAGGCCCCCTAATCAAACACCTGATACGGACGAAGCGTTATATCGTGAACTAAGAGAATAATAGGTAGTGAGCAGGCTTTAGTTATGGGTGGGTGACTTTAATTGCGTCAACGTGAATTACGATACAATGCAGGGAGACGCGGAAGGTAATCGTTTAGTTAATTTCTCGAGGATAGCTTTCTTATTCAAAAGGTTGGGGAACCTACGAGGTTGGACAGTATTTTAGATTTAGTAATAACTACGGATGATAGGCTAATCACTGATCTTCAGGTAATAGAACCGTTAAGCAATAGCGATCACAATATGGTAGAGTGGTAGAGTTTGTCCTCTCAGTAAGTCACTCGAAACCAGCTAACTCGACTAAAATTCCTAATTTCCAGCACGCAAACTTTTGTAAATTTCGAAATAAAGTGTCACACGTCAGTTGGGAAAACGTAATGGGGATCTCCAACGCAAAACTAATTTGGGAATCGTTTGAAACAGTATTTAGGACTACAAATGAGGAATGTGTACCGTACAAAATTAAGCGTGCGAAAGTAAACAACAAGCCCTTGTGGTTTACTTCTAGAGTAGGAGACATAAAAAGTAGAGATAGGGCTTATAGGCTACATAAGTGCGATAAAGACAATTTGTGGTTACGAAACAACTACATATCTCTAAGGCGTGAAGCGAAAAGTGTAATAAAAAAATCCAAGCGCAAATTTGAAATCTCCATAGCTCGTGACGGTAAAGAAAACCCCGAGCGATTCTTTCAATACGTCAACAATAGAAATCCAGTAAAAAGTGTCTTGGGGCCGTTGAAAAATGTAACGGAGATCTAGTTTTTGAAAACAAGGAAATGGCTACCTTGCTAAACGAATTTTTTACGTCAGTTTTTACTATAGAAGATGTAACGAATATCCCTACGGTCATAGACATAATATCTTTTGATAATGGTAATATTTTGGATAATATTGTGGTTAGTGAAGGGAAGGTAATGCGTTATATTGATAAAATGAAAATGCGTAAATCACCGGGGCCAGATTCCATATATCCCATACAACTAAAAGAATTAAAAGATAGCATTGTTGTGCCGCTAACAAAGATTTTTAATGCGTCTATTTCTGAGGGGTGCGTACCAGATAATTTCAAGTTAGCAAACGTAACACCTATCTTTAAGAAAGGCGATAAAGGTGCGGCGGGAAATTTTAGGCCAATCAGTTTAACGTCTGTTGTAGGTAAGCTACTGGAATCAGTAATTAGGGATCGTATAGTCGAACACTTAGAATTGCTTAACTTAGAAATTCGCAGCACGGTTTTAGGCGAAACAAATCTTACTTAACTAATCTTTTAGAATTTTTTCAAAGCGTGGTTGACGTTTACGATAGTCATCGGGCAGTTGATGTAGTGTATTTAGATTTTCAAAAAGCGTTTGACACCGTACCGCACAAAAGACTCATTGAAAAAACTAAGGCTCATGGAATCAGGGGTGTAGTACTAAATTGGATAGAAGAGTGGTTGCGAGGTAGGAAACAGAGGGTAGTCGTTGGTGGAGCGGAGTCGTGTTGGGCTAATGTAGCGAGTGGCGTTCCTCAGGGTTCTGTATTGGGCCCCTTGCTTTTTCTTATATATATTAACGATTTAGATGTCGGCCTTGTCAGTACAGTTTCAAAGTTTGCGGATGACACGAAACTGGGTGGTAGGGCGATTAATGACGAAGATAGAGGTAAAATCCAGGAAGATCTGAATAAAATCGCAGATTGGTCAGTCACATGGCAAATGAGATTTAACGTCGATAAGTGCAAAATTTTACATATAGGTAGGGTTGCCAACTCCATGAAGTTTGAATAAAGGACAAGAACATCAATTCCAATATACTGTCTACAGGGTCAGGGAAAGAAGTAAAATTTTATTCATAATTTATTACAATTTATACTGCATGCTTTTTTATTGCATATTTTTTTAAAGGAAATATTTTTATTGATATACAGATATTGACCCATTGAGTCATGCATTAACAAAATTTATGGTAACTTGATATTTATTTATTTTTAAATTTATACTTTTCTTGAATTTTTGCAGACTTCAGTAAGAGAGTATCATTTTTTATTTTTTCCGCAAAACCCAAACAATTATCCTTTAAATTGAAATAAACAAAAAGCTCACTTTTTACTAGTTCAACCGAACATCGGTTTCTATCATCACGCCATTTAGCGTTCATCACACTGAAAATTCTTTCGCAATATGCAGATGTTCCAGAAATAGATAAACTTATAAAATGTTACTCGACTTAAGACTTTATAATTATTTATTTCCTTTTAAACAAAAGTTTTGTTTCAAAACTGTTGTTTGGAACAAGATTGTTATCACAAAAGGACAAATGGCGTCCTTTCCGAACTCAAAAAAGGACAAGGACAAAAATCTACAAAAAAGGACTGTCCTTTTCAAAAAAGGACGGTTGGCAACCCTACATATAGGTTCGCGTAACGGTAATTTTGCGTATAGTATGTGAGGGAAGGAGTTAACAAGCGTAGAGCAGGAAAAAGATTTAGGAGTTATAGTCACTGGTGATTTAAAAGTAGCGAAACAAAGTACAGCAGCGGTCAATAAAGCGAACAAAGTGTTAGGTTTTATAGCTCGGAATTTTGAGTACAAATCGCGCGATATTATAGTTCCTCTTTATAAATCATTAGTTAGACCCAATTTGGAGTACGCGATCCATTTTTGGAATCCGCATATGCGAAAAGATATCGATAAACTCGAAAGAGTTCAAAGACGAGCAACTAAGATGATTCCGTCGCTTAGGTCAAAGTCGTACGAGGATAGGCTTAAGGAGTTAAAATTGATTACACTCGAGACTCGGAGGCTAAGGGGTGATCTAATCCAGGTTTTCAATATTATGAATGGGTTCGATAACGTAGATAGAGATAGCTTTTTCGAAATATCTCAATATAATAGGACTAGAAATAACGGGTGTAAGTTGACAAGTAGAAGGTTCGAGACAGCAGTTGCTAAAAACTTTTTTACGCACAGAATAGTAAATAGCTGGAATAGTTTGCCGGTAGAAGTAATTAGTAGCACGTCTGTAAACATGTTTAAAAATCGATTAGACGCATATGTTGATAGATTGGGTATAGTTTAAGGTAGTAAAATTAAGGCTTTGTGGTTCGGAACCCACGTAAAATTGTAGGTCCCCTCCGCCATCACGGAGGACATGCACACTACACAATTACGAACACAGTTAGGTAGACCAGCCATGAGTGGATCCTAGGGTCTTTGTTGGTCTGAAACATTATAACATTATATTATATATATATATATATATATATATATATATATATATATATATATATGAAACAACTGAATTACTTTCCATTTTTATTGAATTTTACAAACAGTGACTTCTCAAACAATTAATCAAACATTCTCTTTCTCTTTGAAAGAAAGATTTCCAGCTACTGTATGCTAAAAAATCTCTCTACCGGAGCGCTTGATGGCAGTGCAGTGTATTTTATGAACAGTTCTTTTATCAAAGGCTACGTGTGTAATTGTTGAATGTCTGATGAATTATTCACTAAATAATCAGATAATTCTTGACGAGGTTTGTTCTCAGTCTCACAAATTTTTCGTTCCTTAAAACTAACGAACTCGTCCTCTTCCTCACTGCTTGTCTCATTGCTTTGTGGAAAGATCACTGACTGAGTCTATGATAAAATATCGCTTTACTGACACGTATTTGTATCGTATCTTTCGATATGATTCAATTAATAGAAAATTTATCGCGATACGATACAAGATACAGAAAATGTATCGCGATACTACGCCACCCTGCTCGAAAGTCACTTTTCTGAGGCTTTTCCGAAACCAATATTCCAAATTTGAAATATTTTCGCGTAATTGTCAGTCAGACAATGAATTCTTTCATTTTTGCGACCTTGCGGAAGAGACGAGATTTATGCCCGTTGAAATTACGTGGAAGAGATGATTCATGTTGAAGTACCGTAAATCTTAGCTCGCTCTATTCACTTGTGGAAGTAGTCGTCTTCTTACGCCGCGACAATCATATTTATACCGCTTTGTGAGGAAAATAATGGGCACGCGCATATCAGCTTCTCCGCAGGGTTTCTAGATGTAATTTAATGCAAAACACGATGCCAAAAAGGAATCCGCAAGTTGAAGTAATAAAAAGAGACGTAAAGAAGTATGATTAATGGTATCATCACCATAAAGCAAGCTCCTTATAGGGACTGTCTCTATAATTCAGTTTATGAGCTGCGTTGGGAGACGTATTGCTGAACTTCACCAACATTAAGATTGTTATTAACAATTATTATTGTTATTAATAGTTATAACAATTACCTAACTACATACGACCTACGAATGACCACTACAGTCTAACTACGTACGCCGTACGACCTTAATTTTCACGTCCGTATTTGAATGAACGTTAAAGAAACGCCGTCTGTGGGACGTAAGTTCCGCCCGCACATGCAATACTGAAAAGGTTAAAAGTTAAACAGAAATTATTTGAAAATAAGCTATGTAGAGAATGTTTATAAAATACTCATGAGATTACGATATACAGATGTGTTCTCGAAATACCCGCAGTTCCAATTCAGTATACTGTGAAAAGCAAAGGTTTATGTAAAATAAGTATACTGTACACTGCAAATATGGGGCTGAAGCCGAAAGTGAAGCCTTTAGAAAATCACGAAGCCGAAGCCGGCCATTTAGAAAGTCAGGAAGCCGAAGCCGAATCTTATAGAACGGGGACCGGAAGTAGGGTTGCCAGACGTTCCCACATTCTGCGGGACAATCCCGCATTTGATCCAAAAATCCCGCGTCCCGCTTTGTATGCAAAATGTTCCGCAAAAAATATTTTTTAAGCAAATTTTTTTTGGATGAATTGATTTAGAATTTTCTAGAATTATGTAGGATCCTGTAGAATTCTGTCGAGTGTAGAGTAATGTTGAATGTTCTAGAACATCCTAGAAATTACATAACGCTTATAAAATGTGTTTGGCCACAAGTTGGCAGTTTTTCGGCTGTAGTTATATTGTAAGCTGTGTCTGAAAGAATTTTCAGCTTGATGACAACCAACTGGAGGAAAGAGAGAAATCGGTTGCTCATCGAAAACTTAGAATCAGAACTCGATTAAAGAAAATTTATCTATGATTTGCAAGGAATTTCAGTTATACTTGGAAGTCACAAGATGGAGCTCAAATTTTGAAGAAAATTAAAAGTTCAGAAAAATATTGACATATGTCAATTAGTAAAGCGATGTATACGATAATATGTAATATGCTATGATAATTTCAATATTATTTACGATATGTCAGTATTTTGTATAATAATTTCAATATTATTCACGATGTTTAATTGTTAAGCATTATTTTAATAAAATTTTTCTAATTTTGTTTGTTGTAACCGTTCAAGAAGTCTAGTTTCAATTTGAAAAAAAAAAAATTGGTCTTAAAAAAAAACCCAGAAATTTTTTTTGTCCCGCATGGGCATTTGAAAAATCTGGCAACCCCAACCGGAAGACGAGTTCCAAATTAAGCTATTCTAAATTAGTAGAGGTTAATTATTTTTCGTTATTAGTATTACTAATAATAAACAATATTAAAATAGTTAAATAAAAATAAAACCCCTCAAACTATAAAAATAATCAATTCTCGAAGCCGAAGCCTGTCATTTTCAAATTTTTGAAGCCGAAGCCGGCTTCAGCCCCATATATGTCTGAGTGTACGACAGTGCCGACGCCAAGGGGAGGCGCGTGCCTCCCCTTCCGCCCCCGTAAAGAATCTAAGAATATACACCTCCCATATTAAAAGTATTTCATTTTGTTAGAATAATTTCGGTTGACTTGTGAAATTCCAATATTTTGATAAATGTACGCGGTTGACAACCTACTAAGTGTTGCCAGATAGTAAGTCAATTATCTCCCCCTCCCTCATTGTGCCTTTCGAGCAGTGTTGCCAAACCCGCGGTTTTCCCGCCCAATTGGGCTATTTCGAACTGCTTGCCACGGCATAAAATATTCTTACCGCTATGTGTGTAAAATTGGGCTACTTTTGAAACACAAAACCGCGGCAAGAGTCTAATCTATTGAAATTAATTAAATTTAACGAGATAGTCACTTATTTATAAAATTTTGTTTAAAGAAACACGAAATCCGAGCGCTTTCGTGATATATTCACATCTTCAGGGAAAAACAAGTAATAGGCAGATTTTACAAAGTAAATGAGTTAAATAGTAAATACACACGCGAAAAATTCCCAATCGGCAACTCAATTTAAAAACCATAAAACACTCAAAATTTTTCAATAGATAACTTAATCTGAAGGAAGCTAAATTATTGAATATAAAAGAACTATATAGATGAAATTAGACAATTAACATATACGGAGAACAAAAATTATTATAACAGTTATTAGAAATAGTATTTAATTAAAGCAGGCAATTAAATGGCAAGAATTTAATGAAAACAAAAGGAATGGTGCCAACATCTTACAGAATATTCCAAACTTCTACGAACAATCTGAAAAAACTCTCCCAATAGCCAACCTGATCAAAAATCTAATAAACCACCAAGAACACAAAGATTATATACGAAAGAAATATTACAATTAAAATGCACACATAAGAATGTTAACAGTTCTTAAAATAATATTTAACCAAAGCAAACCGTTAAGGGGAAAGAATGCGGTCAATAAACCAATAGGCCCTACGCCAACTTTCTAATTATGTACGGGTCTAATTTATACAGCCCAGGACTTATGTTAAGGATCAAATCCACATTATTCTTGATCACACAATATTTACGTTAAAATTCCTCAGCAGATTCGGCAGATCAAGGAAATTTTCCCTGAATGATAACACTAACAAATTTTTTGTGTTATAAGGAATCTTGTCCTTTACTTCGTAAAAGGTTTTCTTTGCCATTTTTAAGGATTTAATATTTTAAATCAAACACAATTTTGTATATTTTACTAATTTCGTCATCAATTAAGAATTCATTGATTAAAAACTCCCCTTTAAGTGAACAGGGTTGTGTATATAAAATTCCATGCACAATATGTAATAAATTTTACATAGGCCAAACTGGTAAGTCCCTTGAGTTACGTATTAAGCAACATCAATACAGTATAAGAATTGGCCAGGAATCTAACGCCATTTTCATTCACGTAAGAGATACTAATCACCCCATTGACTGGAAAAATGCCTCCAAAATAAGGTTTAGTAAATCTATTGTTAGCAGAAATATAATTGAATCTAGTGTGATCAAGAATAATGTGGATTTGGTCCTTAATATAAGCCCTGGGCTGTATAAATTAGACCCGTACATAATTAGAAAGTTGGCGTAGGGCCTATTGGTTTATTGACCACATTCTTTCCCCTTAACGGTTTGCTTTGGTTAAATATTATTTTAAGAACTGTTAACATTCTTATGTGCGCATTGTAATATTTCTTTCGTATATAAACTTTGTGTGCTTGGTGGTTTATTAGACTTTTGATCAGGTTGGCTATTGGGAGAATTTTTTCAGATTGTTTGTAGAAGTTTGGAATATTCTGTAAGATGTTAGCACCATTCCTTTTGTTTTCATTAAATTCTTGCCACTTAATTGCCTGCTTTAATTAAATACTATTTCTAATAACTATTATAATAATTTTTGTTCTCTGTACATGTTAATTGTCTAATTTCATCTATATAGTTCTTTTATATTCAATAATTTAGCTTCCTTCAGATTAAGTTATCTATTGAAAAAATCTTTAGAGTGTTTTATGGGTTTTAAATTGAGTTGCCGGTTGGGAATTTTTCGCTTGTGTATTTAACTCATTTACTTTGTAAAATCTGCCTATTACTTGTTTTTCCCTGAAGATGTGAATATATCACGAAAGCGCTCGGATTTCGTGTTTCTTTTTCCTTTGCCCTGTGGTTGTTTGCTCATTAATAAGATCACGTGTTATTCTGTGATTTTACTGCATATATATATATATATATATTCCTGAATTCCATGCAGGTAAATCTAGTAGACTAAGGTGAGGCAGTCTATAAACAAAGAAATGCAGATGTCCTAGCTTTCATCCTAGTGCTAGTATGATAAAGGCTATCAAAGACAGTTCATTCTACGATCATATTGAGCATTAGCGTTCATAAATGATAATGCATATGTAATGTAATAAGCCTATGTATTAATGTATTCAGTTTATTAAATAAATGCGTTTATCGTGCAGCTTATTTTCTTATAATTTTATTTATTTCTGGAAAATCCGTCACTAATTCTTACAAATAAAATAAAATAATGTTCCCACTGAATATGAACACTTTAGCGTGCCCTGATGGTCCTAATAGCCCTTAGCGTGCCCACTTTAAAGATAATTATGAAGTTCTTGCGTTCTTACAATTTGGTCTACTTTTAAGGTCTTTCCCGCGCCTCGCGAGGACCATCCACCGCGGTTAGGTAACTAAAGTTTTTGGCAACCCTGCTTTCGAGTCAGAATCTCTCGTGATCAAGGCAATTAAAAGTGTCTCTCGTGATCAAGGCAACTAAACAGGTTGGTCCAAGTTTTCTTTCCCAACCTTCAACGCCGTCTTCTGAACCAGAGTATTAGGTTATGGAGTCACTTACCAATAGATGTAGTCCTCTTCCATGAAGGAAACCAATTCATAAGCAATTTAGATACTTTTTGTCTTTCCTTCGCATGTTTGTCATGCTTGGGTTTTCTTGACAGTTATGTGTCATATGTTCAATATATTAATTTATGAAGAACATTTGAAATACAAAATTCAGCAAGCTTAAACTATGCCATTGTTTGACATTGTTACATTTAATTTTCAGTCATTTAATTTTGGTTATGAGAAAATAGTGAGACTCATCATTACTTTTGTGAGAAACAGTGTATGAAATGTACTGATTCAAGTATGAAATTTTATATATATATAATATATATATATATATAATATATATATATATATATATATATAATATAATATATATATATATATATATATTAATCAGTGTATCAAATCAATATTCGCCTTCTAAGCCTATTTCTCTGCCACTCTTCCGCCTCCCCAATTTCAGAATCCTGGAGTCGCCCCTGGTGTACAGTATTTAAATAAATAAATAAATAACTGTATACCTACTTGCATCACCCTATAAGGGGTGGTCCAGAAGTCCTACCTCATTTTAGTGGATGATTGACAATGTTTAATTAAAGGAAATTTTCAAACTATTAGAAGTTCATTCGTTTCAGCAAGCTTAAATTAACAAGGTATAGATCGATTTTGTCCTTAGCAGAGTCAAATAAGCGTTTCCAGTTACATTTCCATCGATGAATATTTTGGTCCTATGACTTTGAAATCATGAATATCGCACCAGACGTTTAGTTTAGGATTCGTTTGGAAATGTCTTTCAATTGCATGATGTGGATTTTCATCTGTCCAATACACATTGTAATGTCTCTTAACTTGTCCATTAAGGTGGAACGAAGCTTCATCACTGAAAAAAATGGATTGTGGTGAGGTAGGCTTTGTGGCGAGTGTTGTTTGAAACCATTCGCAGAATTCGAGTCTTCTGTCGCAATCGTCTCTGTGCAGTTCCTGCACAAAGGTGACTTTGTATGGATGGAACCTGTTCCTTTTAAGTATTCTGAGAACACTTTGATGCGAAATGTTCCGTTCTTGCGCAATTTTCCTACTTGAAAGTTTTAGATTAGCTATTACTCTGATATTACTCTTGCTAGTACACTTTTTGACATTTCCCCACTTGTGTTTGATCGCAGCCAACCACTTCTCTTTCTATCTTCTCCGCTTCGTGTTTCTTTTAGTTTTTTAAGGAGACGTCCGACAGTTCGCTCAGGTTGTGGTTTCTCTGGACGTCTGTTGTGAAATTCTGCAGCCGCCATTCTCTGACGGAGACATTCAACATGTAGGAGAACTAATTCCACCTTTTGTTGGGGCGTGTACACTGTTATGTTGTTGTTCTGCCATTTGTAAATTCTAAGGCCTTGACACTGTAAACAAAACAGAAAACCTGGAGTTAAGTTAATGCTACATACAATATACTGTGTTCTAGTAGTACCCCCTCCCCATGAGGCAGGACTTTTGGACCACCTTGTATATACTTTGTTAACCTTGTTGCTGCTTCGTGCGTTGGTCTCTCTTCATATGGAGGTCAAGCTGGTGGTTTCAAGTTTTACATGCAGCATTAACATAATCCTGTAGTTAATTAATTTCCCGTTGCCCGCTTGAAAGAAAGATCACGTGGGTAGAAGAGTTTGTTTTAACGGTTTCCGCAGGAGCCGGCAAGGACGTGACGTTTAACGGTTTCTTTGGCATCCCTCTCAGCGTCCCCAGAAACCTATAAATTCGTTGTGTATAAATGCCTCTCTCCAGTCTTCTCTCGACCTTGGCACCATCAACTTCAGTCTCTTTCTCTCCCGACAACATTTTCCACGCGTCCATTCACCGGCATTTTGCCTTTCCTACAAGCTTTCTTGGTTTTGCTCATCATCATCATCCAGCTGATCGATAGCTTTCACCGTCAAAATTAACCGACTTTCATTACCGGCACAAGACCTATAGTTTCCCACCATCAGAAACCGACAGGTCTACTGAGCATCGACGTGAATTCCTCTGTAAGCGATTCCACGCCAACAAACTAACGGCTTCCAGGATTTCAACGTTCATTTCGCATTGCAAATTTGTCTCTCCATCTCACCAGCCTACACAATCTACTCCACCAGGTTTGGTAAACTTTTGAATAGAGCCAACAGTATTGTGTAGTTTTAGGCTCTCGCCTAATAGCCTATGAACGAGACGCCTATGCGAGATCAGGCTATATAAAAGTGATTCATTCTGTTCGAGGCGTTTTACCTTTTCGTTCGTGTGTCCGTGAGTTGGCCTCATTCTCGTCTTATAAAACCTATCGTCATTATTGTCTTGTAAAACCTATTCTCATTAATAGGGCTCAATATTGTCTTGAAAGGCTTATCTTCATTAATAGGCCTCAATATTGTTCTGGAAAGTTTATCCGTGTTGATAGGATATAATGTATATTTCTTTGTCATAATATTGTAACTAATATTATTGCATCATTAATTTATGTTTTGTGTAAACTTCTTACTGTCGTTAACAAGCATTTAATAATATTGCACAAAGTTATATGTAGACAACTGTTATTCGCTGTAAAAAGATATTTGGGATCACCTGAGGGTCAGGGCCCCCGGCCTTCTTTAATTAGCTTTATAAGGCTAACTAACGAAAATATCACGACCTAACCTAACCGTTCGTCCAGGGCGTACAATTGACCTAACGATTGGTTAGGTTAGGTCGTGATATTTTCGTTAGTTAGCCTTATAAGGCTAACTAAAGAAGGCTGGGGGCACTGATCTTCAGGTGATCCGATATTTGCTTTATTTTTGTTAATTAAATAAAAAAAACAGAACTGTTTTATCTCCATGATAAAATATATAAATGTATTATTTATTTGTTTATGGTCGAAAGACCAGTGGTGACCTCGCTTAAACATCTCATTCATTTAAATTTGCCGTCATTATAATAGCCTACAGCCTTTGGCCAACTATAAATTGGTCTGCTGTAGCTACAGAGACGCCTTCAGATACTTTCGCAACTTCTACCTTCACAATAAGCCCATTGTTTCGATCAACACAGCCGTGACCAAGGTGACGTCACATCGCGTGACTCCCTCAAGCTTTCCTCTCTGTTGTGAGCGTCACACCATGCACCTCCCTCTTCGAAGGAACTCCCCAGTCACGTTAGATCTCATCATTAACAACGTTGTGACAGGCCCCATTGGTCTAGTGTCATTCACCTAGCTTTATATAAAAACTTTTTATTACAATACTGAAGTCGTTATTCAAGTGGACATTTATACATTTCAGCTGAATTTGCATTCATTCTGTCAAGTTGCATTGAAACAACTGCAACGTTTATTTGTCTCGCTTATTTTGTTTAATGAATGAAGAAAACTCGCTCTATTAATTATCACTATGGAACAACATTTTTGTTTCTTGAAAACTATTTGGTGCTTCTTATAGAACTTTTGATGCTGATTCCAAATATGGTTTCAGAATTTTTCTATCACCCATAGTTTTCGAGAAAATAATATTTCCATTTACTCAGAGTTTTCCCAAAATATGTTAAAATTAAGTGTACTAATTTAATTTTACTTTCTTTTTTTTTCAGGTTAACTATATTTAATAGTATTTTTTGCATTAAAAAAATATAGCTATTTAAACAAACAGATTTTTAATAAAAAGAAAAAAAAATTTCAAGTTTTGCTCAAATTTTAAAATTTTTCATAGTAGAAAAAATTGGTTTTTCATTCCAAAAAGTTTTCCGTGATTTCAATAATTTTCCGCCAGCATGAATCGAAACTGTATTAATCCCAGAGATACATTTTGCTACGTATGTGGAGAACTGACCATAATGGCACAGAGGAAGACAATGACCCAACTCGTGAAGAAGGCTTACGAACTTTATTTTGGATGTAAGGTAGGCGACCAAGACAAATCCTGGGCACCTCATATCTCATGCATTTCCTGTGCCGTCACTCTTAGGGGTTGGATTAAAGGTACCCGCAAATCTATGCCATTTGCCATACCAATGATTTGGAGAGAGCCCAAGGATCACCTAACGGATTGCTATTTTTGTTTGACTAACGTTTCGGGATTCTCTGCCAAAAATAAACATAAAATTCAATACCCAAATCTTGCATCTGCCATGAGACCAGTACTACATGACGATGATAACCCAATTCCAACTCCCCCAAAGTCATGGACACTGGATGCAGAGTCTGAAGTTGAACCAATGGAAATTGATGACACTAAAGATACAGACTTTCAGCAACCTGAATCAAATAAACCACGTATGATAACGCAGGTTATGCTGAATGATCTCGTGAGAGATTTGGACCTTCCGAAAAAGAAAGCGGAATTATTGGGCTCCAGGTTACGTGAATGGAATTTGCTGGCAAAAGATACAAGCATATCGGCGTTCCGCACTCGCCAAAAAGATCTAATGCAGTATTTCTCCTCGTCAGGTGGTTTATGCTACTGTAATAATGTAAATGGACTGCTGTTAGCTCTCGGTCATGAGCACAAATCTGAAAATTGGCGTTTATTTATTGACTCTTCGAAGCTAAGCCTCAAGGTTGTACTACTTCACAATGGAAATAATACCCTTCCATTCCTGTAGGGCACGCTGTCCACATGAAGGAATCTTACGAAAATATGAAACTCATCCTTCAGCAGATTAATTATGACCAGTTTCGTTGGTATATATGTGGGGATTTAAAAGTCGTCGCGCTTCTTCTGGGAATGCAGATCGGTTATACGAAGTTCTGCTGCTTCCTTTGTGAATGGGACAGCAGAGCCAGAGATTCGCATTATTTTGTAAAGGATTGGCCACTTTGTCAAAAATGTAGCCCAGGACTGAAGAATGTGTCTCATGAACCCTTAGTTGATCCCAAGAAAATATAATTACCGCCACTTCACATCAAACTTGGCATCATGAAAAATTTTGTCAAAGCAATGAACAAGGAAGATGAGGCATTCAAATATTTGAAGAAAAAGTTTTCACGACTTAGCGATGCAAAGATAAAAGAAGGGATCTTTGTTGGTCCCCAAATCAGAGAGCTCATGAAAGATCAAGAGTTTGATGATGCCTTGAGAGGAAAAGAAAAAGTGGCATGGGAGGCCATGAAGAATGTTGTCACAAATTTTCTAGGGAGCATCAAAGCCTCTAACTATGAAAAAATAGTGCAGGACATGATTGAAGCATATAGGTTATTGGGATGTAATATGTCACTAAAAATCCATTTCTTGCACTCCCATTTAGATTTCTTCCCTGAAAACCTCGGCGACGTAAGCGATGAGCATGGAGAAAGGTTCCACCAAGATATAGCTACTATGGAGAAACGCTACCAAGGGAGGTGGGATCCGGCAATGTTAGCTGATTACTGCTGGACATTGATGCGAGAAGCTCCTAATGAAAACTACAAGAGAAAATCAGTGACAAAGAAGTTTTAAGAAGAATATTTCAAATGCCAATCTGCCACTAATATAATTTTTATGAAGTATTTTTACTAACTTCTATACACTTTTTGAATAAATATTAAAATACAAATTTCTCAGTAACCTTGGGTGATAGAGAAATTCTACGGCTATATTCGGAATCAGCGGAAAAAATCCTATAAGACCGACCTGTTCACGTCCGAGAAACAAAAAAAAAGTTAAAATTCGTTCCCCAGTGAATTATTTACCTAATTAATGACATTATTTGATCTGAAAAGATCTGGTAACCAATAACTTAATTAATTAACATTACAATTATTATATTGCCAACATGGCTCCATAAATAAATAATATATATATATATATATATATATATATATTATATATATATATATATATATATATATATATACACAGATGGAGTGTGTGTGTTTGTTTGTTTTTCATCGCATTGACATGAAATAACTAGCCGAATTATAGATTCTTGTGAAACGAATTCCAGGGGGATGTTAAAACAACAGTGATGTGTCTTCCGGAACTCGATTATACAATTTTGAAGTCGTTGATGTAATGGCTCCTCTCTCTAACGATACCTTTAGGTGTGAATGAAGATAAGATTGGCTACATTTGTCAAATGCGCTTCCATAATAAGATGAAAAGACGTGGAAGAGTTGTTTATTAAATGTTTGTTTCGAAACGTAAATATTTTTAAGTTATATTTATGTATACTGTATAATTTAAAATTATGAATTAAGATCAGAGCCCAGAAGTCAGGATATTTCTTTAGTTTGAATATATATATATATATATTATATATTATGTGCCCAATTTGGTCGAAACATTTTCAGTCTAATAGGTCGAACAAGACAAGTTATAAATTTTACATTTTCAATATTTAGTAACTTTCGGTAATGTTAAGGTAGTGGGGAAGGTTCTGTGAGAAAGTTCAGAGAAAGTATTTTTTTACCTTTATACAATGATAATTATTTGTACGAGTTTCTCCCGCATTTAGATTTTAATTAAAAAAAAGTCGAAGTCAAATAAGTCGTCCTTTATGCATCCTCTCAGACTTTACACACTCTCTGAATTGTTATTAAAGTAAGTCGTACAAGAAAATTCGACTGATTTATAAAGTTTGACCTAATTGGTTAAAAAAAAGTGGCTTACTATTGGGACTACTTGGGGTTTTTGGGATATATATAGTTTATGGGAAAGTAAGATAAAAGTTTTCATATTTTACACAGAACGTCATTCCACCTATACACCCATTTCAGGGTATGAGCAACTCGCAGCAGCATTGCCAAGTAAATAGGGGGTCAATGTACTGACGAGGCTTCCATATGTAGTTAATTACCACTGAAAGCAACAATACTCCGTGTTAGGCCAGTTCAAAGAACATCCAAATCCGTATTCGTTTTTATCCAGTTTTCGTTAGTTTGTATTGCAGACACTCCCAGTTATCAGTCCGGTGCATAATTCTTCAGGAGAAAGATGCACCAGCTTACTTTTATACTTTCCTCGAACAGTATTTCTTCTATAATAATGGTCATTGTAAATTTGGAGACAGATGTAAATTCTACCACCCAGACATTTGCAGGACTTACGCAAAATATGGAACCTGCAAATTCGGGAAAAAATGCTACTATCAACATCTCCCGACGGACTCAACGAACAAAGGAAAAAGTTTAAATGGCAATAGGAAAAAATAACAATAGGAACAACAATAGGAACACAATAAGCGAACAAGAAAATTTTTTCAACATCGCAGACACCTTACGGATGCTAAATGTCATCCACATGCAGTTGACACAGCTGGAAACCCCCGAGCCAAATCGCTACCGGCAAGAAGCTACCAATACAAGTAGGCGGAAACGGATCTCTTTCGGAGGATCATAGGGCAATGAATCAAGCGATATCGAAGGAAAACGAACTTGAAATGCACAAGGGGCAACGAAAAACAGAGAACATAAAAATTGTCCTGGCTAATATTCAAGGAATAAGACCAAACCAATCACTCAATAAAGTTTCGTACCTGAAAGGATTTATGGACGAAACAAGGGCGGACATCGCATGCCTCACAGAAACTCATCTTAAAGATTGCCAAGGAAATTGTGAAAACTGCGAACATTGTATTGATAAGAAAGCGATAAATATAGAGGGCTTCAACTTACTAAGAGCGGATAGAACGACAAGACGGAAAGGTGGCTGTGCTATATATGTGGATTACGGAACATTCTTCGCCAACAGTTCATCCCCAACAATTCATAGCCAACAATTCATAGCCGTATACAATTCATCCCCAACAATTCATCCCCAACAATTATATATATATATACTGTTTATTATGTATTTTTGCTCTCGTCATTTTCATTTAAACTAACGAAAATATCACAATTTAACCTAACCAATCATCAAGGGCGTTCAGTTGACCTAACCGGGCGTTCAGTTGACCTAACCGGGCGTTCAGTTGACCTAACCGGGCATTCAGTTGACCTAACCGGGCATTTTCCGTTTTATTTTGTTTTTCCGCTTAAAACGGAAAATGTGTTTTTCGTAGGTAGTCCCGATTTACAATTTACAATTTACAAATACAAACATTTTGTATTTATGTTTCAAGGTCGTCAATGACGTCACATAAAATTCGTCTTCTTAATTTTATATGTCAGCCAACAATTCATAGTCAGTATTTTTCAATTTATCTTTATATTTATTCCTCTCTTTCTGTAATTTAAGTAACTTTTTAAGGTTAAGTTAAAGCCGCTATTAATTTTCCTGGCTATAAATTGTTGGGCTTGATTTGTATACGGCTATGAATTGTTGGCTATGAATTGTTGGGGATGAATTGTTGGCGAAGAACTAGCCGGATGCCATATATGTACAGGAAGGTCATATGACAAAGACGATAATAAGTAAATCAAACAGCTATGTGGAACTCCTAGCAGTGAAAGTAGAAAAACTAAACTTGATAGTAATAGTCATCTATAGACCTCCAAGCACCCCAACCGAAAAATTCTCGGAGGCCATTGATGACATCAGAAAGCTAATAAAGGCCATAAACTTCCATCCCCAAATATAATGATCTGCGGAGACTTTAACTTCCCATTTATAAAATACAAAAAGGTGGATAGGAATATATATATTCACCAGGAGAAGGGGGGCACAAGAGAAGACCAGGAGCAAGCAAAAATGTTGATGGCTCTCACAAATGAGTTTATGCTGACACAAGAGATAACAGAAAATACCAGAAAAAATAACTGCCTGGATCTGGTATTCACGAATAACACGAACTTGATTGCTGATATAAAAATAACCCCAACCATTATCTCAGACCACAACTTAATCGAGATATCAACAAATATGACGACAGCATTAAAAGACAATACACATATTGTGGAAAGAAGTAAATTCGGGGCCTTTAACTTAAACTCGAAGACTATAAATTGGGAAGCAATCAGATCGCACATGGCCCAAATAGAATGGAGAACAATTTTCGAGAATAAAACAACTGAAGAAATGCTAACAACCTTGGAGGAAAAAACGCTGAGAATTTTAGAAAAATAGGCTCCGAAATCACAGCCAAAAGGAAAGAGGAGCTGGCTAGAGAGGCAAAAGAGAAGATTATTCCGCAAAAGAAAGAGAGTGGAGGCGAAGTTAGGTAACTACGGAGATAATGACAGGAAAGCAATAAAAAAAAACTGGAGGGTATCGATAGGGAAATAGAAGCCCTGATTAAGGACCATACACAGAGGGAAGAGGAAAAGGCGGTAGAAGCAATAAAGGAAAACCCAAATACTTCTAAGCTATGCAAAAAGGAAAACAAAAATGCGCGCCGCTATTGGGCCCTTAAGGACGGGAAATAATGAACTAACCGACGATCCAAAATAATATCTAATACATTGAGAGCTCAATATGAATCAGTTTTCAGTACCCAAAAAGTGACAAAGCGATACCTGACATAAATGCATTCTTTGAAGAGGAATTGCAAGGAGAGTATATAACAGACTTTGATTTTACACCAGAAGATGTAGCGAGAGCTATAGGACAAATGAAACCACATTCAGCTGCAGGTCCGGACAATTGGAACGCATTATTGATTAAAAACTGTAAAAATGAAATAGCTACACCTTTATACTGGATATGGAGAAGATCCCTAGACACTGGGGAAATACCAAGCATCTTGAAAAGAGCAAACATTGTCCCTATATATAAAGGAGGGGACAGATCTCAAGCAAAGAACTATAGACCAGTGTCATTGACGTCCCACCTCACCAAAGTATTTGAAAGAATAGTTAGAGAGAAAATTTATGATTTCCTGGAGACACGGGAAAGATTCAACGAAAATCAGCATGGATTCCGATCAGGTAGATCATGCCTATCACAACTAATAGAACACTACACCAATATCCTAGATGCATTGGAAGGCAATGACAACTACGATGTTATATACGCAGATTTTGCTAAAGCTTTCGATAAATGTGACCATGGTATAATAGCACATAAAATTAAATGGGAATAACAGGCAAAGTGGGAAAATGGATCTATAACTTCCTTAGAGATCGTCTGCAGGTCGTCAAAATTCAAGGTATATCATCATCAGAATCGGAAGTACGCAGCTCAGTACCACAAGGGACAGTACTGGCCCCACTCCTGTTCATTATCATGCTAACAGACATAGACAGCGGAGTAAAAAGCAACAGTATAGTAACATCCTTTGCAGACGATACAAAGATCAGCAGAAAAATCAGCGATGCACATGATGTGGAGGCCTTGCAGAGGGACACGAACAAAATATACAAATGGTCAGAAGACAACAACATGTCATTCAACGCCGAGAAATTTCAGCTCTTGAGATATGGTAGAAAGAAGAACTTAAACAGATTGCATATTATGCTCCAGATAGGAAATTCAGAGAAGCACGAAAGCGATTGATCTCAATGACAGATGATGCGAAATTCGAAACACAAAATCAGAGAGCGATAAATAAAGCAAAAGAGTCGCCGGACAGGTACTAAGAACGTTCAAGAGAAGGGACAGGACAGTAATGATTCCCCTGCTAAAAACACTGATTATACCAAAACTTGAGTTCTGCTCAGTTTTGACGTCCCCATATAAACAGGAAGAAATTAATAAACTAGAAGAAACGCAAACACACTTCACAGCCAAGATTGATGGCTGCAAAGAACTCAACTACTGGGAAAGACTACGTAAACTAAATCTGTACTCACTGGAAAGAAGAGAGAGGTACATCATAATCTACATATGGAAAATGATCGAAAAACTGGTACCAAACCTAAAACTAAACCCAATTACCATTTAAACAACTCTGGAAAATAGGAAAGGCAGAATGTGTAGTGTTCCCAAATTAAAGGCCCGACAAGGGACCTCCTCAACCCTGAAGGAAAATAGCTTGGTTGTCAGGGGGCCAAGACTTTTCAACCAGCTTCCTAAGGACCTCAGAAACGTAACGGGGGTCAAAGTTGAAGTCCAAGAAAAGACTGGATGCCTGGCTCAGGACAGTACCAGATGAGCCGGGAGTGCCTGGCTATGTACGGTGGAGAGCGCAAGAAAGTAACTCGCTCCTCCACCAGGCCAGACCTAGAGGCGGGGCCACCAGCTTGACCTCCGTGTGAAGAGAGACCAACGCACGAAACAACATAAGGTTCATAAGGTAAGTACCTAAAGAAATTTCACGGATCTTTTTATTTTTTTATCATCCCCTAATCGTCTTGCATGGAAGCTATAACTAAAAATAAACATCGTGCTGTAATCATCAAGGTTTCTGAATAGACTGAGAAATTTTTTGCCCATCCTTTGGAGTAAATATTTGTTATCCATAATTACTCATAGATTCCAACAGGAACATCCTGGAAAAATTCAACCCTCGAAGATTTAAATTAAGTAATCGAAAAAGTTTATTACTTAGTTACTAAATGATAGGATCACCCGAAGATCAGGGCCCCCAGCCTTCTTCAGTTAGCTTTATAAGGCTAACTAACGAAAATATCACGACTTAACCTAACCAATCGTCAAGGGCGTACAGTTGACCTAACGATTGGTTAGGTTAGGGCGTGATATTTTCGTTAGTTAGCCTTATAAGCAGGGGCGGCTCGTCGGTAGGCACTGCGGAACTGCAGCACCCCCATGATTTTATGATCTTTATATTTAAAATAACCTCTCTGATTGTTTTTTTTCAATGAACTTTGAGTTTTTAAATCAGATTATATCCATTTTTCCTTAAACTATTTCAATGCCGAACGAATGAATCACGAAAGTAGTTTCAGCCTTCCCGTGGAACTGCGTACTTAACAGTTCCAGATTTTGTTCGAAACGCTTGAAACCTCGGTAGCGGACGTACGAAGAGCGAGTCAGAATCGCGGGTTTAAGAGGATCCAAAGCACTGTGGACAGAGCAGTGCCGATTTGTTTGTTTGACGTGGTAGTTGTGTTGCTGTATCGTTTGCTAATTCGAAATTTAATTTCCGAATTGTATTTATCAATGATTCGTTATCATTTATTTTTTGTCGTGAGATTGAAGTTAATTATATAATAATTGGATTATTTACAATATATAGCTTTCATTTCTTAGAATATTTTTTCGCTCAGAATAAAAACAGAAGAATGGAATTTGTTTATAAATAAAATTTTTGGCAAATTCGAAATTACCCGTTAAGGGTAAGTACCCTATAATTGATTTTATGATACTATTTTACTTATTTTTATGACTGAGTAGTGAGTAGTTATCTATTTATCTATTCGACTTTCTCTCTCTCTCATATATATATATATATATAATCGACACAATTGTTCGCAATTTCTGACGCAGCACCCCCATAACTGAAAGTCACGAGCCGCCACTGCAAGTTATAAGGCTAACTAAAGAAGGCTGGGGGGCCCTGATTTTCGGGTGATCCAATGGTTATTAAAGATTTGCAAAGAAAGATACCTGGGCGAAACCTGAAAGGCAATGAGGTTCCGGAAGCAAATTACACCCCCTCTCCCCTTAAGATTGTGTGGAAACTAACATGATTACTATTTTTGTACCTTTGCGCAGACTCCACTTTGGGGGCCCCATGATCCAACTTATATGTAGGCTAATTAATATTAAGAAACTGCATTTTCAATTAGTAAACAAACAAACATTATAAGTAGTTACAGATATCTAAATAATAATTACAGATATGTGAAGAAAAGGGCCTTTTCCGAAATTTGGACTACTTTCCGATTGTTTTGAAAATAAGATATTTTATGTAGATGTTTACGCTGATTTACGAAATGTAAGTCCTTTTTTGGAGAAATGAGCGGTTCAAAAGTTATGTTTGTTATTGTAATTTTGTATTAGGTCAAAAACTATAACAATACAACTGAACACTAACACAAGTTATTGTATTCTTTAGTAATATTGGCTTATGTCACTAATTATTTGTGTGAATAGATTTCGACAGTTATTTTTCTGTCGGTTAAGTTAATTGAATGCCCGGTTAGGTCAACTGAATGCCCGGTTAGGTCAACTGAATGCCCGGTTAGGTCAACTGTACGCCCTTGATAATTGGTTAGGTTAAGTCGTGATATTTGCGTTAGTTTTAACGAAAATATCAACTTAACCTAACCAATCGTCAAGGGCATACAGTTGACCTAACCGGGCATTCAATTAACCTAACCGGGCATTATATCCCATACAAAATTACAATAACAAACATAACTTTTGAACCGCTCATTTCTCCCAAAAAAGACTTACATTTTTTAAATCAGCGTAAAAATCTACATTAAATATCTTATTTTTAAAATATCGGAAACAGTCCAAATTTCGGAAAAGGCCCGAAGAAAATTATTTACTGTACTAGATTTGTTAAGTATAAAGATCAGGTTCATCTAGAAATGCTATGATTTCTTGAAGGAGAGCCTGGGTCCATAACACAGGATATAACATATATTCAGAGTCTATTTGTATTTGGAAGGGTGGGTGCAATATATTTAAATGTAAATCCGCTCGTGGAGCTGTTTAAATCAAAGTGGTTTGAGACTTTAGTAATTTCTGTAGAAGTTTTTATACTGTGTATTCGCCTTTCCATTTATTTATATACTCCTCATAATATATTGTAATTATCTTTACTTCAGAGTCTCTAATGCTCTTTTCGGATTCACTCTCACATTTCTGCTTTCGTTTCTTCTAGTCAAAATTTTAGAAACTGTAACTTATAATTTACCTTTTAAGTAGATAATCTGTGTAGGTTTGTGTTATGTGGAATGTAGGACAAAAGCCCCCTAGGAAAAATAATAAGAATTTTTTTAATCATTATTTTTATTCATTATTATTTACAGTTTATGAACACTTCTCTGACATGTAAAATATTACATTTATTATATCATAAGACTGCAATAAGGAAGGCATTATAAGTATTATACAGTAGCACACATTAACACTTGCATTATAAATTTATAGCTCACTATTTTACAGGAGCACAAAATTATTTACACAACAATAAAAATGAACATTATAAAAGGAACATCATACCATATCTAGGGAAAATCAAACAAATAAAGCACAATATTAAAAAGTTCATTAAGTGTTAAGGTTCATTAAAGTTCATTTTACTTCCACCTAATGTTGTGACCTACACCATTCAGAAATTCCTCCAAGGTCTTCCTCTCATTCACATAGTCCAAACATAGGTTCTTCAAACGCTGTTGATGCTCCTTTGTGGCACGTTCCTAACCTAACCTAACCATTCAGGTAGACAAAACAGTGATCAACTAGAGTGAATCAACATAGACAAAGATTATAATATTTGTTTTGGATTACTTCATAGCACACGAACAATAATATAAAAAATGGAGGCTTTTGTCCTACTTTGCACTTTAATTGAGGGGGTTTTGTCCTATTTTGCACTTTAACTGAGGGGCTTTTGCCCTACTTTGCACTTTAACTGAGGGGCTTTTGTCCTAGGGGGCTTTTGTCGGTACTCCGTGTTATATGTCGGAACAGACAAACTTCAACTTAATTTTGTGTCTCTGAGAAGAGTGTCTCGTTAACTCGAGAATAAAATCTTAACTCTTGTTTCCCCTCCCCCCTTCATAATCTACGTTTTTTCTTACGCGATCATGCTGCGCACTCAATTACATAATGGCATAAAAATTGCATAACTCCATCATGCGACCACGTATTAAGCATAACTTTAACCAGGCGTTTCAACCCCTCAACTCAAAATGTTTGTACTTCTTGGATAAATGAATTGCCATTCTCTTCATAATTATTATAATTCTTTATGAACGTTTAAATATTTTCCATAATTTTTTTTTAATAATTGGCTTAACTTAATGAAATTTATACTAATTTTTTTCCCCAAAATAAGAGAAAGAACTCGTTTGTATATAAATTAACTCCTCCCGCACTTATTGAGAAATTTGTCATAATACATTCCTTCCAAACACGACAAACCTTCACTAAGGTTTGTTTAACATTGTAAAATTTGTAGTTTCGCAGCACGATTTTGTAGGGTCTTAGAGTTCTTTCGCTTTGCTGAGCTTGCACTTCCAGTAAAAGAAAAAATCCCAATCGTTTCATCACGCCTTCTTCTTCTCTCTTTACTAATATGTAAGTTAATCACAGGTATCACGTTCGTTTCAAATCCGCTCACCAGTACGTGAGTCGAATTTGCTCACGTGACTCCAGCCCGAGAACTCTATCAGAGTTGATAAAAACACTGAGAGAAGTTTCTTGGTTTTTTATCTGTGTAAATTGTGAGCAAAAAATTAGGTTGTTTTTTTCACACACACACACACACACACACACACACACACACACACACACATATATATATATATATATATATATATATATATGCTGCAAACCAACAAGGAAAAAGAAAAACGATTCCAAGGCCTTTCGTGTATTCAGAGCTACACCTCGTCAGGGAATGATTCCCTGACGAGGTGTAGCTCTGAATACACGAAAGACCTTGGAATCGTTTTTCTTCTTCCTTGTGGGTTTGCAGCATTCATTCATTTCACGTGTTTAATTGTGAAATTCATCCCATATATATATATATATATATATATATATATATATATATACAGGGTGGGCCGTAAGTTTCCATACATAGGAAAATTTAAATTATGGTCTTCACGTGCGTCGGTATTTGGATCAGCAGTTTCCGGATGCTTGGATTGGTCGGCGTGGTCCTGTGGAGTGGCCTCCCAGATCCCCAGATCTCACCCCCCTTGATTTCTATCTTTGGGGGCACTTGAAGGCCATGGTGTATCAGGAAAAGATACGAGACATAAATCATCTAAAGGAACGTATCACCAACGCCATTACAAGCATAACGTCAACTGTGCTAATGCGTGTTCATCAACAGTGGGGAACACGTATTGAAATGTGTTTTCAAAACAATGGCAACCATGTAGAGCATATTATATAAATAAAAATGGTTGTCCATAAAAAAATGTTTATTTTTCCTATGTATGGAAACTTACGGCCCACCCTGTATATATATATATATATATATATATACTACCAGTCAAAAGTTTAAGTACACCTACTAATTTCCAATGTTTTGCTGCTTAGCTCCAACAAACTTCAAATGTAAACTTAACAGGTACTAGAGATGAATTTGCTTACCTGGCTTTCATATTGTATGCTTCAGTACATCTGCCCTATGCAGTGTGTTGTAACACAGAAGCTTCTTCAAAATGTGTTAATTTACGTTTAGCATGCAACCTAAAATTAATGCCATTAGCTCTGCACAAAGGTCCAAAAACAGTTTAAAAGTCTTTACTGGGGTAGTGTTTTTCTTCAGGAGTACGTTAATACATGTGTTCAGTTATTAACATGCGCTGCAGGTCTTTACATATAAAATCCTTGCAGAGGAGCTAACTGTGTAGTTTAAGGTATATTTCTGTGTTTCAAAAAGCAAAAATGGGTGCCGAAGCTCAGTTAACAACAGAATAAAGACAGTCGATTGTAACTTTAAGAAATGAGGGCCAATCACTGAGGCAAATTGCAAAAAAAAATTAAAAGTTTCTGTGAATGCGGTTGCTTGTGCCATTAAACGGTACGAAGAAACTGGTCAAAATAAGGACAGAAAAAGGTCAGGGCGACCAAAAACCACAACAGACTCAGAGGACAAGTATATCCGAGTCACCAGTCTGCGCAACAGACGCCTCACAGCACCTGAAATCAAAGCCCAGCTGAACAACTCCAGAAGTACAACAGTTTCAACATCAACTGTTCAGAGAAGACTAAGAGAGGCAGGATTAAAAGGACGAACTGCAGCAAAGAAAACAATGCTGAGACTCCAGAACAAAAAGAAAAGGCTAGCCTGGGCTAAAAACCACCAAAAATGGAATGTTTAACAGTGGAAATTTGTCATTTGGACTGACGAATCAAAGTTCGAAGTTTTTGGATCCAAAAGCAGAGTATTTGTGCGGCGCAGAGTGGGTGAAAGAATGACACAGCAGTGTGTTGTGCCAAAAGTGAAGCACGGTGGAGAAAGTGTGATGGTCTGGGGATGTTTTGCAGGGGAGCAAGTTGGAGATCTCCACAAAGTCACTGGAATACAGAACCAACGTGGCTATCACAGCATTCTACAGCGCCATGCCATCCCATCTGGACTGCGACTAGTTGGCCAACAGTTCATAATGCAGCAAAACAACGATCCTAAACACACTTCGAAGCTGTGTCAAAATTAAAATTACCTGAAGCAGAAAGAATGGCAACGTCAGCTCACAGTTATGGAATGGCCAGCACAGTCCCCGGATCTGAACCCCATCGAGCTAGTGTGGGATGAACTGGATCGACGAGTGAAAGCCAAGCAGCCATCCAGTGCTCGGAAGCTCTGGGAACTCTTACAAGAGTGCTGGCAGCAGCTTTCACCAGACTATCTTCTTTCTCTTGTTGAGCGCATGCCTCGAATTTGTTCTGCTGTAATTGCTGCTAGAGGAAGCTATTTTGATGAATCTAAAATTTAGACTTTGCTTTTGGTAAATTGTCCTGATTTGTTGTTAAGTTCCCATGTTTGTACTGATGAATTTGTGTCATGATAACTTAGTTAATAAATGAAAAACTTTAAACAAAATTTGAAATTTATGAATATTTCAGGGTGTACTTAAACTTTTGACTGGTAGTATATATATATATATATATATATATATATATATATATATATATATATATACAGTATATATATATATATATATATATATATACACACAGCGTGTCCCAAAGAAATGTATACCCACTTTGTTCGATAATACCAGCTATGAGGATAATAAATATATTACTTTTTATATGTTTTTTAATAAAGAATTTTCTCCTGAATCTAAATATGTAATTATTTTTATTAAAATTTGAAAAACAAAAAAGTTACAGATGTTTAAATTATAATTATTATTTTCGAGACTTCATGTGCGATATTTTCTAATATTTTTGCACGTATACGAGATAAGTTTGAAACCGACGGCACTGTGCAAAACTTACAAAAACAACGTTCTGGAAGACGTCGAACATCTTAGATAAAGTGTCATTTAACCATGGAATTTGTAAATTTTTGAATTAACTAATAATTACAACATTTATGCTTCAATATCAACACTAAACATAAGTATCTCAAAACAGTCGGTTAAAATATTAGAAAATATCGCACATGAAGTCTCGAAAATAATAATTATAATTTAAACATCTGTAACTTTTTTGTTCTTCAATTTTTAATAAACATAATTACATATTTAGATTCAGGAGAAAATTCTTTATTAAAAAACATATAAAAAGTAATATATTTATTATCCTCATAGCTGGTATTATCGAACAAAGTGGGTATACATTTCTTTGGGACACGCTGTGTGTATACTGTATATATATATATATATATATATATATATATATATATATATATATATATATATATATATATATATATATATATATATATATATATATACACACACACACATATATATATATACACCTTGTAACCTTGTAGTAGTTCCGCATGCCCTGGATCCCGAGAATTGGCTTGGTGAAGGAAAGAATTACTTTCTCGAGGCCTATCGCACATAACCATGTACACCGACCTCATCTTCTTTTAAAACCAACTTCTACATCAAAGCTATTCGTGTCACAAAGTCCTTTGAACATGTATCTGGTTAAATAGTCTTGGCCCTCTGAAGGAGAACAAAGTTATCTTTGTTCAGTATTGAGGATGTTCCTTGTTTAGCCTTCGGTTTGGGAACACAACACACTCTGTCTTCCCTGTTTTCCTACGTTCTTTGGATAGGTATAAAGTTCCTCTTGAGATTGGAAACGAGTTTATGTTTTTTATTCCATGCGTAAATTATGGTGTATCTCTCTTTTCTTCTTTCGAACAATAGAGACGTAATTTACGTAATATTTTTCAGTAATTTAGTTCCTCGCAGCCATTGATCTCAGCTGTAAAATTTCTCTGAATTTCTTCTTACTGACTAATTCTCTCTTTAGTGTGAGAGATAGTGATTTGATGCATGACATAATTATACCTATTTGTTTAGATGGTTTTCCCTCATAAATAAATCCGCATATTCGCTTTTAACATTTTTTATTTAATTTATTTAATGTAAATTTAATATAAACAAAAATTTGTTTGGGTTTTACAAACAAAATACTGTGTTCAAAATTATCAGGCCTAGTTTTGTTAAAAATAAACTGAGTAAATGATGTTATTTAAAAATAAATTTCACGTACATTAAAGGAGGAAGTGGCTAAGCGACAAGCAAAACTTCCTCCTCTTCCACCAAGGAGGAAGTGGCAAGCGACAAAAGTACAAAACGCCAGGAAACGCTTTATAAAGTTGTACCAATTTGAAAGCGGTCCCAGACAATTGGTCCAATGACGATTGGTCCAATCAGACAATTCGTCCAATCGGGCGTTAAATGGAATGAAGTTAAATGAAATTTAGAAAAAACTTTATTTACAGAAATTGATATAATAATTATTTGAAATTACTTTGTTATTTATAAAGCATACTATAGCTAAAGGCTACATATTACTTTGTTTATTTATAAAACATACCGTACTATAGCTAAAAGCTACATATTAAACTAAAAGCATAAAGCATACTTATTAACTAAGAGAAAATGCAATATCAGGTATTCAGTATCAGATTAAAGCCTATGGTTGTAATGCTAATATTTTTAGTAAGAGACAACCTTGGTTTTCTACTACAGATAGATTTGTTAATTATGGCGATTTAATATTTGGAAATACTGGTGGTGTACAGAAGTATAATAATACTAATCCTTCTTTTTATTTGAAACAAACTTATTATATTGCTTTTAAAGGTTTTATTGGTATGTAATAAATGAAAAATGTTTATAATGTCGTATTTACCCTTCACATTAGTTTGTTCCTTGTTCCGGCTGCCCAGGCATGGTGGGTACAGTTCCTCCACACACTTATCCCATTGTATAATTTAGGTCTCGGGGGTACGGGGGCTCCGCCCCCGTATAGACCACGTACCTCTACATTACGGTGCATAGGGTTTTTCCTTTCCTCTTTCGGATAACACTATTTCGCACACACGCCGCTCCATGGGTTTCACAAAAGCAATTGTAAAGGGAAAAGAGATGTGACTCTTATGAAATCTAACACAGTAATAATGTTGTAAGTCGAACCCCAACATTTCCACGTAAACTATTGGTTTTAAGCTATACTCGTCGTTGTATACGCTACCAGTTGGACCAATCGGTATTGGACCAATCGTCATTGGACCAATCGTACCAAATGCATTTGAAAGGGCTGTAACTTTTGAAGTTTTCGGCGTTTTTTATTTTTGCCGCTTAGCTACTTCTTCGGAGGGCCTCATATTTACTTGGAATTAATCATTTTGTTTCCAGTATACAGTATAGTCAAGCCAATTCCGAGTAAATCTAATTGTATATATACATATGTTAATTCTAAACCAAATTTAGTATGAAATAACACTTCGGGTCAGATGACGGAGATCTAGATAATTTTGGGGTAGTAATACCCTTCAGACGTTTGGCAGCTGAAGGTATAGAGTATATATTAGGCCGTATAATGCAGGCCTCTCAAAGTATAGCCTTCAATATGGACAACTTCACGGTAAATATTGACCGTGTATACCGTGTTGCGGGTCATAGCGCCACACCTTATACTCTTAACTTCAATTCTCAGGCTATTTTAGCGGCATATAAACGCCGATCGTGGTTGCGGCTTTATAGCAGTAGTCTTGGCCGTATGTTTACTGTACTAAATACACGGATCAAAAAATTTGGTTGCCTACGGTAGTGGAGCGTGCCCGTAAACTAGCTGTAGACTGTAACTTGAATTTGACTGTAATATGGGTCCTGAAGAGCTGAGAAGGGTAGAACAGGAAATGAATGTTCGTATAGTTGTATTTGGAATGGATGATCGTCGTAGGAATGTGTATGTTTTAAAAGCAGTGTGAGAGATCGTACAAGACCCCTACTTATTTTAGGACTGTCAGGGACAACGTATCTCCCCATCCGTAATATAAGGGACCTTTACGCGAGTTATGATAAAAGTCGAAAATATGGGCGACATCATGATTTGTGTAAGGGATGTATCGAGTTTGCGGATGATATAGTGAAACATTGTAAAGATTGCCACATGGTATGTGAGCAGTGTAAAAGCTCCAAATGTGAAAGCCGTGTAGTTGAAGCTGAGAAGAGGGACTGTGATGTGTGTAGACGCACATTTTTCAATAATAACTGTTTTGAGCTCCATAAATCAATTGGCACGTGCAGGAAAATGAGAATCTGTGAATGTGGTATGTTTCATATGATGGATAATTGGGTAATTTCAGGCATAAATGTTATGAAATTCACTGTCCTACATGCCATGAGAAATATAAGGCGGATGGAGTAAAGCATGTATGTTATATGAAAGATGCTAAGCCTAAAAATAACCCTTGTATAACTGTGTACTACGATATAGAAACATACACGAACGCAGAAACCAAAGAGGTTATTCCACATTTACTTGTAAGCCAGACTATCTGTGATGAGTGTATGGAGATCGAGTGTAATGAGTGTCACAAATGCGGTAAACGTACAAACGTTTTTAAAACTAGTGCCTACGATAGCCCTGTAAAACTCTTTGTGTCCTATATTGTCAAGCTGACTGCGTATATTCTCGCCCATAACGGGGCAAAATTTGACACAGTTCCTTTATAAGGAGTTGCTTGAGCACGAGTCATCTGAGATATTTACAGGTGATCCCTTGAAAAGAGGCAACAAACTAATACAGATGCAGATAAGAGGTAATGTACAGTTTAAAGACACTTTATTATTCACACCTTGTAAATTAGCAAAGCTACCCAAGGTGATGGTAGCCGCTGAAGTTTCAAAAGGATATTTCCCTTACACATTCCTCACTAGCGAAACTTTAAATTACGTAGGACTACCTCCACCCAAACATTACTTTAACTATGAATGTATGAGTACAGATGAACGTGAAGATTTTAACCGATACTACAACAGTTTTAATGAATAATCCTTATAATAGCTGATGAATGTGAGCGTTATTGCGTGAATGATGTGCGCGTGCTTAGAGTATGTTTCCAGGCCTTTAGAAGGATGTACATAGGCCGTTTCAAATGCGATCCGTTGCAAGTCGCAACCACCATCGCCTCATTATGTTTTACGGTGTTCAAGAATAACTTCATGCCTAAAGACACCTTAGCCATTATTCACAGAAACAATCCCCGCAGTTATGGCACAAGGCTATTTACTGGCTCATACACCTACATCAGCAGACAGGTGTATACATAAAGCGCCCGCAACACGGGTGAAGTACCCATTAAGATTAATGGTCGTGTTTTTTGGGTTGATGGACTAAGTGAAAACCGTGCCACTGGTGAGAAGACTGTGTACTCCTTTAACGGTTGCTGGTGGCACGGATGCCCCGTCCTGAGTGTGGAATCGCAGGAGATATCCACGGTAGATCTCCTGCCGACTGTCTTGCGTGGACCCGCACCCGCGATCAACTTATAGGATCCCAGTTCACTCACAAAGTCTTGTGGGAACATGAGTATGATGCACGGATGGAGACAGACGGACAGTACCGTGAAGAAATAAACACGATCAAGCGTTCAATGGTGCTGGATCCTCTCAAATGCGGTGATAGCTTGTTCGGAGGGCGTACAAATCCCTTCAAGCTATACTTTCCGCCTACGGAGGGTGTGAAACTCCATTACTACGACTTCTGTTCTTTATACCCCTACGTGATGAAGAACAATCCGTACCCCGTAGGTGCGCCTGAGAAACTGGTGGGACCTGACCTACCCTCCATCGACGAGTTCTCAAGAAATTTGAACGGGTACTATTTCGGCCTTTCTTTCGTAGACGTACTTCCCCCTCGCATTTATGGATGCCGATCTTACCCGTCGTTATCGATCACAAGCTCATGTTTCCCTTGTGCGTGAAGTGCGCAGAAGAGAACAATGGTGATTGTGACCATACAGCCCACCAGCGTAAGATTAGAGGTGTATATACAAGTCCAGAGCTGGATCTAGCTGTTCGCCATGGCTACAGCATATTGAAGATACATGAGGTGTGGAGGTTTCAGAAGCTACCCAACCTTTTCACCCATATATAAACGCTTTTTTGAAAGATAAGGTCGAAGCATCAGGGTATCCGCGAGGATTTGATACCGAAGATGAAAAATCGGCCTATATTCAACGCTACCGCTACCGTTCCCAAATTGTAAAGAACCCTGGCAAGCGCTTTAGTGCAAAGTTGTCTAAACAGTCTTTGGGGAAAATTTGCACAGAATACCGGCAAAGGGAACGTTCATTTGGCACAAAGTTATAGTGAAGTCTGGGATTATGCCAATGCTCCCGATAAAGAGGTCATGGAGATCATGAATGTAGGTAATACTTACATAATAAAGTACAACAATACCGAATTGGCCACAGATACCTCACGGGTTACAAACATACCTGTAGCCAGCTTCACAACGGCCTACGCACGCATCAAACTTTGGGGCTTATTGCATTCTCTTGGGCGGAGGGTATTGTACGCTGATACAGATAGTGTGATATTCACAGAGAGGGATGGTGAATACATGCCACCTATTGGTGAATTCCTCGGTGAGTTGACTGATGAGATCAAGGATGAGTATGGAGACACCGCATACGCCGACTCTTTTGTCTCAACAGGACCAAAAACTTATGGGGTACGGGTGAGGGTGGGGAGGATATGAAATATATCGTGAAGGCAAAGGGTATCACGCTCAACCATGCGAATCGGCGGGTCGTTAACTTTGAATCGTTGAAGGATCTAGTGTGCTTGGACGATGATGAGGGTGATCGGCCTCCCCAACTAACTGTAGGCACCCACAATTTTCGGGCGCAGAAGCTGGGGGGCGTGAAGGAACTTAGGGGTACAAAGGTGTGCCGTAACACCTATAGGAAACGTTACCAGCTACCTGGTACCTATGATACCGTACCCTTTGGATACCATAATCTTTGATGTGTCTATTGTTAACTTATTTATTACACGTATTTGTAAATATATATGCCTTGAATATAATCTTTGATGTGTCTATTGTTAACTTATTTATTACACGTATTTGTAAATATATATATATATATACTGGAATATAATCTTTGATGTGTCTATTGCTAACTTATTTATTACATGTATTTGTAAATATATATACACCTTGAATATTTCGTTTATTAAATAAATCGTGTTTCAATTTCTCCTTGTGTGTGTGTGTGTGTGTACACAGGAGAAAGTTCTAAGCTCCGCCCACTGTAAGACCAGCAACGTGAGTCATGCTACTACCTGGGCTTCCCTGCGTGCTCAGTTGATCGCAGTAAGCCCTGGACATCAGACGTGTATTCTCCCGCGTAGACAGAAAATAGTAATGGCTACCTTTAATATTGCTTGTTCAACGTTTATGAAATGGTATTCTGCAAAGTGTCAAGATGTGTGGATACTGAAAAACTCCCTATTCCACCCTCCTTTGATGCTTTTAAGGTTACATTGAATCGTGCGAAGGAGCAAGATGTACAAATACTCTATGGCTATTCTGGTGAGAGCATTGTAGGATTTCGTGGGACAAGTGATGTGTGAACTATGTTGTAGGACTAAACTTTATAAAAGCTTACATATACCGTGAAGTAAAAGAACAACACGTGCAGAAGAGAAGCAACGGTTATGGATAGTGAGTCTTGTTGATGAGTGGTGTGACAAGCGTTTTATGTCATGTTGCATCATACCGAGTACTCGTACCCTGCGACTGAAAATGTAAATCTCGTCATCATGGAGAATCTTAAGTATTTTTATCACTATATTAATATATATCATGACGAAGTTTGTAGTGAGGTTGTGGCTAATGCCCTGTGTGAGTTTTTAACAGACTTTAGAGATGAGTATCGCTTGTTAAACAAAAAGGAAAAATATGGGCATATGTTCCTCTCAAATAGTGCGCCGGAATGTGAAGATGTTTAGTTTGTGGAAATGGTGAGTGGTAAAACATTAAAACCGTTATAAAATGTGTTTAGTTCGTGAAAATTACCCTGAAGGAAAATGCCTGGTGCGTATTCGGGGAAGTGGGAGTGATAAAACATTAAAACCGAAATTAATTCTTGTATCGGAAAATTTCTCAAAACACCTGCCCAATATAATGGGATACAACGATTCATGTTGGATCAGCGCCGTACACGTTTCATTAGATTATGGTGTGACTCACTCCTCCCGTCGAACCGTCGCGTTGCATGTGCCTCATAGTTATCTCAGAGCTTGAGCCGAGTGGACGTGCGCTCCTCGAATACGATGGAACTTCCTTTGAGCAGCATTCTCAACGCCGTGTACGATGTGTCCGTGACGAAGTCGTTGCGCGTGTTCGTGATAGTTGAGAAGTGGAGTGAAGATCGTTATAAAATTCCTACAGGTGTAGGTACAAGAAGAGAGCAGATTAGTGACACTCCCTCATATGCCGTTGTATGTACGTTGTGTATAAATAACGATCGGCCATGCATTGATATACGGCTGATGTGGAAGAATGCTTCTGATAATAACGTGCTTGTCCCTACGCGAAACCGTTTCATCCTCGACAGAATGTTTGAAATCGTCGGATTCCGCAAGCTGAAGCCTATATTAGACGCGCGTGTTATGGATATGCTTTAAGTTGATACGGTTCTTGAATACGCATACACCGCTCTGCTCGATGGGCTTACCGAGTGTAGGGTTGAACAAGGTGAGAATGGCCTAGAGCTGGAGGATTATTTAAAAAGTTTAGACTCTTTGAAATATCATGAACTTTGGTACAAAGCACTTGATCGGTACAGGGCTGAGCGCACCTACACCATTTACCCTGAAGAACTATTTCTTTATATAACGAGCAGCTGTCGTAACGACTTAGAAGATTATTTCAACTGCCGCTATGCAGTGTGAAAAAGAGTTCACGATTGAAAAGCCCGGGTCGGTAAAAATAAACCCTCGATTGGAAAGGCGTGTTTATAAACTTGTATTTGACGCTGTGGCTAACGATGAACTCTGTGCGTGCTTTTGATTGTATTCTAGACATATTTAAAGATAACTTACCAACCGGTTGTAAAGTGGGCACAAAAAATAGTACTGAAATGAAGGCCCTTTATATAGAGTATAGGTATCCCTATACCTTAAGCGGTGGAATATTAAACCGCGTATACTGCGTAATGCAGAGCAATAACGATGTAATCGTAGACTCGATTAAGAACGAGTTTAGTGTTTTGAAAAAAGTGAAATGTATTTATATATTGAACATAATTGTGTATATATTTCGCCTGTACTGCTATATTGATGGCTATACGTTTTGTATTTCTTATTTTTATTTTGTGCGGTAGAAGATAAAGTGTAAGTATTTATTTATTTAACATAATTGTGTGTGTATTTCTGCTATATTGATGGCTATACGTTATGTATTTCTTATTTTTATTTTGTGCGGTAGAAGATAAAGTGTATGTATTCATTTAATATAATTCTGTGTGTGTGTGTATATTTCTGCTATATTGATGGTTATATTATTTCTTATTTTTTATTCTTTTGTTTTTTGATCATTCCAATGTGTATTTATTTTCTATATATTTACAATATTTAATAAACAGAATGATGTAATGTTGTTTTATTTAATTCTTTTGGTTGTAAACAATTATACCAAATGGCTGGTAACGCCTTCTAAACCTATTGACGGATTTCTAAGCCAACTGCTAAAAATTAATTAAATAAGTGGTACAATCTAGCAACTCAACCTAATAATGTATACCTGAACAATTAAAAACACTATTTGGCAACTCGTGTGAAATAAAATAAATGGTGGTATCTAGCAACTCACCCTAATAATGTATACCTGAACAATTAAAATAAAAAGTGATATCTGGTAACTCAACCTTCCTCTATATAATACCCGCTTGGCTTCGGAGCGGTCATAACGATGCGAACTTCTGCGGAATAAAGATCTCACTATCCTACCTTGTAAGGTTAAGACTTAGGTTAGGTTTCTCTTTGGGGGTAAGGACATCCCACCTTCCCCCCCCCAAAGCTCTCCTCCGTCTCTCCTTTCTCTTCCTCTCTTAGGTTAAGGCAACCCCTTTGGGGAGAGGTCATCCTCCCTTCTCCCCCCGAAGCTCCCTCCCCTCTTTCCCTTGGCTCCTTCTAAGCCAACTGGCTGATTAGGGGCCTATAAGAGGACGGCGGGTCGGCCGAAGTGCAGGGTTGCCGAAGTTGGTACGTTCGTACCAAATGTGATACTTTTTGCCTCCTCTGGTACGTTTGGTACGACGGCCGAAAATTTTGGTACTATTTGAAGTTTTGTCGAAACAAACAAAAACCGCTATGTATGTATAAAAACTATCCTTTAGAAAACTATAATTTGGTTCATTATTGAATGGAAAAGAAAAAAATATTATTGATGGATTTTAATTTTCGTTTCGTCTCGTAGTAGAAAGAATGGTCGGTACAGGGTACATTCGAATTACAATATATTATAAACTACGATCTTGGTGCAGGAGCACTTTAGGATCAAAATGGCCAGAATTATCCTGGAAAATGCCTTCATTGTTCAAGTCGCCAAAATAAAAATCTTGTTTTAATTGCTGGATTTTAGTTTTATTTTATTGTCTCAACTTATCAAAATATATCGTCTTTTTATATATAAAAAAAGTGTTTTTGTGAACGAAAGTTTTGGATAATAGCCGAAACGTGAGATTGACCGTTAAAAAATAAGGTTAGTTTAACATCTTTATATGTTTTAAAGCATTTATTATCATTTTTCAATTATTTGGTACCTTTTTGCGAGATTTGGTACCTTTTGACTTAAGTTTTGGTACACTTGCCAAAAAATTTCGGCAACCCTGCCGAAGTGTTAATATGCACTTGGCTCCTGCCAGGTGAACACCTCTCTCCCTTTCTCTCCTTTTCCTGTCTTTCTCTTGGGGGATAACGCCGCCTCCAAGTTTCATGACCCTTGTTGGACCTGCAGCATTCCCCACCCCCTTCACTGCATACCCCCTTCCCTTCATTTCATACCCCCAGCCCCCTTTGCAACATACCCCCTCCCCTTGCAACATTGATAATTATCTCTGCGACATCTCTGCACTCGTCCATTTTTCATCCATCCTACTAGCGAGAACTGTCATTGGCATAAATCTTTTTTTATAGTACTTGTATTTGCATATTACCTATTTATTAGATTATTTTTTTCTTTTCTACCTACTCTGTTTTCTCCTCCGCCTCCTTCTTTCAACGGGAATCTAATTTTTTTATTTGTTACACCAACACCTCTTCGTTGTTGACAAAGAATTTAATTTTTTTTACGATTTTTTTTCTCTTCATTTTTAAAAGTGAATCTGTTCGTCTTTTGCATTGTTAAGCGACCCCTGTTCAAAATAGGCCGGTTACAATTGTATTTTCTAAATACAATCGTTGAAATTAACGCAGAAATTTACAGTCTAAGAATTTCTCATCTACAATAAATTCGCGACGGTCCTTTCTTTCTCTTTAAAAAAATGAGGGAATGATAATAAAGATCTCTTTTTGTTTGGAATTTAGTTCCCCACTCCCCCATGTAGCTACTCCAATCTCCCGCCGCCCCTCCCTCCTTTCCCACCTTCTGGGAGAACCTCCCCTTTCCCCCTTCCCATCGCTAGACCTCACCGGTCCCTCCTTCCTTCCTTCCAAAAATTTAAATTCGCATAAATAAAAAGTCAGTTTTTGAAATTTCCAGACAAAGAACATCCCGCAGGGCTATTGATTCGGTATACGAATGAGGTTGGGATGCATTTGAAACTATTCTTGAGTTTATCCGCTTTTAGAGTTCTTTCATTTGGTGAGGAAGTAGGTTGAAAGTTTACCTTCGGATGCCTTCTAATATTCATGTTTTTCCCTCTTTGTTTTCCTTTTTATCGGGCTATAATAGATGCGAAGATGGGTAAATAGAGAGAGAGAGAGAGAGAGAGAGAGAGAGAAAAGTAAATGTGAAATTAATGATGTTGCAGAAGAGTTTCGGACCCCGTAATTGGAAGGTCGGTCATACAGTTTTCTTTAAAAATATTTTTCAGACAATGTTTTTAGTAGGATATTTATATTAAATTCACACATACTCGCAATTGCTATGAAGTACTTGAAATACTTGCAATTGCTATGAAGTACTTGAAATACTTGCAATTGCTATGAAGTACTTGAAATACTTGCAATTGCTATGAAGTACTTGAAATACTTGCAATTGCTATTGCTATGAAGTACTTTCAGGATTTAAGACTAACTTTTGTAGCTTTTGTTACTTCCAGTCACAAAGCCTGGCTTCAATAATAATAATAATAATAATTTAGATTTTCGTCCCTTGAACATACCCAAAACGTGCGGACGAAACGTTAAGTTTTGGATAACGAAAAAGTTAACCGCATTTTATTCCAGAATAGTCTTGACTAAATTGTCTTTAGTTGAAACAAAAAGCATTCACGAAATTACAAAAGGCTCCTAAAACTGAATTAAAGTTCAGGCTCATACAACGTTTTTCGCAATAATAATAATAATAATAATACATTTAATTTTATATTTATTCGTATCGACAGTTAAAGCCTTCCTTCAAATCACCTTAAAAGACACCAGTTTATAATATTTTTTAAAATTGCCGCCGTCCGTTTTCATGATAATTTCCATTTAAAAAAAATATATATTATTTCTCGGCGATGACGTCGAACGTTACAACTTTAACGAAAATTTCACTTCATCTTAACGAATTTTTAGAACTTTTTAGAATTTTTAAAGTTATTCGATGTTACGTTAATGTAAATAAACCAGAAACATAAAATTGTATGTATTTTGTCCACTAACGTGGCGTGTCAAAGCTTATGTGGGTGCGGGAAAACATAACATTATAGTGACAAAATGGAATTAAAATTTCAATTTCATCTAATAAGTAAACGCGCGTGTTTTTGTTTAACTCATAACGAGCCAAAAGGTTACATTTAGTCTGGTAAATTCCTTTATCTCTTCGTACAAAGATACAGATATCCTAAATTCCATTGCTGAGAATGTTCAGGCCATCTAAAGTTACGTAGCAAAGAACGTTATATTCATAAAGGTCAACTACTCTACCAGTTACTACGATTTATTATGACTAACGGAAGCGTCACAGAGTTATGTACTAGCTAGTAAAAACCCGAAGATCCGCTCTAGGTTAGCCCAGAAAACGTTGGAGTAGGTAAAAAGCGAATAGTTAAGAAATGAAATAAATACCTACACCGTGTTTACACTTATGAACGAGTAAAGCAGTCATTCGGAGAAAGTAAAAAAAAATAGATAAAAAATAGATGCTTTGGGATCGACATCGTATAGAGTTTTGGGGGAGAATCATCAATTCCATCCTTTCCACATATCTTGACTTGAACTTATTTGTAACTAGTCCTTCGTACAAGAAAAATAAGTTCAAGTCAAGATATGTGGAAAGGATGAGAATTGATGATTCAACCCCAAAACTCTATACTAAGTTGATCCCAAAGCATTTTGAGTCGATCGCGAAACAGGAATTGGTATTTCTTGAAAATTACATAACTATAGAAAGTTAACTTTGGTTTTGCTTCCGCCCAAATTGTTCATTCTGACGAAGGTCAAGCTTGTCACTCCACCTTAGACCTACAGTTTAACGTGGAATTCGAACCACGCCCCACCAGCAGCCCAACGTCTTAATCACTAGGTTACCTATTTATCTACCAACCAATTTTTTTTTTTGTGTGGAAGGATGAACAACTGGGTTTTGCTGCGCGCCGCCTGCCGTCACCGAGTCTCGATCCCGGTGCCGATGGATTCGTAGCGAGCGACGCTAACCACTACACCACCGAGGCGCATAACGAGGCGTTATAACAAGAAGGAACAGAAAATATCAACGCAAATGCATCCAATTCATAACCAATTATTTTATTCTAATTTCTTGCTTTACTTCTGAGGTAGGCACACTCGTATGTTGAATTTACAGTTTAACTCGTGGGTACCTTTTATTTTTTAACAAATTTCAGGATCAACTCGCGTTCGAGCCCTCTGTAGCATCCCGCCTCATTCGGGGAATTTTTATGGTACCCATTCATCTCCCAACCAAATGCTCATGGTCTTCGATATCTTCTAAGGAAAATGACCACACACTGTCATTTTAATAATTTAGCTGACGGAGAGTCAAAACGAAGAATTCGTCACTTGGTGGCAAGTGCATGAAATCATTTTCATCCCACAGACGCAGATAATCGCATAACCAAAGTCGATCCTCAATGTTTGTTGGTAATATCATTGGCTTTGGTATCACGCGTGGAAAGCCTTCATTCTTTACCTCGTTAAATCGTTGACCGATCAAAAGCCTTCTCTCGCCCCTCTTAGATGATTTTGACAACTTGGATGCAGCTTCGTCGCCTTTTGCTACTGCTTTCAGTCACAATGTCTTTGCTCTCCTGCGACAGTTTTTCGGACCTGCCTTGGCCAAATTTTGTAAAACACAATTCGTATCCCTTCTTCGAACTGTCAGTCACCGATCTTTCACTAGCTTTTGGGTGATCCACTTCCGACTGATGGAAGTTGCACCTGCTTCCTTTGCTTCTCGATAAACATTTGCCCGAATTCAATCTACTACACGTTCTTCACTATCTCCAACAGCACCAGTCATGGTCACCTCAGTTACTGCTCTGAAATTACGATGAAATTATTGATTAAAGCATGTATAACACATCTACTTCGGCAGACCAGTAAAGTTTGCACACCCCTCCCCCTAGCAAAGGGTCATGCACAACTCCATACAAAGGAAGAGGAAATTAAACTAAAGAGCAAAATGCTCTACGCCTCTAACCATATATTTCCTGACGAGGTGTTACTTTTGAATACACGGAAGGCTTTGGAATTGCTTTTCATTTTTCTTTGTAAGTGTGCATCATTTATTTATGTCACGTGTTTAATTGTGAAATTCATCCCATACACACACACACACACATATATACAGTATATGAAAAATGCATTCACGACAAATTTTTCACATTTCATTTTCCGTAAAAAATAATCATACCATCAAACTATTAAGTAATGAACTGAAAATACAGATGGCGCTCCATTACCTACGTGGGCTGGTGGGCTGTTTCATCAAAGGGAAAAACGCAGAACTTGTTGAAATTAAGCGTGAGAGGTCCCTAGCAACCGTTGCTACGGTGAAATCTTTTGTACACTAAATCTTTCACGGTAATCCAAGTAAATGCGAGAAGATTTATGCGTTTTTAGCTGTTCATGATTTTAAGGTTAAGAAAATAATGTATTTTTCTTTTCATTTATCTGCTATTAATCTTTGTTTGTTGAAGTATTAATGCTTTACTCCGGTTTTTCCAAAGATACTGTAGGTAATATCAGGCGCGTAGCCAGGATCTTGATAAGGGTGGGCGGCATATATTGAACCATATACAGGGTGTTTCACAACCAGTCTGCCAAACTTTGGGGGGTGATTTAGGGGGTGATATCGAGTAAAAAAGTTAATACAACATAGGTGCTATTTCCAACACTTGCGTAGCTACGGACGTTTTAAGCTGTGCAAACAACAAATCCCTACTTGTGTATAATTCAATAGATGGCAGCACTGGTGGTAGTTTCGGTTAACGAAGTTACCACTACTAATCCTCGGTTTTTTTTTCAGTTGGTTCTGATCTGTGGTACGAGACACTGTGTTGCGCTAAGGTGAACAATCAAAATTAATCAATAGTTCACACCCGCTGAATACGCTGATATCCATTTCACTTATGGATTCTCTGATGGTAACAGCAGAGCGGCAATTGAGAAATATCGAAGACGTTTTCCAAACCGCCGAATACCGAACAGGCAAATGTTTAGTGACACACACAAGAGGTTAAGGGAAACAGGGACAATTGTTCCACGTAACCAAGAACATGTAGCACGATGGCCCGTTGCTATGGAGGAGCGCATACTGGACCTAGTACAACGCAGCCCAACTACCAGTGTTCGAAGTATTTCTAGACGAATTGGTGAATCCGCATCGCGTGTATGGCGAACCATACACGATGAGGGTTTGTATCCTTATCATTTGCAACGTGTGCAGCTCTTCAACTGGATGTTTACGATAAACGTGTTCAATTTTGCCGGTGAGTGATTATGCATTGCCAAATTCTTAATCGTATACTGTCGTTAATCGTCGTTTTGGAACGACGATTAACTGTTGATATTTATCTGAACTTCCTGACGAACGAATTATCGCTTTTGATGGAGGACGTGCTCTTGGAGACAAGGCGCAGGATGTTCTTTCAGCGCGATGGGGCGCCACCACATTTCGGTCGTCATGTTACGGATTACTTGAATCAGCGGTACGGGAATCGTTGGATTGGTCGTGCTGGTCCAATATCGTGGCCCCCGGGATCTCCGGACCTCACCCCCGTTAGATTTCTTTTTATGGAGCTTATGAAAGAGATGGCCTACAACAGGCCCGTGCACAGGACACTTCAGATGCAGGGGCTGAAAGTTAACAAAAAGGGCACCATCTCCTCCTCCCTAAAAAAAAATAAGTCTCTTCACAGCATTTATACATTTATGGGAAAAAAGGGCACTGCTGAGGCATGAAGGGGCAAATGGGAGGGCTCAACCCTCTGCACGTGCCTGGCCTACAAGACCAAAGTACAAACGAGAGAGGAACTCTTGCGTCGGATTATGGATGTCGCTGCTTACATACGAGAACACCCCGAAATGATTCAATGGGCAGTGGACTCTTGTTTGGAACGAGCAAGGCATTGAAAACCGAGGCGGACATTTTGAACATTTATGAGGTGTATCTCATAAAATGTATCAATAAATACATCAGATCAATACTCTCGTTTATTTTTTTCCGTGTTTCTTAAAACGTCCATAGCTCCGCAACGGTTTGAAATAGCACCTATGTTGTATTAACTTTTTTACTCGATATAACCCCCCAAATCACCCCCTAAAGTATGACAGACCGGTTGTGAAACACCCTCTTTGTGTATATATATATATATATATATATATATATATATATATATATACAGGGTGTCTCAGAAGTCGCGCACCAAAGGCTTTATTCAGATTTACGAGGTTCACGAGTCGAAATGGTTTATAAGTGATGTTTAATTACAATATATGTTCGATAATGTTCGAATAATAAAATTAATAGTATGTACAGTTAATCAAAAAACAATCTTAAAATAATTAAATTGAAGGAAGCTACATTAGCCAATGGTGTCTCAGAAGTCGCGCACCATTGACTAATGTAACTTCATTCAATTTGATAATTTTAAGATAGCTTTTTGATTAACTGTACATACTGTTAATTTTATTATTCGAACACTATCGAACATATATTGTAATTAAACATCACTTATAAACTATTTCGACTCGTAAACCTCGTAAATCTGAATAAAGCCTAGCGTGCGCGACTTCTGAGACACCCTGTGTATATATACACTTGCACCACCAACAGCAACCGTACCACTGACACTATAAAAGCACTCCTACCTCCTACCTGTCATTACGGTTAACAACAGTTAATACCTCAAGCCTTAGCAATATTTTGCCAACCTTTTGTTGTCAAAATAGGAATGTGACGTCAGTCGAAAAGGGTCCATTGTACACACTGTGACAAACATGAAACATATTCACACACGCAAGTTAACTGTGAACACAAATTTACGAACTACAACTAAAAAAAATCTGAAAAACCATTAAATCCTTGAAATCTTAAGGAACGGAGTTTACCATGTGGCTGTTGAATGAAAGTCAACGTAAAATTGAAAAAATATTTATTGATGTTAACCTCTTTTGGACCACTGGGTCGAATATGTACCATTTCCAATACACACACTCATAACTTAACCCTACAAAAACTTTGGTCATTAAGAGGTTAATTATCTATGCCACTGGACAACAATATTTAATATGTTAATAATTACCAAAACACATTAAGTAATGTACGTAGATCGTAAAGGGGACACGTGCCTCCTGTGCCCCCCTGGCTAAGCTACTGGGTAATATTGTAATGTAGCATCATGTTTGGAAATTGGTATATTGCTCAGAGGAATCACCTATTAAATTAGAATTGCACGTATATGAATATATATACAGGGTGTCCCATAAGTCCGGTCTCATTGGAAAATTTATTTTAAATTAAATTTACAAAAGTAATACATTAGAACGAAAACAAATGTTAAAATTGATGTCTTGTTTTGGGACCCTTTTTTGGTTGCAGGTAAAATAACACGCATTGGCTAATATGGAAGCGAGTTATACTCCTCAGGAAAAGGCGGAAATTAACAATTTCCGCCTTTTCCTGAGGAGTGTATATACTGTGAATTTCACTTCAGAGAAAGTAGGATTTTTTTTTTAACTGAATTGCCAAGAAATTAAAATAAATTAAATCTCAATCCTAAATTCCTTTTTCAAAAAATAAATCTATTTTTGTGTTCCCATCAAAGCATCTTCCACTGCCGAATTTAAACGTGCAATTCACCCTTAAATTGAGGTAAATCATATAATTGATAACTTCACTTCAAAAGAAAACCCGAATTTTGAGAGAGAGAGAGAGAGAGAGAGTATAAATTTGCCTAAAAAATTAGTGTCCAATTTCTCTTTTCGCGAATTACTGACTCTAGTCTGCGCGAGATGGCTGTTTTTAGGAAAGCTTTTTTAAACTTTATTCAATTTTGAGGTTTAAACACTGTATTTGTTTCTTGGTTTTAAATATGGATTACGTATATTACTATAGAATCGCATTATTTCATGTTGAGGTTTATAAAGTTTTAAAACTACGCATCATTCGACATTTTTCTCCAAAATCATTAAACAAAACGTACATGATGACTAGTGTCGAAAACCGGTTTGTAAAATCCGGTTTTTAACCGGTTTGTAAAATTTCCCTAAAAATCGAAAACCGAAAGAAAAAACCGGTTTTATCAATTGATTTTTATTTGGCTCAAACTTGCGCGAACGTGCAGCTACGCGCTACAGCGCACAAAAAATAACTTCGAATACATTACCTATTAAGTTAAATTGTGACAAACTGGCAACTGCTCTTCAGTATAATTTTTGCCTATCTGGCAACTCGATCTTCAGTTTGTCTCATCATGTAGGCTGTAGTGTAGAGTCAGTCGACTAAAGCCCTATTCGCAGTATAAGACCCTTAATGTCCTTTGTTTCTTAAGATGTCATTTCCAAAATAGGGATAAAATCTAAATTAATTTATATATTTTTTCTTACACGAAGTCAATTTTCTGTTTTCTAGGTAAAGTTTTTTTTATTAAAAAATTTTATTTCAATGTTTTTTCCAAAATAGAGATAAATTTTATTTTTATTCTTTATAATTTTTTTACAAAAAGAAGTTTATTTCTTTCTAAGTATAGATGTTTTATTTTAAAAAATTATTTCAAATCTAAATTGTTTGAATAATGTATTATTTTGGCTAAAATAAAATATGTCAAAGTTGTCATTTTCTTATTCATATGCATACATATGATGCTGCATTTTTGCATTCTTTTGACCAAGAAATAGGCGATAAGCTATGCTTGTTAAGAGTTAAAGTCAGTACCTTTCAATTGTGGCTTTTAAAAATTACTATACTTTTCGGTCATAACCGGTTAAAACCGGTTTTCAAAAACCAGATCGATTAAAAACCGGTTTGTAAAGTTTCGATTATTTTTCAACACTAATGATGACGTCATCACTTCATAACTTCTCGTTAACAACGATTGATATCTTGTAGTATAATGTTAATTAATATAATTTATCATACCCCTCTACGCTGATATTGGTTTCCTGCTTTTGTTATTATTGGTTTGATAAATATGAGATATCTTTAAAGTTATCTATGAGACAATTTAATCAGATATACTTGAATAAAATCGGACTTAATCTAATCTAACATGACCTCACTATACCTAACCTAGCCTAAAAGTAGTTTATTTTGTCTGTTTTTTATTTTAACTTTCTAAAATACTGTGTGTGTGTGTGTGTATATATTATATATATAGAAACAAAGTCCTTGATTACCTGTGTACTGTATAGTGGGATGCTGCAGGGGGTCGATCTCAGTCGGACATAAGCATTTCAAAGAAGGACGTGAGTCCGTGGATGATTGATCCAAGAAGCGGACGTCCGTCAGATTCTCGCGTATTTAACTCTGCTTTGAAGCGATTTATCATCATAGGTTTGCTATAATATTATTAATGTTTCGCCAAGAGTTTCATCAAGGAGAAACCAAAAATTTGATGTTCGTACACTGTTCAGTTAACGACATGACGAGAGAAACACCAAGAAGTACGACAACAACACAACATGATGACGCAATAATAAAACTAACAGTCACGTGACTTGATAACCTCCTGATCTGGAGGCTTTTTTTTTAAGCCACTTCGTATATATAGTGGGGATGAATTATGTGCGGGAGGCCTCGTTAGCACACTCCTCCTCCTCCTCCCCATGTTTGCTCGGCAGTGCTGCTGCGAGTTGCTCGTGCCCTGAAATAGATTTATGTGTGGAATGATGGTCTGTGTAAAATATGCAACTTTTCACCTGGTTTCGACTTAACTCTCTAACAACGGAAGTTTTCGTAGGGTTAAATTATGAATGCGCGTACTTCAAACATCACCAATTTGTTCCGGTCGTCCATAAATGGTTAAGTTGTGATTACGATTGTCTTGAGCGTTGATCGATTATACCTTTCAACCTTTCAAAGGTTCCGCGCGATGAGTCCTCATTTTACGAAGGTCAAGCTTGTCGCCCGTTCCTCTCATATATATATATATATATATATATATATATTGAGAAACCGCAGTTAGATAAATTAAAGGCCTGTTTACTTATTTACTCGGTAAAGCTATATAGATAAAAGAGAAGCAAAACCTAAGGCGGATTAACTTTCAGTGTCTTCATAAAAGAAAATGGCTCCACTGCGATTATTTGCTAAAATAGCAAAATACATAGAAATATAGACGAAGTCATCAGATGCATTTTAGAAAATATAAATAACTTGTATTTTTTGTACTGAAACGCAATCGAATTTCTCTTTATTTAACTGTGGACATGTGTTTTCCACAAATTATAGGTACGAATCATGACGGGATTAATTGTAAGACTATTGTGTTTTATTAAAACCTTACGGTCACTTTAACAGATTAAATTCTGAACAAAAATTATTTTGCATCTTTTCCTTTATAGCATCCCTATTTTCTTTTTTTCGGTTGTGCGCCCTTCACAGTTGGTTAGGTTAAGTCGTGATATTTTCGTTAGTTTTAATGAAAATATCACGACTTAACCTAACCAATCGTCAAGGGCATACAGTTGACCTAACCGCGTATTCAATTAACACAGTAAAACAATGGGGGTGCTATAAAGGAAAAAATCCATTATTTTTAACTGGGTGAAGCCGGTCACTTCTTACAATATGCAAGTAGTCACTATATACTGAGAAAATTTACATTGTGAATATAGATTTTTATCGGAACTAGAAAAGTGCTCGCTATAGTCGAGTGGTCACTGTGTAAAGGTGGTTACTTTGGCAGAGTCTACTGTGTGTGTAATCTGTGTATATTGATACCGAGGGATCATTGGAATTTTAAAACTAAAAAAAAATTGGGATCACCTGCAGATCAGGGCACCCAGCCTTCTTTAGTTAGCCTTAGCTAACTAACGAAAATATCACGACCTAACCTAACCAATCGTTAGGTCAACTGTACGCCCTTGACGAGTGGTTAGGTTAGGTCGTGATATTTTCGTTAGTTAGCCCTATAAAGCTAACTAAAGAAGGCTGGGAGCCCTGATCTTCAGGTGATCCAAAAATTGTTTTGAACAACCCTGTAAAGAGACATCAGAATTCATACTCGTATCTCGAGTTTAGGTCGGAAGCTACCCAAGAAGACATAGCCTTCCTGGCTGCTCCCCGGGATTAGGTGAGAGACTCCAACTGCTTACTAGTATATCTAGTGTTTCGTCATTTTGTGAATGTCTTGACCAAAGACAGTTTTAAACGTTGTTGTGTAAAGTTGTGAAGTATATTTAACAACATTTGAAGACTTCGATAGGCCATAATAGTTTAAGAAAGTTAATAACACGTTTTTGAAAGTTTAAATGTTAAGATTTCGTTTTTAGTTTTCTGTTATACATAGGTTAAGAATGGGATCACCTGAAGATCAGGGCCCCCAGCCTTCATTAGTTAGCCTGGATCACCTGAAGATCAGGGCCCCCAGCCTTCTTTAGTTAGCTTTATAAGGCCAACTAACGAAAGTATCACGACCTAACCAATCGTTAGGTCAACTGTACGCCCTTGACGAATGGTTAGGTTAAGTCGTGATATTTTCGTTAGTTAGCCTTATAAGGCTATCTTATGAAGGCTATATATGGAGTACTGTAGGAATAAGGGAGCACGTATAGTTTACGTCCCCCTGTCGCAAAAGGGGATACAAACTAGACTAGGTCAAAGTTGGAGAACGTAAACTACACTAGGCACCACAGGGGGACGAAAACTACACTTGCTCCGGAATAAGTTTAAAAAAATGGATCTTCTCGGTTTCATTCATTGCTGATTAAAAAAAGTATACATCTTTTAGGTAATTTTATGCGTAGAATTCGATTTTGGCCTTTCTTAAATGCGGAAATTTACCCAAACTAAGATATATAAATCCTAACGTAACTAAAATAGAAAATAAATTATACGCATCTATAGCCTAAATGAACGCAATATCTTCCACAAAAATCATACGATATCTTGTTTTCATAACCTGCTAGGCTAGGCCTCAGTTACCTAAAGCAGTTAAGATATCAGTTCACTTATAGTAAAGATGGATGAAGAATTTCATTTAATAAAGTTGCTTAAGAGATTGCACACAAAAGAAGATGGAGTACATTTTTGATAGGAGTGGAACATAATACGAAAAGAAATGTCGAAGAAAACATAAAATGGTAATCAGAATCGTAAATAATAATTGCGTATGGAGGTGCCAAAAAAGTGGATATAATAAAAGTTTCAGTGCGCAATGAAACGGTTCGAAGACACCCATATTCCATTATCTAAGATTATTATGGTTATTTATTGTTGGGCAAAAGAATACACGAACATAAAATTTTGTGATCATGAACTACGAATTAAAACCGACGCAATAATAGACTATAACAACTACTTATGAGAGGTGAGTTGCACTATCCCAACCTAACCTAACTTTATAATATGCATCCTTTCAAGTTTGTGCTGATACAATATTGAAAATTCCCATGAAAGACGAAGTTAAACGGCATTTCAAACTTCTTCAAACTTTTTTACTTTCTATTTTAGTTAGGCTACGGGTGCTACTGTAGTATGCGGTCTACCTACGATTCGGCGGTCTACCTACGATTCGGCGGTCTACCTTTTAATTATAGCTTCTTATCTTCTTATTATTTTATTATTAGGTCAATTGTACGCCCTTGACGATTGGTTAGGTTAAGTCGTGATATTTTCGTTAAAACTAACGAAAATATCACGACTTAACCTAACCAATCATCAAGGGCGTACTGTAGTATGCGGTCTACCGTTAAGTATGCGGTAGTAGTATGTTTAACTTCTTTAATAATTCCTTAATTGTGTAAATTAAATTATAATTCCTTTCAATTCATTTTCAATTCCTTTTAAATATTTTGAACGGTAGACCGCATACTACAGTAGAAACTTAACGGTAGACCGCATACTACAGTAGAAACTTAACTGTAGACCGCATACTACAGTAGCACCGGCTACGGTTCATTTAACTTAGTTTTGGTTAATTTCCACATTTAAGAGAAGCCAAAATTGAATTCTGCACATAAAATTAATTAAAAAAAAAATAGATCGCCCGAAGATCAGGGCCCCCAGCCTTCTTCAGTTAGCTTTATAAGGCTAACTAACGAAAATATCACGACCTAACCTAAGGGCGTACAGTTGACCTTATAAAGCTAACTAGAGAAGGCTGAGGGTCCTGATCTTCAGGTGATCCAAAAAAATTATATCCTTTTAGTAAAAATCAGGGCTCTTTTCCATTCTACCCCAGCAACAAAAAATGAAATTATATATTATTTTCTACTGTAGTTTTACTTGCTGAATTCAATAATATATATCTTATTTTGGAGAAATTAAGGATCAAGTAAAGATAAGCACCCCCAACCTTTTTTAGTTAGCTTTATAAGGCTAGCTAACGAAAATATCACGACCTAACCTAACCAATCGTCAAGGGCGTACAGTTGACCTAACGATTGGTTAGGTTAAGTCGTGATATTTTCGTTAGTTAGCTTTATAAAGCTAACTAAAAAAGGTTGGGGATGCTTATCTTTACTTGATCCGAAATTAATAACAAAAGAGCTATAGTCCGTTTATTTTATTTAAAAGTAGAGATTGCATTTAAGATTTCAATAAAAATGTCCTTTCCTTTTTGTCTTCTCCGCAGAAATTCACATAAATAAGAATCTATCATATTTCTAGATGTTCCCCAATGTCTCTCGTTCCTTCGTTTAGCTAATTCATCTGTGCGCCCTTGACGATTGGTTAGGTTAGGTCGTGATATTTTCGTTAGTTAGCCTTATAAGGTTAACAAAAGAAGGCTGGGGTAGAACGTTATTTCCTTAACTATGTTTATGAAATTCCATTTATCATCCATAACAATATCTACAAAAGAGAGAAAAAAATTAATAATTATAGCCATAACAAATTAAAGCACGAATACTTTCTCCAAAATAAAATATATATTATTGAATTCAGCAAGTAAAACTGCACTAGTAATTGTTGCTAGGGTAGAACGGAAAAGATCCAAAATCAGCAGTGAAATGACCACCGATAAGACCCCAAAATTATGCTGTTAATTGACAAGACTATTACTTAAATAGTTTAATTAAATTTAAAATTGCTGTGAAGTGAATATATTTTTTATTTGGTGCTACTATAGCGTGCGGTCTACAAAAGAATTTGCGCTGAAGTGACCTGACCTGACTTGAATTTGTGCTGACCTGAAATGACTTGACTTTATCTTTGGGGACGAATGTAAGGTGAAGGCGGACTATAAAAGGGGGAATCATGAAGCCAAATATTAGTTCAATTACATTAAAACAAAAAATTTAAAGGACAAATAAAACTAACAATTCATTCTATGGGATATAATGCCCGGTTAGGTCAACTGTATGCCCTTGACAATTGGTTAGGTTAAGTTGTGATATTTTCGTTACTTTTCGTTAGTTTTAACAAAAATATCACAACCTAACCGGGCATTCAATTAACCTAACTGGAAATTATATCCCATAGAATGAATTGTTTGTTTTATTTGTCCTTTAAATTTTTTGTTTTAACGTAATTGAATTTGTAAAATATCTTTGTAGGCCGCACACTATAGTAGCACCTTTTATTTTTTATTTCATTTTCAGATTTACAGCGTATGTGAAAACCTGAAATTTGTGAGGAGCAAGCCGAGAAGCTGTCTTTTAGTTCCTGTAAGTGTTGTCTTGATAGTGTGGAAGTTACGAAATATAAATTAGTTCTCAGGAAATCAGAGTTTGAAATATTTCGCTTCTGTTAATGTTTTGCGTTTTGCCAGAAATAGATGATTACTTAAAATTTAATATAAATATGGTATTTTGATTTAAACTTCGGTTGATTTGTAATTTTAGGGGTTAATTTATTATCTTTTTAGGTGCGTATTGGTTTTCAAAAACTGAACTTTCTTCGTCCATTTCCCTCGTTCAAGTTTTCTAAACTGGCCCTTCGGGTAAGTATTGAATGTACTTTGTTCGGGTAAAATTTAAGATTCACGACGTTGAATTTTTGCTCGAGTTCAAAACCCCGTCCCCTAAAGCCAACTTAAAATAGCTTAAAAACCCGAAATTGACTATTCCAAATGTCACGTGACATTTGGAAAGCTAATCTCGGGTTTTAAGTGCGGGGTTTTGAATTCGTTGTCGTGAATCTGATATTTAGCTTACGTTTGTAATGGTTTTACTTGCCAGATTGCCAAATTTCATTGCCAATTTTTTTTTTAAATGTTAAGTAACTAACCTAACCTAACCCAACCCCTGGTTAGGTTAGGTTTGGTTAGTTACTTAACATTGCCAAATTTTTTTTAAATGTTAAGTAACTAACCAAACCTAACCTAACCTTGGGTTAGGTTAGGTTAGTTACTTAACATTTAAAAAAAAAAATTGGCAATAAAATTTGGCAATCTGGCAATTGGTGTACGAATCTGGCAAAAAGTCTGGGGTCCGGGATAACAGGAAAGTACCAATTATTGTTCGTGCGTTCGGAATTATTTAGGGAATTTGATTTATTTTCTCTAGGCTAACCGGTCTGGGGCCGGCTTAATTCACAACTTGTACGAAGGGGCCACTTCACCCTGCTCATCAGTGAGGATCTGGAGTATATCTGGGCTGTTTTCTGTCCTACCTGCTCAGCAGTACATGGCCCTTTCTTACAGTTTAAGATTTAATTGAAATGAAGCGAAATTTGACGTTTTCCAAGATATTAATAGGGGAATTTAATGGGAAGTGAGAAGTGATACTACAGAACTTTTGTTTTGGATGGGGTCGTTTAATCTTCTTCTCAACATCTAAAATCGTGTGACGGAGGGGACCTACAGCTTTACATGGGATCCGAACCACGGGTCGTTACAAAATGTGGACGCAAATGGACGGTTCCCCATCCAACTACTCTCCAAATCCAATGTCGCTTAACTTCGCCGATCAACGGGAGGCGGTGTTACGACACTGGCCACGACATAGCCTATACTACAAAACTTAAAAAGCCTATTAAATAAAGCCGCTTATATTGTGAAAACTGAAAATTGTTTTTTTTTAGCATTATTTGGTCACGTGGCAAAACTTTACTATCCAGACGGTGTTCAGAGAACTAGTTCATAACAGCTTGGTAATATGTTAAATTAGTCTGGATTAGGTTAGGTTGACTAAGGATGATTGGGTTGGGTTAAGCTAGGTTAGTCATTGGAGCCCAACGGACTTTGTTTCTGAACAACGTCTCGATAGTAAAGTTTTACCGGTCATTTTTTGTAATTTTAGAACTTTGCAGATATTTTAATTTCCTTTTATTACTTTCGTTAACTGGATTTTATTTCTTTTTAAAAAAAGGGTGCTTAAAAGCATCATTGTTTTGCCTTCCACCCACCGTCTATTTTTCATCTGCTCATTCATGAATCGTGGGTTCCTTGACGCAGCGAACTTTGCCCAGTAGCATTCGGTTTAATTATTAAAATTGTGTAATCAAAGAGAGACGTTGGAAATCTGTTTGCTGCCTCAAACGACTCAGGATCTGGGAGTCGCAAAAAGATAACTTACACCCTACAGTGGATATTGCCTACCGTGACCTTAGTCGGGCCTGTATGTATGTATGTATGTATTAATCATTTATATATTTTGGCAATATATTTATTCGGTGCTACTGTAGTATGCGGTCTACCTACGATTCGGCGGTTTACCTTTCAAGTATAATTTCTTATCTTGTTTGCTAATTGCTTGTTTACATCCCAATGTTAATCGCCCTTGACGATTGGTTAGGTTTAGTCATGATATTTTCGTTAGTTTTAACGAAAATATCATGATTAAACCTAACCAATCGTAGGTAGACCGCATACTACAGTAGCACCTTTTATTCAATGGAGAGAATGTCAGTTACATTCTTTTTCACTTAATCTCAACTTACTTAAGTACTGTTCCATACAATTCGGTTATTTTAGGTTAGTCTTTAGATCATCATAGAATAGTAACTTAAATTTTATTTTATAATGTACAGGGTGTACACAAATTATCTTTGCAACTTCTCTCTCAAATAAAAATATTAGAAAACGAGGTACACATACCGTTTTTGCGCCATCTGTGAGAGAAAGTAATAAAGTTTCACATAATCTCAAACACATTCAACATGGGCACCATTTTTCACAAGCAAGACGTCTAAACGGTATTCTATCTCCATCCATGTACGCTGCAACATTTCAACGTCAACTCTTGCAACAGCAGCAGTAGGGTTTCTTTACCGGGATCCCGGGATCCCGGTAGATTTTTAGCTAATTTAAATTTCCCGGGAAATTCTCCCTGTCCCGGGAAATCCCGGGATATTTTCTTAAAAATTTAATTTTGCTTATTTTGTGTTACGACTGGGAAATTTTGCTAATAGTAAGTTTAATTAACCCATAACTTGTCAGAATACGTTTGTATTTGTTAGTTTTAAGCTTGCTTAGTTTTTTGTGTTTTAATTTCAGCTTGTTATGGCATGTCACAGATTGTCACTACTTGTCAGGACCTGTAATATCTTGCGTAATTGCGCTGATGCTGTCTTAATTTGTCACCACGCTCAGTAGCTCCAGTAACTGCATTACGCCAGGTTGTGCATTGTGCAAGTGTCACACTTCCTTTATATTGTGAGTATTTGTGACTCAAGATTCTTTGTAGTTCCTATACTAGCCTAGTACTATATATATATATATAGTATGTTTTAATTTATTTTGTTCGAAACGAACCCCTTCAATCAAGAATGTCAGAATCATTTGCTTGGAAATATTTCGTGAAGGATTCGAAACTAGAATTTGCAACCTGTAAAGAATGCAAAACTCAAATAAAGTGTAAAGGTTGGTCTACAAGCGGTCTTATCAGACATTTGCTTAACAAGCATAATATTAGCAAGTTATCTGTTACTAATGCTAAGCGCACAGCCGAGGAAAATGGAGCAACTAGTAGCAAGCGACAAACCTCTCAACAAACCTTAACATCGTTTTTCATTAAGAAAGAAACATGTGAAGAAATAGTAACAAAACTAGCCACTCTAGATGGCATCTCTATCAATTCTATTACAAAAAGTGAGTTCATCAGAAAATCATTGACAGACAGAGGATATACTTTACCAAAAAATCCATCACATGTAATGGATCTCGTTCATTCGCAGTACAAACAAATAAAAGAACGCTTAAATTCTGAAATTACCAGCCAAATAAATGCAGGATCAAGGTTTAGTTTATCCTTAGATGAATACACCTCACTAAACAATCGCCGGTATTTAAATATTAACATACACAAAACTGACGGAACATTTTGGAACTTAGGAATGGTGAAGATTTCTAGTACTCTACCTGCTGAAACTGCTGTTGAAGTAATCAAAGAAAAGTTAGAGGAATTTCATATTTCTTTAGAAAAACATGTGGTGGCTTGTGTTACTGATGGTGCAGCTATGATGGTGAAATTTGGAAGGCTAATTGAATGTGAGCATCAATTGTGTTATGCACACGGAATCCACTTAGCGGTATGTGATGTTTTGTACCAGAAGTCAACCACTTCACTTGCAATCACTCTTTCTGAAGAAATTCAAACTGAAGATGACGAACATAATGACAACATAGATGAAGATGGAGAAGATTTCAATCATAGTATTGATTTTGAAAGTGTTTTGTGTGAGCGCTTTGATGAGGATCCGTTCGAGATAGATATTTCATTTGGATCGCACGACACTGTAGGTAAAGAAGAAATCAACGTGTCTCAAATCATCAATAAAGTCAGAAAAATAGCAAAAAATTTCGCAAATCACCTTTAAAGAATAACATTTTACAAGGATATGTTCAACAGGAACAGGAAAAAGTTTGCATCTATTGCTGGATTCCAAAACCAGATGGAATAGTCTTTTAGCCATGCTGGAGCGATTTATCAAAATAAGGTCATCCGTATCGAAAGCTCTCATCGACTGCAATAAAGATATGGACAATTTTGACCTTGATAAACAAGAAGTTGCTGTAATTCGTGACATTGTGGCATCGCTGGAGCCATTAAAAGTTGGAGCAGAAAAGCTGGGCAACAGAGAATCGACTTTACTTTCATCAGAAGGTGTTTTTTCTTTCATTTTGAACGAACTAAATCAACTAAACACACCTTTTTCAAAAAAACTAAAGGAGTCGTTCATTCGACGCATAACAGAGGGAAGAAATGAGAACTTGACTGGCCTCATACAATACCTCAATAGTGGAAAGAATTATAAAAAGGTCGCAACTTTCGCAAGTGACAGAAGTTTGCCAGCCTTACCAACCAAGTCTATGTTAATTTCATCAGCAAAGCAGATGTTAGATCGCCTTTTTGGAGTACCTGCTGATTCTACCTCTAGTGAGACAGATGAAGATAATGATGTGCAAGAATCAGCTGTCCCTCAGTCATCTTCGATGACTCTAGCTGAAAGGCTTGATGCAGCTATTAAAGCAGCCGAGGTAGAGAAATCAAGAACACTAGACAGCAAAGCAAGCGCTGCAAAGCACCTTAAAAAGGAACTAGAGATCTTCGAGGCTACGGGCGAAAAAACGCAGAACATCTCTCTTCTCTTGAATGCATTAAAGACGATTCCACCCACGTCAATAGAATCGGAAAGGGCATTCTCAGCAGCAGGACTTTTCGTGACTAAAATGAGAACAAGATTGAGTGATCGAAGTATTGACCATCTTTGTTTTTTGAAATCGTACTATACAGTAAAAATTCACAGTGATAATTTTTTTGGTTGAATTCATTGAAGTTCTTTGCAATTTGAAGGTAATTTTTATTTTTTCTTTAAATTTTCTAAGCAATTCAAAGGCAATTTTTTTTTCGTTGTATTCATTAAGTTTTCAATGAAACGGAGCAATTTTTTTATTTGTGAAAATTTTCTATGTAATTCAAAAGTTTTTTTTTAATACATATTTTTCACAGCAATATTATTTTATTTTGCCCATCATGGAGATTGCAGAACTTATTAAATGACTATAAAAAAAAAAAATAATAATTATACCCCCTCTTTTCTAGGTTAATTTATTTATAATATATTTTAAATATAATTAATTATATCCCGGGATTTCCCGGGATCCCGGGAAGGGAATCATTTTTATCCCGGAATCCCGGGATAAGCAAAAGGCCGGGAAATGAGAAACCCTAAGCAGCAGCAATTCTGGTCTTTAAATCGTCGATGTTGGCCATTGGAGTTGTGTACACGCAGTCTTTTACATAACCCCATAGAAAAAAGTCACAGGGTGCAGTGGCGGATAGCCCTATAGGCTGCACAGGCTGAAGCCTAAGGCCCGGATGTCTTAGGGGCCCGCCAAAAATATGTGTATAAGTAAAAAAAAAAATCAAACAAAAGTATTTATTTCGGAAAATGAGATACATAAAAATTGAAATACATATATAATAATAGAAATATTTAAAATTGTAATTTGCGACATTTTTTGCCTGCGAATTCATTAATAATATCCTGACAGTCAATTTTATGCAAATGCTCCCACTCGATGTGCATCAATGACAAGTAGTTCAACCTTTCGTCTTTCATTGTTGACCTTAGGTAGTTCTTGTTTCGTGCGCTATTATGCATTACTCCCTCAATGAAAATTAAATTTTTATAGTATATGAATAAAAGGGCCCGATCATACATACTAAGCCTAAGGCCCAGAAAATGTTAATCCGCCCCTGACAGGGTGTTTTGTCTGGTGATCTGGCCGGCCAAGAGATGGGCCCCCTACGACCAATCCACCCATTTGGGAAATGCATGTTAAGGGAATTTCATAATTTGTGTACACCCTGTACAATAATCTGACATCTGACAACTACCACGTGAAACTTTATTACTTTCTCTCACAGATGGCGCAAAAACGGTATGTGTACCTCGTTTCCTAATATTTTTATTTGAGAGAGAAGTTGTAAAGATAATTTGTGTACACCCTGTATTTTGTATTAAAACTGAGCAAATTTTTGTCTGCATGGGATTCGAACACCCGTCTTTAAAGACAACTTTAGCTAATGGTGATGTTATCCCCTCAGCCATGTGGGACTTAGTCGAAAGAGGATAAGTCTCTACTTTTTTTTACAGTTACGGTAGTAGCGATGCTAACCACCACACTGACTACGAATCCACCGGCCCCGGGTTCGATTCCTGTCGACGGCAGGCGTCGTTCAGTTCACACAGCTGTTCATCCTTCCATACAAAAAATTGGGTACCCTGGGTAGCCTATTGGTTAAAAGATTGGGCTGCTGATCGGGAGGGCGTAGGATCGATTCTTACTTTCCTGGTGGATCGTGGTTCGGATTCCACGTTAAGCTGTAGGTCTAAGGTGGAGCAGCAAGCTTAACAGTCAGAATGAACAATATATATATATATGTCTGAATCGACCTGTGGTTAGCCCCTTTGCCGCATCCCGCCACATTTAGGAGATTTGATGGATGAGAGAGTTGTTTTCAACTCTCATCCTGCTATATACATGGCTACTGGCTAGTCAGGGACTGCACACGAACCTTATCCAATTAGTTCTTGAACGCAGTTTTGGTTGATGTAAATCTTGAAGGATATGTCTCGAAGATGAAGACTACTGGTCTCGACAACAATCCCTGAAACTCTACTTTCTGGGAGCAAAACGTGAGCGATACACAATAATATACTCGACACTCGTACATATGGAAAATACTTGAGGGATATGTCCCGAATTCTAGAAATGAAACAGAAATACGCTCAAATGAGAGAACAAGTACATTCTGTACTGTCCCAGCTGCATGGGATACGAGACCATGAAAATGAAGATGGAAAAATGTTCCCAGAATACAAGGCCCAAAACTAACATTTTCATGGCTCCCTGTCCCACCGCAGCTGGAACAATACAAACTCTACCGCTTCTCTCATTCCAATGTGTTTAGTTCATTTCTAAAGTTTGGGACACGTCTCTCGTTTATTTTCCATTTGTATATTGTTGTATGTCGCTCACGTCTTATTTCCAGGGAAACGAGTTTCAGGGATTGTTGTTGCCATAATCTTTCGTTTCCTCTATCTTAGACGCAAAAGTCTTTTGTTCGTAATTATGTTTGCAATGTCTCGTTTTCTGTATGAGCTTTTGTGAATACTGAGCAATACTCAGTTGTTGGTAGGACTAGAATCTTCCATAATTTTAGTATAATGTTTACTTTTCTGGTGTGGGAGCTCCTCCAGATTATTCCCATTATTTTATTACTCCAATTTCTCTCCCTGATTTGTGGATTTGGTTTTTGTTCAGTTTGTGTGCCATAATCTCATGATCACATTTATCAAAGACTTTAGCATAATCAGTATATATTACATCTATATTTTGATTTCGACACTGCGTTTCCGTTATTTTCTCTTGGTGGACTATAACTGAGACAAGGATGATCTTCCACCCCTGAAACCAACTATGTTGGTTCGGACTAAATAAATTCCGTTCTCGGAGGTAGTAAGCAATTTGTCTCTAATTACACGCTCAAACCACTTTACATGGTGGGAGGTGAGAGCTACTACTACAAGGGTAACACTGGTCAACAACAATTTTGTCACAAGGGTTTTGATGGGTGTTCTAAGTGTACTTTTTCATGCTGAATCTAAATATGAAATCAGATTTTTTCTATCAGGCTTAGTTTACTTGTGACGCTATGTTCATTTTTTCTTCATTTAGCATGATCACCGGATAAAAAAATAACAACATATTATATATAATTAAGTATATAACAATATTATAATATAAAACATTATAAAAATAATAAATATAATAATATATTATATTAATTAATATAACTATAATAAAATATATTAATATTAATATATATGTTGTATTAATTTTTCTGTAAAATTAGTTCATTGACTCCTCAAAAGTCAGCTTGAAAGCAGTCCTTCTTCACAACGGAAATAAATTTCCTTCTGTACCTATTGCACATGCTGCAAACATGAAAGAGTCATACGACAACATGAAGTTGCTTTTAGAAAAGTTTCAGTATCAGAAATATAAGTGGAATATCTGTGGAGATCTGAAGGTCATTGCACTTTTGCTAGGGTTGCAGCTAAGTTACACCAAGTACTGTTGTTTTTTATGTGAGTGGGACAGTAGGGACAAGCAAAACCACTACGTTAAGAAGGATTGGCCAAAACGCACCTCACTTGTTCCAGGCAAGAAAAATGTTGTGAATAGTTCACTTGTTGACCCTGAGAAAGTGTACCTTCCTCCTTTGCATATCAAGCTTGGACTTACGAAAAACTTTGTACAGGATTCACATACTTGAGAAATAAGTTTCCCCGGATCAGTGATGCTAAAATTAAAGAAGGCATTTTTGTAGGCCCTCAGATCAGAGAATTGTTAAGAGATGAGAGATTTGAAGGAGAGTTGAATGAAGTTGAGAAAGCTGCGTGGCAGAGTTTCAAAAGTGTCTGCACAAATTTTTTGGGAAATCACAAGGCCGAAAACTATCCTGAAATAGTAGGAGATCTTCTTAAGTCTTACCAAGCAATGGGGTGCAATATGTCATTAAAGGTTCATTTCTTGGACTCTCACTTGGACTTTTTTCCGGAAAACCTGGGTGCGGTAAGCGACGAACATGGTGAGCGTTTTCATCAGGATATTTCTGCCATGGAAAACCGTTACCAAGGCAAATGGAGCCCCAGTATGCTGGCTGACTATTGCTGGACTCTTAAGAGAGACATGCCTGAGGCAAAGCACAGCAGAAAATCAAAACAAGCTACTTTTTAAACTACAGGTATGTCTTTTCGATCATATTTTAATAAGTATGTAACTATATGGGTTTTTAAAAATTAAATTGCATGTCACACAAAAACCAGACCTGATAGAGAAATTTTACAAACTTATTTGGATTCAGCACAGAAAATACTATAAGAATAAGGTATTTTCATTCTTGGGACACGAAAAGATTTTTTTTTTGTTGCCCAGTGATATAATTAGGCGATAATTCTTAAAGCGAATAATGGAGAATAAGGGAGCGATGTTTCGCGTTCTTTAATCGGGGTGGGATTTGTTGTGTGTGGAGAGATATTCTCCAGAGAGAATCCACTCCAATTTCCTTACAATTTTCAACCAATAAGCATTAATGCTATTTTTTTCATTTCCCTAAATACAGAGAGATCAGTGAAGTACTTACGCTTTTCCTTATTTTGATTATACCTAAGTGATGATATTTCTTAAAATATCAGTCCCCCCAAGAAATAGGGTTTATCGGGTCGATTAAAGCTTTGTTCTAGTATATGAGGTTTTCCTTGGAAGAAGTGGTGAAGCGACAAAAGTAAAACAACGCCAGAAAACATAGTTAAAGTTGTACCAAATTTGAAAGTGACAACGTTTGAAGCTATTTCGACGAAATATGTTCAAAAGTATTTTTTCTCATAAAAAAAAAATTAGTAGCGATGATGATATTGCATCTGTTCAACCTTTTCTTCCATCAGATATGAAAGTAATGTATGTGATGGTATATATTATAATCAGTGTTGCTTCATTTCCATCCGTGGGTATTTTTTTTATTAGTTATTTCTAACATACAAGAATAGGTGAGGAATAAATTTACATTTTCTTTATGTCAACTTTGACGTAAAATTCCTGCGTGGCATTTTTGCATTAAAAAAAAATTATATATTTATATACACACACACACACACACACACATATGTGTATATATACACAGTGTATTATCTGGTTTACTGAAATTAATATAATCCTTTGGATACACCCTGTATATCTTGTCGGTACCCGCGCTATGTAAATTTTGCTTTTGTTCCATGAGGACAGGGTTAGCCAAAAAGCGAGGAAAGTAGTGGCACATTCTGGCACTTTTACCGACATAAAGTATATTTTCAGAAACTCTGAAACCTACAGTGTTAAATGAAACGAATGTGGACGAACCGGATACATAAACCGGTGAGCCGGTGTAAAAGGTAAAGTTTAAAAAGCACTGAACATGGAGTCTTGCGCCAAGTTCAAAGGTGGCACGCTATACTGATGGCACAATTTGAAGTAATTTTGTTCCACTGCATAGTACCGAATTGCATTAAAGTTCGTTATACGACGGTCGTAGCCTTGTAAGGTCCTTTTGGAGCTCAGAAGCGCTTTTAAAAAATCCACTATGAAACACTCTTAAGCTTTCATAATGTTGTTTGGTCAAGTTTATGTTCGTTATATATATATATATATATATATATATATATATATATATATATATATATACAGGGTGTCCATAAGTCTGGAACCATAGGGCAAAATGATAAAACGGCTTTTATTCACAGAACGTGTTCAATGTGTCCACCATTATTATTGATACACGAATGCAGACGAGATATCCAGTCAGCAAACACACGGCGAATGGTATCAGGAGTGATGGTGTTACATGCGTCGATGATGCGCTCCCGCAAATGTGCAACACTGAATTTTCTCCGCGTAGACCAACGCCTTCAAGTGACCCCGGAGATAAAAATCCAACGGGGTGAGATCGGGGCTCCTCGCCGGCCACTCCACAGGCCCTCGACGTTCTATCCAATGACCAGGGAATTGTCGGTGCAGCCACTCTCTTACCAGGATGCTGTAATGGGCAGGAACACCATCCTGCTGGAACCATGTTGGAAATTCCCATCTGTGTTCAAGACATTGGGGAATGCTTCCGCGTTGAGCATACGCAAGTAGGCGTTTCCTGTGACAGTGTCATAAAAAAAGAAGGGGCCTATGATACGGTCTTTCCAAATGCCACACCATACCATCACACGAGCGACACCTTGTTCCTTTGAAGCAGTAAACCAGTGAGGGTTGTCTTGCGGCCAGTAGCGGGTGTTCTGTCGGCTCACCTCGCTATTTGCATAAAAAACAGCCTCATCATTGAACAGAATGGTGGACGGGAAATTGGCATTTTGAGCACATTATTCCGTAGCCCATTCACAAAATTCTATCCGTCGGTCTGGATCATCTTCGCTTAATTTCTGCAGATTTGAAGTTTGTAAGGATGCCATTTGTGTGCTTAAAGAATGCGGTGCATGCTGCTTTTCGACACTCCTGTCTCAGCGGACAACCGCCGAAGAGACTTTTGGGACTGTTGTGAAATGAGCGAGGATGGTAGCGGCTGTGTCATCGTCGGTGGATGTCCTCGGAGGTCCACTGCGTGGTTTATCTCCTATGGATCCCGTTTCCCCGAACTTTGCTACAAGTTTGCCGACACAGCTGTGTGTTATCGGCGCGTGGTCCGGATACAATCTGTTAAATTCCTCAGCGACCTCCCTCTGACTCCGATTTCCTACGAGCAGAATTACCTGGATGCGTTCTTCCTTACTCAAAGACATCATGGGCACTTGCATAAACGGAAAAACATGAATTACTTATTTTACCCTATGGTTCCAGACTTATGGGACACCCTGTATATACAGTGCCCGCGAAAAGTATCCGATCACCCTTGAAATTTGTATTTTTTACATAAAAAACAATGTTTAAATGTATACTAACCTTATATTAGTATTTTGTCATCTGTCCTTTGGTTTGGATGACTTGTTCTAGACGTTTTGGCATGGATTTAATCAAGTTTTGACAAACTTCCACTGATATTTCCTTGCACCATACCTTTTTGATGGCCTCTTGTAATTTTTCGACTGAGCCAGTGTCGTGGCATTCAACCTTATTTTTATTATTAGCCACAGATTTTCTATCGGATTGAGATCTGGACTATTACCAGGCCAATCCAAAATATCAAATTTATTGTCAGTAATCCATTTTGTCACTATTTTGGCCCTGTGACATGGCGCACCATCATGCATGTATGTTTTTGTCCTTTGGATTGCCATTGCCATTGGAAGTTTATCCTGTAGCATTGCTAAATACCGTGCACCATTCATAGTTGTGTTCTTCGGAAGAAAATATAAGTTTCCACGCCCATAGTAACCGAAACAACCCAAACCATCACACTTGGAAGGTGTTTCATTGTCTTTAGGGTGTATTTAGGGTCCATCCTATTTGAGCCAATAGGCCGGTGAACCTTTTTTGGACAACTTCTGAATGTCAAAAATGTCGACTCATCGCTAAATAAAACCTTCTTCCAGTCATCAACAGTCCAATGAATGTATTTTTTACAAAATGCGACACGTTTTTTACGCATTTTTCATTAATGAACGGTTTCTTAGCAGCATGGCGAGATGGTAATCCGAGTTCTTTTGGAGCCGCTCCTGGATAGTTCGTTCAGAAACACCAGATAACAAATTATTCATATTAAATTTTATTTCGTTCGCAGTTATTGTTGGGTTTTTCAATACTAAACGTTTCATAAGTTTGTCTGTTCGCGAATTTGTTTTTCTCGGTCTGCCAGATCGGTTTTTAGGGACTGGCGTGGTTAGGCCACCATTGTTCTCAGCCCGTGAAACCCAAATTAACGGTACTTTGGGATATGTTTAATTCCTTAGCTATCTGTCTGTGATTTCCCACATGCATGCAAAGCAACAATAGCACCTCGACAATCACTCTTAAGTTGTTTTTTAGCACACATTATATATAAATTTTATTTACACCACTTTCTGTAAAAAAAAAAAAAATATCAAGAAATTTAGACAAACAGTGAAATCTGACAAATTTGAGACACAGCCACCCGCAACGAAGGCTACCAGAACACTAATTTGAGAATGCGTTGGATAGCTCTCATATCAGCGAGCAACCTCAAAGTTACCAGATGTCGCTAGAACAAATAGAAAGTGAATTACGTGTCTCTGAATATCAAGGGAAAATATTGTATTTTCTTGAGTGATCGGATACTTTTCGCGGGCACTGTATATATATCTATATATATATATATATATATATAATATATATATATATATAGTGTCCCATAAATCCGGTCCCATAGGAAAATTTATTTTATATTAAATTTACAAAAAGTAATACATTAGAACTAAAACAAGTGTTCAAATTGATGTCTTGTTTTGGGACCTTTTTTTGCTGCAGGTAGAATAACGCAGTGGCTAATATGGAAGTGAATTACACTTCCATATTAGTCATTGCGTGTTAGTCTTCCTGCAACAAAAAAAGGTCCCAAAAACAAGACATCAATTTGAACATTTGTTTTAGTTCTAAGTTGTGATGTATCGATTCCAAAATTTATCCGATGGCGATTCCGTGAAAATTTGCCGATACCGATGCCAATTCTTTGCCTATATTTTAAAAAAATCAATCCCCTTCACAAATTTTACTGATCTCGTGAAAACTTTCAATTTTTATATTTTTAAATTTCAAATTTGTTCAAATGCTTTTCTCAGCTCACTCTACAATATACAGTGCCAGAATTTGCTGCTCATTTCCCGTAGCTAAAATGATGTTAATTAGTTTTATTACTCGGTAAAATGCTAAAATAATTTTATTTTAGTTTCATAAATTGAATACCAATATTTAAAGTAATTGTTTTTCTTCATGTTGAAGGTATTTTCTTTCTTCAACAATATAAACAACAACAAAAAATTTCTTTAAAATTTCAAGTCTCTGGTGTCCAAATTGAATAAAAAAATGGATATAAAATTTGGATTTATAAAATTATTAAAACAATTTATATAAAGTCAACATAATAATATGGTTTAATATACAGGGTGTACATAAAGTCAGGATCTATTTTTGTGAAGCACTTGGAAATTATATGGAATTCAATCATAAAATGATAAAGTGGTAACATTTATTAAATAATTAAGAGTAGGATTCGACGTGACGCCCATCAGTATCCCTGCATATCTCAAATCGTTCCGCAGCATTTCTAAACACATTCTGGAGCATTTGCGGGGTTATGTTATCTGCAGCAGTTCGTATACGTGTACGTAAGTTTTCAAGACTCGTAATCTTCGTCTGATAGACGTGCGACTCGATAAAGCCCCATGCAAAGAAATCTAAAGGGGTTAAATCTGGTCATCTCGCTGGCCAAGGTCTGTTGCTTCCGCGTCCGATCCAGCGATTTGGAAAACGTCCATTTAGATAATCCTGAACAATTTTGGCATAGTGACAAGGAGCACCATCATGTTGATAGACGACGGGGATAGGATTGTTAGTACCGTCGTCTATCAACATGATGGTGCTCCTTGTCACTATGCCAAAATTGTTCAGGATTATCTAAATGGACGTTTTCCAAATCGCTGGATCGGACGCGGAAGCAACAGACCTTGGCCAGCGAGATGACCAGATTTAACCCCTTTAGATTTCTTTGCATGGGGCTTTATCGAGTCGCACGTCTATCAGACGAAGATTACGAGTCTTGAAAACTTACGTACACGTATACGAACTGCTACTGCTGCAGATAACATAACCCCGCAAATGCTCCAGAATGTGTTTAGAAATGCTGCGGAACGATTTGAGCTGTGCAGGGATACTGATGGGCGTCACGTCGAATCCTACTCTTAATTATTTAATAAATGTTACCACTTTATCATTTTATGATTGAATTCCATATAATTTCCAAGTGCTTCACAAAAATAGATCCTGACTTTATGTACACCCTGCATAAATTATAAAGTAAAACTTAATATATTGTGGAATTATTACTAACATACAGTCGGAGATTACAATAGTCTATAATATTTAGAGATTAGCTAATTGGAGAAAATGTAAATTTATGGGCAACTTAACTTATTAAACTTTGCCTTCTTTGTGAATGGAAAATATTTTGATATAATTACACTTTGAAAGGAGTATAAATTATCATAAATAGTGTTGTTGGTGCTGGTTAAGTATGCGGTCTACCATCTGAGTTTTGACAGAATATAAACTAAATAAACTAACGAAAATATCACGACTTAACCTAACCAATTATCAAGGGCGTACAGTTGATCTATTATTAATTATAACATTGTTTGTTGATCTATTAGTAAATAGTAAATACTATTCCAGAAACAACAATGTTATAATTAATAATAGATCAACTGTACGCCCTTGATAATTGGTTAGGTTAAGTCGTGATATTTTCGTTAGTTTATATTCTGTCAAAACTCAGATGGTAGACCGCATACTAACCAGCACCGTGTTGTTTGTATGTTCATTTTTCTCTAAATATAGATTTTGTTTGTAATGAAAATTTAAAATTTCAAAGAATCGGTTAAATTTGGCCGATGCCCCCAAAATGGCCGATTCTGCCGATGCCGATTAATCGGTATACGACCAGTAATTTACTTTTGTAAATTTAATTTAAAATAAAATTTCCTATGAGACTGGAGTTATGGACACCCTGTGTATATATATATATATATATATATTAATATATATATATGTGTGTGTGTGTGTGTGTACATAATATATGTACACACACACACACACACACTACATATAGAATATAGAAAACACGAAAGCAAAACCCATGTATATATGTTGATGGTTACATATGCCTATTTGCTAACACTGCTACATAATTCGACAAAATTACAGATCATTTAAAGAATTAAAAAGTTAATAAACATTTTATGAAAGATAATTTTTATTCTGTGAATGCCAAATTTTCTTTCCAGACAGAAAAACTCCACCTTTTTTTTTTTTAATTTTGCATAATTTTATTTTACACTTTCTGAAAGGAGACAATTAACTTCATTTCCTAATAGTATATATTAGTGGTGGACCGGATGTCAGGTTTTCAACATCTGCCGATGCGGATCTTTAATTTCAATATCTGCGGATGCTGATATTTAGTTAATCTATCAATATACGGTAATATAGAATTATGAATATATGACATAATTTTTCAAATTTTGTGATATTACTATTATGGAAGGCAAAGCATAAGAATTAAAATTAATATTAATGTTTCCATTATGATAAAAATAATAACTTTCTCAAGAGTTTCAGCCACAGAAAATTCAATGAAACCAGTTTCATTCAATTTTCTGGGCCTTATAAGCTACTTTATAAGCTAATTTAATTGTAAATTGCATAATTTATTAGAGATAATATCCGCATAACATCCGCAGTCAGAAATGACGATATTAAAAATGATGCGGATGGTGATATCCGGTCCACCACTAGTATATACAGTGTGTGTGTATATGTATATATATATATATATATACATTCAACTGCAAAGAACACGCAGTATAAATAACGTAAAGAACGACGCTTGTATAGGAGATATTCCGCGCAAGACGAGAAAGAGAAAACAACAAATGAAAAAATGAAGTACCACCTGGGAATCGAACCCGGGATCTTCCGATTGCCGGTCAGACGCGATAACCACTACACCATGGACTTCACTCTTCCAAATGCCGTAATTCCTCTACATACTCGCAGAAACCAATGCCCCAAGGGGGCACCTCCCGCATGCCGTAACATTATATACATTCAACTGCAAAGAACACGCAGTATAAATAACGTAAAGAACGACGCTTGTATAGGAGATATTCCGCGCAAGACGAGAAAGAGAAAACAACAAAATGAAAAAATGAAGTACCACCTGGGAATCGAACCCGGGATCTTCCGATTGCCGGTCAGACGCGATAACCACTACACCATGGACTTCACTCTTCCAAATGCCGTAATTCCTCTACATACTCGCAGAAACCAATGCCCCAAGGGGGCACCTACATGCCGTGCCGTAACATTATATACATTCAACTGCAAAACACGCAGTATAAATAACGTAAAGAACGACGCTTGGGGCATTGGTTTCTGCGAGTATGTAGAGGAATTACGGCATTTGGAAGAGTGAAGTCCATGGTGTAGTGGTTATCGCGTCTGACCGGCAATCGGAAGATCCGGGTTCGATTCCCAGGTGGTACTTCATTTTTTTCATTTGTTGTTTTCTCTTTCTCGTCTTGCGCGGAATATCTCCTATACAAGCGTCGTTCTTTACGTTATTTATACTGCGTGTTCTTTGCAGTTGAATGTATATAATGTTACGGCATGCGGGAGGTGCCCCCTTGGGGCATTGGTTTCTGCGAGTATGTAGAGGAATTACGGCATTTGGAAGAGTGAAGTCCATGGTGTAGTGGTTATCGCGTCTGACCGGCAATCGGAAGATCCCGGGTTCGATTCCCAGGTGGTACTTCATTTTTTTCATTTGTTGTTTTCTCTTTCTCGTCTTGCGCGGAATATTTCCTATACAAGCGTCGTTCTTTACGTTATTTTATACTGCGTGTTCTTTGCAGTTGAATGTATATAATGTTACGGCATGCGGGAGGTGCCCACCTTGGGGCATTGGTTTCTCGAGTATGTAGAGGAATTACGGCATTTGGAAGAGTGAAGTTCCATGGTGTAGTGGTTATCGCGTCTGACCGGCAATCGGAAGATCCCGGGTTCGATTCCCAGGTGGTACTTCATTTTTTCATTTGTTGTTTTCTCTTTCTCGTCTTGCGCGGAATATCTCCTATACAAGCGTCGTTCTTTACGTTATATATATATAATATATATATATATTATATATATATATATATATGAAAATTATTTCACGAAAGTAACACGTGAAAAATATTTATGATGAATAAAACCACGAAGGAAACGAACAGAATTTGTATGCTCCTCCCACAATCCTTTAATTGTAGTAATGCCAAGTTAAGAATATTAATTTTTGCTTAGTTAAGATTATAATGTTTAATATAAATTTACTAAAAATTGTGATGATTACGATAAAGCATGTTTGTTAGATTGTAAATTGTTTAAAATGGGTGAAGTTGGTAGTCCTGGACAGAGGAACACAAAGAGCCGGCCTACCCATAAGGGAGTCAGTCTTGAGGCAGGCGCGTTACGCGTAAGTTGACGAAATGTAACGTAGAATTAATTAGTGGTGTGTGTGTCCCTCTCCGACCTAAATTATTATAATAGAAATTTCATACTCGCATACCCCTAACTTAACTAAACCATTTTCGGAATTAATAAACGTTCACAAGTGTTAAAAAGGAGTATTAATATACCCCCCTTCCCCCTTTGTTTTGTAACGGTCTTTCAGGGTCAGGTCTAGGCGCGGCTACCGGAAACTTTATACGATACGGCAAAAAGAGTGTAGAGAAACAAAGTGATAAATGAAAGAAAGAGCCGATAGAGAATAAATAGAGATATAGTAAAGTAGAAAGAAGCGTAAATAATGAGAAGAAAGAAAACAATAAAGCGTATTCACTACATCTGGTGGCTAGCGGCGGTCCTCCTATTATATAATATTTTGAATGAGGCTTACCCACGTGCATAGTATTTCGATTAAAATTCTTCAAACCCGGTATATTGGCAAATAGCGTTAATGAATATTTTATTTCGATTATTAAAATATCTAAATGCAAAGTTTATCCCGTTTGCAGGCAAATTTCGAAATTCATTCCTTAAAATTTCACTGTAAATATAAATTCAAGATGGCGCATCGCCTTCGCATCCTGATAGCGTCCCTGACAAACTTCGCGCCTAAAAATTTAATTTGTTTTTTTTCTTTCTTTTCGTGAGAGTTCGTTGGATTCTGAAATGTTCGTTTGTTCATTCTGAAATGTTCCCTTTGTTCCATTTTGCATCGTCCAGTTCCGTTACTTTTCGCAGTCTAGTGACTCAAAAACTTATTTTAGTCGTTAGAGTCGGTAGAAAAACTTGTCCGACTAAATAGTGCGAGTCATTATTACGTTAAATTTCGTTCATTTGGGTCGGAGAGGATATAGTTTTGAAAATTATCGTGCTGCCTGGAGACTCAATTTTTCTTTTTTTTTCGTCTCTTCCACTGTATGCCTGTTTCAGCTTACCTTTTTATTTTTTGTTTAAAATTTTTGAAATTAGTAGTAATTGTGATATAAAAATAGCGATTAATATAGAAAAAATTTGTACATAAGTAAATTGTTAGTTTAAATACAGTGATACACATTTTATATGGTCCTTTCAAAATGTTTTAGCGAAAATTTGTGAGAAATTTTCTGGGTTTCATTAGCAGATTTTTTATTATATTTCGATTGTTTGTATATAATAATAGGATTATTTTGTTTATATAGATTTACGGGCTTTTTGCTTCGCTCGCTTCGCGCTATATAGGTTAAGTTACAGTTAATTGACAGTCGAAAGGTAATCTTAAACATATTAAATTTGTCAGATTATAAGTCGCCGTATAGGATTGTGTAAAATCTCAAAATAAGCAGAATTCGTTTAACTGAAATAGAGAAATGGTGTTGTGAAATTTTCTATAAGTTTTTTTTTTATTTTTTATATACTCATTAATTATATACTTACTTATTAACTTATACGTATTTATTAGTTATATATATAATTATATATATTTATATACTCATAAACTTTGGTAGGTAAGCTGATTATCTTTTTTTTCTCCTCTCTGTTCCTTTCGTTCATTTCACGACAATTCCGACATATTTGGTAAAATGGCTATTGTATTGTAAAGAGGGATTTCTTGTAGGCCTATCGTAAAATATTGTTCGGAGATTAACCGTTATTACGGTATGTCTATTGAGTAGTAAATTCTTAGTTATTTAACAAAATTTTAATTGGTTTAACATAAATAATCGTAGGATTTTTCTTTAATAAGCACAAATGTTATGCATAAAATTCTAAATTGTTCTTTCCGCGCATAACATTGAATTTATTAATTATACGTCTAAAAGTGCGCAGTAAATTTTATTTTTATTTTGGGAACCTATGTGAGTTAAGCTATACATATTTTACTAAATCTCGATATTATAATTTTTTTTTGAATTACAGAAATTTGTGTATGAAATTCTTTTCATATATTTTCTTTACGTTTTATAAATTCATTCAATAATCAATTTTATTTGTATAGGTATGCCGATTTTTCTTTTTCTTTCCAGTTCAATGACAATGGTAAAATTTTTAGTTCAAATTTAGATTGTATTCTAAAAAGGATGTTTTAAATTTGATATTTTAATTTGGGTATTAGAAATGAAAAATGTCTTTTTTTAGTTCGAGCGTTTGCATGGAAAATATTACGAAATTATGTTAGGATATAATGCAAGTTCATTCGGTTACGTAGGGATATTTGTATAGAGGTTCGCTTGCAAACAAAGCGACCGCTCTTAATTATGCAATGTGTTAGTTTTGTTTACAGTGGATTGCGTGTATGTTTGAGTGCATATGATCTATTCTTATTTAGTATAACTATGCAAATTTGTAGTTTCACTTGGAAATGATAAATTACTGAGATTTTTGTGATTTGCAAACCATACTGGGGTTTCTGTTGAAGGAGAGAGTTGTATCTCAGATGTAATTTGCTAATTGCGAGTTCAATTCGTATGAAATTTGACGTTTCAAGTTGGAATTACTGTATTAAAATAATTTGTGGTAGTAATATTTAAATTTTTTTACTTTTTAATAACTGTTTAGAAAATTATTATTGTTTAAACCTTCAGTCGGAGTTAACTAATGCATTTGAAACATTGACTCAAGTGTACACTCGGAAATGGAGCCTTCTAGATAGCCAGTTTCTGGGGTTCATTTTTGTCTTTTGTATTTAGAGGTATTGAGGTGATTTCTGACGATAGTTTGAACAATAATATTTCTTAAATTATACTAACAGTTACTATGTATGGGCGCTTTTATATTTATACTGTACAATTTTTTTCGTGCGTTTTATGACTTTTTTTATCTTCTCTGCTGTAACTGCCATAAGTGATCTTATTGGTAGCTAGATTTGATTAAATTTTTGCGAAATTTTGAGATGTGTAATTTTTTTCTTTCCGTGAATTTGGCCAGAGCAAATGTGTAGTTAGTATTTCGAAGTGAACTGTCGAGAAAATTCGATAAATTAAATATGAAATGATAAGCAGTGCAGAAACACGTTTCGAATAAACTTTTTTTTCAAAATTTCAAAGGCTCAGTTTGGGTCAACCAAGTTGAATCCGAGTTCCATCAAGTGAGTTTAGTCGACCGGATAGGTGATCGATCACCAATGATGAGAGAGAGAGAGAGAAGAGAAACCAGATGGCGCATGGACTTCGCGCAGGACAGTTTCGGAAGAGAAGAGAAATTTACGTTTGCAGGGTCTTGGCACACGAAAGTTTCGATCGAAGATGGTCTACTGGTATTTTTCGGGCAGTAGCTGGTCACGCTGTTCGAATGCTTCGCTAAATATGTGTCGCAGCATGCGGTAGACAAGCCACGAGAGCTTGAACGGGTGCCTACGACTGTACTGTCCATACAGACATACAGTAGGTTCGTTGGAAAACGGCCTACGGCGGAGTCATCGTTTGATTGTTGCCAGTAGAAGAGTCTTTCAGCTGGACGTAGGAAGAGCAGCGTTCACCGACAAAAGTGGAGATGAGACAAGGCGAGTTTCTTCATCGACTTCTAGAATTGCAAATTCCGTCCAATTCCAGCGCGTGGTCCCGCTTTCAGATATCTCCCCCCCCTGATCCTTTTAGAATTGGACGTCTCTTGTTTTTTTTTCGCCATTGGAGAGAGAGCGGAACCATTATAGCGTGCTGCCCTGTTGCATGTTGATTGATGCAATCCCTTGCATTCTAGCGAAGTGAGCAGGAGAGCTGCGATTGAAAATTGAAATCCGTTGTCAGCGTGCGGAGTGTCATCTAAACAACGTCCAGCAAATTGATGTACTGAGTATTATGTAATAAAATTAAAAGTGAAAGGGTCCGATTATTGCCCATATTTGTTGTGTTTTTCGTGAAATAGTATGTGCGCTCTTGGTCAGTATTTTATGTAAACTTTTTCTTATTTTTTTCTATGTTGCCCTGATAGTAACTGTATAACTATACAAATAATTGTTTCAAATGTAAAGCGATCGTTGATGAGAAATCGCGGGAATAGATTGTGAACTTGGGATTTGTGTAGCCACTGTAAGAAAATTTTCTGTTATTTTTTTTGGCATGTATAGATTAGTTACAGTTTGTAATTTAATTATTAGAGTGAAATGTTATTTTATGCAAATGTGAAAATTATAAAGTCTTCGGTTTTTATATGATAAAAAATGTGTGGAATTTGTCAAATCTATTATTTCTTGTCTATTTCTAAACTTTGAATTTGTTAAAGAAAAAAAAAAAAGAAAAAATTGCAAAATATATAAATTTGTTGAATAAAATTATGAAATTTGTTAAACGATATTAAGAAGTTTTCTTATGAAAACTTATTTTCAAGGGGGTGATGCGAGTGTAGTAATGCCAAGTTAAGAATATTAATTTTTGTTTAGTTAAGATTATAATTAGAGCCCGGATGTTCAGGCAAAATGCCATAAATGCCTTTTTTTGCCTTTTTTGGGAGTATGAGTATGATAATGCCTATTTCGTTGAAAATGCATATTTTTCCCTTTTTAATTAGATTATAAAGAAAAAAGACATAAATAGGCATTTATAGGAAAATTATCATGTATTAGTTACGACTAGACTAACCAGGAATGCGCAGATAACGTGAATGAAGATATCGTGGAATTTCATATTGCGGAAATGACGTCATGTATGATTGACGTTATCAGCTGAGCGCAGTATCTGAAAACTAGCCTCGCACGGCCATTTCCTCATATTCGTTGTTCTGCTTCGTGCGTGTGAGGGTGTGCGATCATCAGTGGTATTTGACTAAACTTGAATGATATTTAGAAGACGTTAATATGCCAAAAGTTAGTTCATCTTCAAGTAGTAAACTGAACCAACATGTTCGTGACTTTGGAAAAGATATCTTTTCCACAGATGGCACAGTGTTATTTTGTAAAGTGTGTGACAAAGCAGTTAATAGTGAGAAAAGGTACTTTGTTTCCCAGCATGTGCAGACCGTTAAGCACAAAGCTTCTGCTGAAAAGATGAAACCAAACAGCCTACAACGTGTTTGATGACAACATTTGCTTCAACGTCAAGTCGTCAATCTACCTTTTCCTTGGAGCTATGCAAATCATTTATTGATGCTGGAATTCCACTGTGGAAGTTGGAAAACAAATCATTAAAGACCTTTTTAGAAAAATACACAAAACAAGTTATTCCAAGTGAGTCCACTCTTCGAAAAAATTATGTGGATACAAACTACGCCTTTGCAATGCAGAAAATACGTGAAGGCGTTGCAGATAACAAGATATGGATTCAATAGACGAGACCACCGATTCCATGGGTAGATATATTGCTAACGTGATTATAGGTACTTTGGAAGCTGATCAGACGCCGAAAGTTTATCTGCTGACATCAGAAGAGCTGCCAAAGACCAACAGCTCAACAATAGCTCAACTTTTCACAACATCCCTCGCTTTGCTTTGGCCAGAGGGCATCCAGCATGAAAAGTTCTTCTCTTCATGACAGACGCAGCGCCGTACATGAAGAAGGCAGCAACAGCATTGAAAATTCTTTTTCCACAAATGCTACATGCTACATGTTACTTGTTTGGCTCACGCACTTCACCGTGTTGCTGAGCAGATACGAGGCTTGTTCCCCAATGTCGACAAATTAATTTCTAATGAAAGAAGATATTTCTTAAGGCACCATCAAGATGTCATATGTTGCATGAAATAGCACCTGAACTCGCATTGCCGCCACAGCCCGTTTTGACGAGGTGGGGAACCTGGATCTCGGCTGCGTTGTATTACACGTCAAATTTTGACAAGTTTCGAGAAGTTGTATCAGCACTTGACATCGAAGATGCTTCATCAATCCGCATCGTGATGGACCTCATTGAAGATAGATCTCTTCGCAATGAACTTTCATACATCACTTCCCACTTTGCAAAATACCTGAGAACATTACTGCTCTTGAAACTAGGAACCAGCCGTTAATCGACGCTTTGAAAATTTTTGAGTTAGTCATTGCAGGCATCAGTCAAGCGCCCGGCGAGAAAGGTGAATCTGTTCGCGAAAAATGTGACCGAGTGATACGAGCAAATGCAGATCTGGAACGACTAAAGAACATTGCACACGTTCTTGAAGGACACACTGATGCCGATGTAGTGGATATGAATCCCATGAATGTATCATGCTTCAAATTTGCTCCTGTTACATCAGTGGAAGTAGAGAGGTCATTCTCGCTGTACAAGCATGTTCTTTCAGACAGAAGAAGAGGCCTAAAAGTTGAAAACATAAAAAATTACTTGTAATTATGTGTAATTCAGACTAATAATGTGCGACGTAGTCTCAAGGTAATGAAACTAATGATACATTCATACATTATTATAAACTTATTTTGTTTGTGTGGTTTTGATGGGTATAAAATAAATGCCTATTTTTGCCTATTTTATACTTTTATTTTGCCTATTTTTCAATTTTATAATGCCTAAACATCCGGGCCCTAATTATAATGTTTAATATAAATTTACTAAAAATTGTGATGATTACGATAAAGCATGTTTGTTAGATTGTAAATTGTTTAAAATGGGTAAAGTTGGTAGTCCTGGACAGAGGAACACAAAGAGCCGGCCTACCCATAAGGGAGTCAGTCTTGAGGCAGGCGCGTTACGCGTTAGTTGACGAAATGTAACGTAGAATTAATTAGTGGTGTGTGTGTCCCTCTCCGACCTAAATTATTATAATAGAAATTTCATACTCGCATACCCCTAACTTAACTAAACCATTTTCGAAATTAATAAAGCGTTCACAAGTGTTGAAAAAGAGTGTTAATGAACCCCCCTTCCCCCTTGCATTAGGCTAACGGTTTCCTGCTAGCTCGGCTACCTACCACGCGTTATAAAGTATTGTGGAAATGAGTAAAGAGAAATGCAATAGAGAGCAGAAATTAGAGTAAATAATGAAGTATAATAAATAATAAAACGTATTCACTACAATATATATATATTTTTTTTCTGTAACCTATATATAGGCTGTAACCCTTTATGTACTTCAGTGTTCCTGAGGATGTCATTAGACGAAAGCGCTTGGGCACCATTCTGTGTTTCCTTTCCTTCGTGGTTTTATTCATCATATATATAATATATAATTAAATTTAGGGCATGTATCCTGCACCACATCTCTTTATATTTATTTATTTATTTATTTACTTTTTACTTGCCTGCACTCTGGTTAAATACTGTCCATCAGCTCGAATACACGGGATTAATGCGTTAAAACACTTGTGGGCGTGAAAGCGCTAGTTTTTTCCTCAGGTGAAATATGCCCGAGGTTGTATGAACTTATATCATGCCGTAGTTTAATGATCAGTGCCCGCGGGTTCGAATCTAATCTTAGCGGGGGATATTTTTCATAGCAAAATGCACGCGTACTCATGCGAATATATATATATATATATATATATATATATATATATATATATTACACACGAGGGCCACTCACTATATTTTGCCCCACCTCTTTGTTTTCTTTCCAAGTTTCCTCGTAAGTTCCAGAAATTTTGTACAGAAGTAGTTACATACCTTTTTTACAAGGTTTTATTTTTCCACATACTCTCCATCCTTTTCTACGGCTTTCCTCCACCTCGAAACAAGGGTCTTTATTCCTTGCTGGTAAAAGTCCGCTGGGTTCTGCTGGAGCCACCTCTTAACCTCCTCAACAACCTCATCGTCACTGAAACTTTCTTCCACGAATAGCATCCTTCATTGGCCCAAACAAATGGAAGTCTGAAGGTGCCAGATCCGCTGTATGGATGGTGGGGTAACGCAGTCAAGCGCATTTTTGTGATGGCCTCTCTTGTTTGTAAACTGTTGTGTGGTCTTGCGGTATCGTGCAAAAGAAGGACGTCTTCCTGTTTTCTCTCCGGTCGAACTCGCTTTATACGTCTCTGGAGTCTCTGTAGGGTAGCAATATATGCCTCTGAGTTGAGTGTTTGTCCTTTCTTCATAATGTCCACCAGAATCACCCCTTTCATGTCCCAGAAGATGGTGGCCATACCTTTCCTGCAGAGGGAGCCATTTTGAACTCTTTCTTGCGTGGGGAGTCTGCCTGATGCCACTCCATGGATTGACGTTTTGTTTCAAGTTCAAAGTGGTGTACCCAAGTCTCATCCCCAGTCACATTTCGTGAAAGGAAGTCATCCCCCTTCTGTCTCGTATCGAACCAACGACTCAGAAGCAATAAGCAAGTTATTTTCCTTCAATGTTGAAGAGGTCCCTTGTCGGGCCTTTAATTTGGGAACTCTACACATTCTGCCTTTTCCTATTTTCCAGTGTTGTTCGGATGGTAATTGGGTTTAGTTTGAGGTGTGGTACCAGTTTTTCGATCATTTTCCACATGTACATTATGGTGTACCTCTCTTCTTCTTCTTTCCAGGAAGTACAGATTTAGTTTACGTAGTCTTTCCCAGTAGTTGAGCTCTTTGCAGCCATCAGTCTTTGCTGTGAAATGTCTCTGAGTTTCTTCTAGTTTATTAGTTTCTTCCTTTTTAGAGGGACGTCAAAACTGAGCAGTATTCAAGTTTTGGTATGATCAGTGTTTTCAGCAGAGCAATCATTACTGTCATGTCCCTTCTTTTGAACGTTCTTAGTACTTATCCCGCGACTCCTTTTGCTTTGTTTATCGCTGTCTGATTTTGTGTCTCGAATTTCGCATCATCGAATACATCATCATTGCATATATTATATATAATATATATATATATATATATATTAGGGTGTCTCTTATTGGGTAGTCAAAAATTGAAATGTTGAATTATTTTATCTGCCCCCCTAAAATAGTTCCATTTAGCATAAAAACTAAAACTTGAAAGTTTGACACAAATTGGCTGATATTTAGGGGTCGCCCCCAGCTAATAAAAATGGTGACCATGGCATAATAGCTCCTGACATATGATTATGCTCATTATACACATAATTCCTTCCTTCTTTTTTTAGTTTTATTCGTTTTTATAAGTATAGGCCTTCTTATTTATCATTGATCCTTTTCTAACCTATCCTTGATGTTGTTATAATCCATCCTTTGGTCCTCAATCCTTCTTTATCCCAATCCTTCTTTATCCCAATCCTTTTTCTCCTATCCAAAATCCTTCCTGGCTCTTTTTTTATATACAATCAGCAATGAAGCATTGCTACAAAAAAAAACCATTAGTTTATTATATAGAGAAATTCAAAATGCCAGTGCTATTTACATACTTTAATTACTTTAATTAGTATTATTTCCTTATACAACATTTATTTAATATACAATGATTATACAATATGGTGTATTTTAAGGTGCGACCTCATTGATGGTTATTTTTTGAGAAGAACAGTTTTTGATGGAACTGGGTGACTCTGGCGGTGTTTTGCAACAATTTGGAGCAGGAACTGGAGCTGCTCTCCCCCACTGTCAATTTCTTATTCAGCTCTTGAACTAAAGCTACTGCACGTTCTGCCCGGTCATTTACAACAGATAGAGCTGCAACCAGAGCTGGGCAGTATTTAAATACATTTGTATTTAAATGCGTATTTAAATACATTTGTGTATTTAGAACTGTATTTATAAATACATTGTTTTTCATGTATTTAAATATAGTATTTAAATACTTTAAATAGTATTTAAATACAATGTATTTAAATACTCAAAATATAAAAATGTAAATACTTTTACTGGTTTAATACACGTTCTGTACTAGCACAGTACGACGCGTCGACAGTGTAGTACAGCATGGTTCATGTTTCAACGTGTCAGTTCAATCAGTTGTGTGCCACTCTTAGTCGAAAGCGGTTGATTTCTTTATCGTGTGCGTGTCATGGCTTCAACAAGCAAATCCGGTGAATGTAAAATGTATTTACAAATGTATTTAAATACAATTGATGTATTTTGTATTTAGTATCTAAATACATTCGTAAAATGTATTTAGTATTTAGTATTTAAATACATTTCTCCCATGTATTTAGTATTTAGTATTTAAATACATTCAATGTATTTATTGCCCAGCTCTGGCTGCAACAATAGCTCTGGCCCTTAAATATTCACAGTTGGATGTCCAAGTGCTGGGTGCCTTGTTCAGAAATCCTTCTGGCAAATTCAGCTTAGTAAAGAATTCTCTAGTATTTCTTGTAACAAGTTGGTGTAGTCCTTCACCAGAGCAGAAGGTCGATTCAGGAATCCGAGGACGCTTGGGTGGTCTATCAGTGGACTCATCTTCTAATGCCTTTACCATGCGTTTCTTTACATCTGTAGTAATTCGCTCATCAAAGAAAGCAAGACCAACTGCTTCTTCAGACAGGTACCATAAGTAGTTAGAGAGCTTTTTTTTAGTTGCATCAGAAATCTTTTTGTTAGGATAATTAATCAATGACCTCATAAGGAGCCAGTCATTAAATGGGGTTTCAATAGGGAGTGAGGATGTTGTCCAAGCCTTCATATAGACGAGAACAGAAAAAAGGGAAAGATCTCGAATTCCTCGTTCTTCAGTCTTAGTCATCTTGAACTGGTTTCGAAAAAGCCACATCTTGATAGAATAGAGCGCTTTGGACATCCAGCGAGCTCGATGCATGGCACCTGGTGCACGAAACTTGATGCCTTTATTGGGGACACCTCCAAGAAAAATGATGGACAGATCCAAAAGTTCTTGATAGTCATCCCGTAGCATAGGTGCCTGGGATCTAGCAAACTGAATTAGTTCAGTTTTAGACTGGATAATTGCTTCTTTAGTAATCGTGTCTGTCTCAACTGTTTGGAACTGGCTTTGATCAACAGAAGTCCAATTGTCACGAAAACGCTTAAAGATCAATATCTCTGGACCAGTTGATGTAGATCCCAATGTTGCTTCAAATGCAGCTCCCAACAATAAATCTAAAACATGGTGTCTACAAGGCAAGTACAAAACATCATGTCCCAATTTTGCTTCGATGAGAGCACAGGCTCCACTATATTGACCCGTGTTTGAAGCTGTTGTATCGAAACAAATTGCTTTTACTCTCTCTGTAATTCCCCATTCATTCAGGCAGTTAAAGACGGCTTCAGCTTGTGCTTCTCCAGTTGAGTTTGGGATTTTGGGGACACCAAACAGCTGTTCAACACCAGGTCCTGACACAAGTACTGGGAGACGATCAATGTGCTTGTGCGAGGTAAGGTCCTCCATCATCTTGCCATCCCAGTGGACTGTCATAGAACATTCTCCATGGAAATGCTCCTTAAGTTCTTTAGCATGACGAGCTCGGTTCTTATTTCGAAGGCGATGGATAGAATGTTGGTTTATGTTGTAATCTGAAGCGTCCAAATCAAAGCTTTTAGCTGCCTCTGCGAGGATAAATGTTGCCTTTCTAGAGGAAATTTATGTACGATCCAGGGCAGCAGACATCTGAATAGTCATGATGTTTTTCATGCCTCGTTTTTTCTTGGATTTTGGTAAAGCACAAGCTCCTTTGGGCTCCTCCTCCTCATTCTCACTTTCATCAGTGTTGCTGGAAGATGTGGAAGAAGCCAGTACAACTTGACTAGTAGACGCCTCCATCAAAGATTCTGACTTTCTTTTTCTCTCTGCCTCAGCTTCCAACCGTTTGACTGCATTTTTTGTGCGGTGAAGATGTACAGTGTCCTTTTGTCTTTGCAGTTGAAGGAACTCCCAGTCCTCACGATTCTTGATCAGCTTCTCAGAGTCTCCATGGGCGATGTCAAAGAGATCTTCCAATCGCTCTACAAAATCAGCCTCCTTGGTTTTATGGCTCTGGCTTGTTCTGGAAGCATGCTTCTTTAAGCAAGTCCATTCGTTAAAGAAATTCTCTAACTTCTTCATGGCACGAGGTTCCTGCTGAGTAGGAATATTGGCCTTATCCCAGATAACTATTGTGGCTCGAATAGATTGACGCAGAGCATCGCATGAGATACATTAATGGATTAGGTTTGCATAATCAATAACGGCCCAAATAATGTAGAAGTTGTAGACAAATGCATATGGAAATATACTTATAAATTTGAGGCTGCAACATCATAAAGACAGAGGCTGCAACTGAGCGGAAGCCTTTTTTTATTTTTCTCCTTCTTTTCCTTTAATTACTACTTCATTCTCAAAAAAGTTATTGATATAGGTTCACAAATACTAATTACCACAATATTGTAGCTAAAACAACAGAAAATTTGACAAAATCAGCGACTATAAAAACACCAGCAGCAACGAAAACAACAGCGCGTGCTTGTAGAGCGTGCAGACGAAACCACGTGATTCGAAGCGTCATCGTAATTGGGTAATAATGACAGCTCTGACCGGAGCGCATTAGAAGGTTTAAAAAGTAAATTAGCATAGAGTTTTAGCCTTGTAGGTATATTGATACATGTAAGCTGGGCTTACGAAAAATTTTTTTGTTGTTATAACTAACTACAAGGATATTTTTATAAAAAATAATAAATTTCTGCTCAAACACTGCACAAAAACCCCCCGCACCCCTCTAGTGACGCCACTGATAGAAACACAGATCATGAAACACATGTCAGGTAAAATTTCCATTGAACTAAATTAAATTCTTTGTGACAAATAGCAACATTGTTTAAAACTTCATAATATGTGTATAAGAGCATAAATTCTAATTTTTTCATTAAATTCATTAAATTTTTTTCAAACACTAATAACAAAATTAGTATAAATAATTGTGAAAAATATAAATAACAGTTTATTATCTGATAATAGCAAAAAAGAAGTATAGTGATACACAGTTACACACCTTTTACTTATGACAGCAGAACACTGAATGATGACAAATAAACAATTGCAACATAATCTGGAGCATTCTTGATGAAACACGTTTAAAAAGGTTGATCTTGTCTTATCAAGCAATATTTTCACTACAAACTTGACAATTATCACTAATATATTCATTTAATTGAATTCATCATAAATATGATGATTAATTAATTAAAAACATGTTTAGTATACTTGACAACTGCTAGTAATTTCAAATATTAATTGCATAAATAATAGCTATATTTTATGAACTTTAATAAGCGGGGGCGACCTCTAAAAATTGTTCAATCCAAAAAACATTTTATATGTGATGTTTCTTCAACCAATGGAACTGGTTGAGGGGGCGCAACCTAAAAACATCAACACTTCGAAAATAAGAGACACCCTAATATATATATAGATATTCACTTTATGTGAGTTCGAACGACGGTTCAGGATCGACCTGCGGTCGACCCCTCTGCAGCATCCCGCTTCATTTGCGGTATTTGGTGAGGCTGGTCAGGGACTTTGCACAGGAATCTGTCCACCTGGTTATTGAAGTTATTCAGGTCGGTGTGCTGGAGATTCCTTACTTCTTTTGGTAGGGCATTGAAAAGCTTTGGGCCTCGTATTCTGAGGGTATTTTCCATCCTCGTTTTCATGGCCCCTTGTCCCACCGCAGCTGGGACAGAACAAAATCTGCGTCTTCTATCATTCAAATTTGTTTCTATTTCATTTTTAAGGTTAGGACAGAGCCCTCAAGTATTTTGCATATGTATATTATTGTGTACCGCTCGCGCTTCTTTCGAGAGAGTAGAGTTTCAGGGATATAAATATACTACCATAGAAAAAAATGTTGGTCGTCATTAGACGTGTTCATTGAAAACCACATAGATGGCGGTGACCTACCAAGCAATTCACGGATACTGCTGACGTCACATGTCATCAGTGTGTGACTGAAATGGCGGTGCATGAGGTTGTCCTTGATAAATGCAAGAAGTTAGTGCTCTAAATGTGAAAATGTTAGAAAAGAGCAGCTTTCGTGAAAATGCGAATATTGATAACTAGCGAAAATTGAAAATCAAGCCGAAGGCATTGCAGAATGTCTGTAAAGAACACACTGAGTGTGAAGTGGGTAGGAAGTGAGGGCGAAATGAAGAAAAGAACACTGCAATTGCGTTATCGGCATTCAACGCTTTTAACGTAAATCCACACGAAATGACACGGGAGTGTGCTCGTGAGTCCAGGACAATTAAGTCAAGTGTCCACCAGGGGGCGTGCGGTGATGTATTTGTGGGAATCATTTTAAATGGATTACCAAAAGTTTATATTTTTTAGTCAAAAACAATATATATCAGGTGGTGAATCAAGGTCCATATTAATTGCATGTAAACACCAATTATATTAAAGATGAAATAGATACCTAGGTAATGATAAAAAAAAAGGAAATATTTACCTTATTTACATGTTAATTCAATCCTCCTATCCTTTCGATTAAATAAATTTATTACGTCTTCATAGAAACGATCGTTCTTCATTTCTTTGAGAAGCTTTCTCTCACTCGAGATTAAAGCTAGACTATTAAGTCTATCTTAACCTCGCGCATTTCTTGTGTATCTGTGTATTCTTTTCAAATGGGAGAAAAAACGCTCAACTGATGCGTTCGTCGCTGGAAGACTCAAAGCTAATTCATAAAACTTCATCAGTTGATGTAGGGCTGTATCTAGCTTGGCATTTCGCAAATAGTGAAGTAACTTGTTACAGGTTTTCCTTTCAAATCGGATTCAGCATACAAAACCGAAAGCTCACTTCTCAAGCGAGGAATATCAAAATATTCTCCATAATTATCTTGCAATGATTGAAAAGCTGACTCAAAATTTCCTTATGTTGTCTTCCTGTTTTTTAAATATCCAGGAGCTGAAGAAAGGCTATATTTTCAAACTTTGAACCTAGTTTCGATTTGGCCGCAAATTGCATCCAAAATTTCATAAAATAGCCAAAGGGAAGAGCTATACATTTTCAGATGTCGCTAGAAAATTAACTCTAGAATTATATTTTGAATTTCTTGTAGTTATTTGTTTATTGTTAGATATGAAGGTAGAAGACCGAGGGGAAGGAAAAGGAAAGCAATGCTGGATCATTTGAAGGCAGGCAGGAGCTACCATGAGATGAAAAGGATAGCTCAGGATAAAACACTTTGGCGGGACATATGAGTTGGACCTGCCTGATGGCAGAACACGATGGATGGATGGATTTGTTTATTGTGTATCATAACTAGATAAAATAGTAATTATGAATAATTTATCACTCATGTTAACTTTTCTCCATCTTTAGTTCAAGATTCTAGCTCACAAAAAGCATATTAATATCTTTTCGGTTCGTTTAATTTCTGCCTTCAACGTGGCAAGTGGCAGAGTGAGCCTTAACTCCAACCAGTCACGCAAGTTTGGTATCAATGAATAGATTCTATTAGTACCAAATTTGCATGAAAGTGTTTTGGAGTTAAACCCCATTGATATTTTACTGTTGATGTACACATTTCCGATCGTACAATCTCAGTTTTGTTGAGGATGGAAAAATAGTGTCACATTCAAACATTGCAAAAGACTTTTTTCCTTTGCACATTTTTATAATAGGGAAGCATTGCTTCCCTTGCTTCCACTGACTGCACCTTCCTGGACTGTCCAGTGTCCACCAAACCCTGCGGGGTACAAATTGGAAGACGTACACTACATTTCTTATAGGAATTGAATGAAGATGACCCAGAAAGGAGCCGTCTTGAGTTCTACAAGTGGTTTTTGAGCAAGAGGACAGCGTCGGGAGGATTGTGTGGTCAGACAGGGCGTGATTTAAGTGGAAAAGGATGTGGACTTGCTATATGTCATATGGTAGTGTGGTTGGTGTGTCTTTCCGCGGTTTTATCAGGTAATGCCGTTTCACTGGCACATTGACCGATGGTAGGCATCTCCTTTCCCTGCTACCTTTCAACCTTTCAAATGTTGCGTGCGATGATTCCTCATTTCACGAAGGTCAAGCTTGTCGCCCTTCTTCTCCTCATGGCTATATATATATATATATAGATATATATATATTATATTAATATATATATACACAACCCACCACGCTCTTCAAATCTCACCCCCCGAAAAAAAAAGTTTTTGCCTATGTAGTGTGTTAGACACTATGTATGCCACAAAACCCAGTCGCAACCATCCAGGAACTCCTACAGAAAATTGGTGATATTTGCACTGTCATTCCCATGGAACATGTGTCGTTTTTGTCACTTTGTTCACCGACGCTGCAGTTCCGATGTGGATACCGATGGTGAACATTTTGGACACCAACCACAGTGTGTTACGTTGTGTCAACTCCAAAGTACCGCCATGTGTAGAATTTCGAATGAAACCCGTCTCAACACTGCATGAAAGACGTGCGTGTGTATGTTAGCGAACGAGTGTGTTTGAACCATCCTGAGTTACCTTGTATATAAGGGATTACTGCAAACAATTTCTTCAATGGCTGAGGTGAACAGACAGAGAGACGGGTTGGTAAATTTTTTTTTATTATTCACTTTTCTTTGCTCCTTTAGCCGATTTTGAGGCCTTTCTGGTTTTGCCGATTTTCCTAATTCTGCGTTTGCTCTCGAATGGAAGAGCTTTCTGAGATCTAGGGATTGCAGATGCACGGCGAAGCGCAGTCATCATCAGGTCCTCTCGGTAATTGTTATATTTGACAAACCTTCTGATCGATGTAAGAGCTCTCCGTGGTTCAGATTTAATGCTGCTCTTCACAGTATTCCTTGTTGGCCTAGTTTGATTCTTTAGTTTTGAAAGCAAGGCCAACCCCTTTTCCTTGGGGTTCTGGGCCGATGTGAGCTGTCTTTTTATTCAAAAACCCATTTGAACGGAGGCTGTTCACATTTTTTAAGTTACCTGGCTCAGATGAAAATGTTTTTTTTTAATATTTATTTTCTTCTGTAAATAAGGATGGTTATTAAGGACAATCATCCAATTCAAATCTGCAGACATTTTGATGATCTCTAAATTACTATGAAAGAACAGTATTGTAGATAAATAAAAATTCTCATATTATTTTAAAGTTTTACTTTATAATATTTACTTTTCATTTAAATATTTGGGAGAATTTTCTATTTCGCGGCGTTTTCATTTCCAGAATATGTATTTTCATTGCAAAATGTAGATTTAATCTACTGAATAATTTACCGATTGTCGCGCGCATCTAATCATTGCGACTGAAAGGAAACAGAGCGACTAAATTTGGTCGTTCGATGCAGTTAAAATGATCCTCAAATTGTGAATGTTATTAAGTGCCACCTACAGTATAATTATCCTCTTGTTTAAATTCTGTAAATGCGTAGGCGGATGAATTGATTCCTTTAATGATGCAAATCAGTTAGAACTCCCACGCTATACAGTTTAATTCATACCGGCATATTTTGCTTAAGGTGTTCATACTGTTCATTGCTTTCAAATTTGGCTAAATTAGACTCCCATGACTCTATTACTGGCGCGGGCTTCCACATTCGCGTTCCGGTCCAAACAGGCCAATTTGAAAAAGCTCTCAAATTAGGTTAGGACGCCAACGTTGCGCGAGTTTATTCGATCTCATTGCGGAGCAAGTTGCTTTCAAAGAAACTTACCCATGAACAGAATTAAAAAGGAAAAAGATAATTAGTTATTTATGGCGTAAAACGAAAGAGCAAATTACGATATACAGTATACGTGAGCAATTGATTTATTGACAGGAAACATAATATCCTCGTAATAAAGTTATACGCAACACGGAGGCACAAAGCGCATGTATTCATCCTTTCTTTGAGAACCACTGCATATAAACGTGTCAAAATCTCTCAATATGATTCTCGCGGGTAAAAATTAAAGAAGACATTCAGTGAGATCCACGTGATTGACGAAAAGCGTTCCAAATGTAAGATTGTGAACGCGTAAAATTGAAATCATTAGCTTAAAACAAGCTAAACACTGAAATGATTCAAGATGCATACGTGACGTCACCTAAATATCTGAAAATCAAATTAAATTTTTGCAAATTATTTTATAAAAGTAAATTAAATATTAATTTCATATTATATAATCTATTATGAAGAGCAAAAAAGTTAATTTATATACATTATTAGTTTCAGAATTTTAACTAACAACCATCTTCAGTGCTAAATAGGAATAAAACGTGTATGATATTAGTCATTCAGAACCAAAATATTGACCAGAAAAAGAAAAACACGAATTCAGATCACTAAATTTTAAGTTTTACGTTAAATTAAGGTTCTCAATTAAAAATCAGACAACACTCGATTCAAGACTTAAAATAAATTTTTAAAATATTATAAAACAGTTAAAATAAAAAGGTTTACCATTTAATTGTGTGTCACAATTAGTTAGATGGTTAGTAGATGAATGGATACCATAAATACCGCTTCCTTCTCATAAATGAGGCAGGATGGTACACGGGGTCGAACGCAGATCGATCCTGAACATTTGTTCAACACACACACATACGAGTGTGTGTGTGTATATATATATGTGTATATATTATATATATGTGTGTGTGTGTGTGTGTGTGTTTTGAACAAATGTCCAGGTCGAACGTAGGTCGATCCTGAACATTTGTTCAAAACACACACACACCACACACACACACACACACACATATATATATATATATATATATATATATATATATGGGATTGAACTCAGAATGGTCCCTGAGGTTTTTTCATGATACACACAGACCTTGCATGGAACAAGGCACTCTTCTGGGAAATTAAATCCACTAGAGTCCCAATAAGTAATGGTAAATGACAAACACTATAGTTTTTTCTTTTTCATGATGTTAGCCCGACGTGGGCAACGGGTAATTCGCAAAGGCCCCAAAAATATAACTTCCCTCACCAGTTATGTGCCTTGAAAAGTGGACGCTCAACTTTGCCAGTTTGAGGTTTAAGTTTTGGTTTTTGGCTAAAATCAATAGTTACCCCTTTTTTCTTTGATGTATTCAATCCGACGCAAATGCAACGAGTCTTTTGCTTATATTGAGGTTCTGGATATAGTAGGCTAGGTGTAGCTGTAACCCCTAGATCCTGTCCCAAAGCTGGGCAGATAGCTGGTGAGGGAAGCTATATTTTTGGGGCCTCTTTGCGAGTGACCCGTTGCCCACGTCGGGCTAACATCATGAAAAAGAAAAAACTATAGTGTTTGTCATTTACCATTACTTATTCGGACTATAGTGGATTTAACTTTCCAGAGTTCCTTGTTCCAATCACCGTCTGTGTATATATATATATATATATATATATATATATATATATATAACGTAAAGAACGACGCTTGTATAGGAGATATTCCGCGCAAGACGAGAGAGAGAGAACAAAACAAATGAAAAAAGAGGTAACCACCCGGGAATTGAACCCGGGATCTCCGATTGCCGGTTGGTTACCTCATTTTTCATTTGTTTCGTTCTCTCTCTCTCGTCTTGCGCGGAATATCTCCTATACAAGCGTCGTTTCTTTACGTTAATTATACTGCGTGTTTGCAGTTATATATATATTATAATATATATTATATATATATATATATATATATATATATATATATATATATACTGAAATGACTTAAATAGAAAATCTTAGAAACTGCTTCAGTTCCATAATTAATTGATTTAATGGTTTAATAGAATTTCCTTGAAATTTGTACACTTTCCAAAAACTCCTTATCCCTCACAAATCATTGTTTTACGGATATTAATTCTTAAAAATATTTAAAACTCGATTCAGCTTAAAAAAAAAAGAATCTAAAAGCGAAGAACAATTCCGAAAACAAGTCTGGTCTCGCATCATAGAAAAAGAGTAATTGGTACTTTTCTCCCGGGTAGAAACATCAGAAACATCCTTAGAACGAGCTTCGGGACCCTACTCGGAAGGTGTTTTGTCTGAAAGAGCGCGGAGAACGACGATTACCTCTTATTAGCTCAGCCGGGATAAAGAGCCCTTGTTTTCTTGAAAAGGCGCCGCGAGCGAGGATAGTAAGATACGAGCGGCAAGAGAGCGATCGCGCGCCGTTTCTCGTCGAAAACAAAAGTGGAGTGTCCGTCGAAGAGTTCCTGACACGAAACGCGAACGCAACACGAAGCAATTGATCCGTGGTAGTGCCGAACGCCGACGGCCAAACAAAAACAGTGGTACCACCGAACGCCAACGGCCAAACAAAAACAGTGGTACCACGAGGAACTCCAGACAGAGCGTGGGTGAAAACTGGACAGGACCAAGTCTCAAAAAACTAGATTTTTAGCGCAGAGGGAAAAAAATAACGCTCTGAGAAGGAATCTGCAGGGATAGCGATGATAATTGGATTATTTAAAGGATTTTTCTCTTCTCAGAATAAAAGAGGTAATTATATGCGCAGACTTGAGATTTCTGAAGCGAATTTCTCTATTTATTTTATTGTGAAATAAGTGTTTGATATTTAACACTTAAAAAAGACATTTTCAGTTGAGAATTTTTTTTCAGCAGAAAACCTGCATTCATTTAATACACTAACACGTATTATATGGTATATATTATATAATTCTCTCTCTCTCTCTCTCTCTCTCCTCTCTCTCCTCTCTCTCTCTCTCTATATATATATATAATATATATTATATATATATATATATATATATATATATGTATATATATAGAGAGAGAGAGAATAATTCTCGTCAATACAGGGTGTCCCAAAAGTCCCTATATTTTGTTGAAATAGGCTGAATTTAAAATTAATGTTTTAATGCATGATTGCATGCACCTTTCTAGACAATACATGCATTAGATTTCTATTTTAATTATTTTTAATTTTAATTAATTTTTTCAGATCCATATCATTGGTGATGGATGTGCATGAACGCGTTTTGATAGTAACATGTCGCATCAGAGGAATGAAATGTGAAATTAGAGACCGATTCTCAAGAAGTTTCATAAGCCTGGACCGACAGATAAGGCAATTCGTGAATTGGTGAACAAATTCAAAAGGACTGGATCTGTGCATGATGAAGGAGAAGTGGAAGCCCAAGAACAGTACAACAAAACATTGAATCTGTTCGCATAATGTTCGAAGACGATCAAAGAATGTCAGTTCGCCGAGCATCCCACAGATTGACCATACCCAAAACAACTGTTCACAGAATCTTGCGTTCGACGCTGAAGGTGTTATCATTCAGCTGTTTCACAGCTTACACGAGGAAGATTTTCCGAAAAGAGCAGCAATGTGTCCGGAAATGGTCGAACAAATCCAAATAACAATTTAATGGACCACATTTTGTTTAGCGATGAGGCAACTTTTCACACCTGTGGTAAATCAATCGACATAACTGTCGCATCTGGGCTAATGAAAAGCCAACTGAGTTCACTGAATGGGAAAGAAACTCACCTAAAGTCAACGTGTGGCTTGGAATGACGAAGTCTAAGATTTACGGGCCCTTTTTCTTTGCAGAGGCTACAGTAACAGGGCCTGTTTACTTTGATATGCTTCAAAATTTTCTAGAACCTCAACTTCTTGAAGATGGCATTCTCGACAATGTAGTCTTTCAGCAGGATGGGGCACCATGTCATTATGCCAGAATTGTTCAGACATACCTAAACGAGCGTTTTCCAAATCGTTGGATTGGACGTGGGGGAAATAGGCCCTGGGCAGCGCGATCTCCGGATTTGACCCCATTGGATTTCTTTGCTTGGGATTTCATTAAATAAGAGGTCTATCGCAGAAATATTCGAGATTTAGCAGATCTGCGAGATCGCATTAGGCAAGCAGTTGAGAAAATAATCCCTGAAATGCTCGGAAATGTGTTCCGCAATGCAGCTGACCGCTTTGAGATTTGCAGAGATACAGATGGAGCACATGTGGAAACTACTAATTAAAGATTTTAATGGTGTAATACTTGTAATTTGTATAGAAATACATCTGTATTCAGGTCAGTGTGACATTTATTTGAAATTTAGCCTATTTCAAAATACATAGGGACTTTTGGGACACCCTGTATATATTTTTTATCTTAATATTAAACTAAAGCATCGCATAGATCCAGAATTTAGAATTAAAATCGCAAAAATCGTTTAATTTTATTTAAGCTTATTTGTATGAGTGAATAAAGAGTAAAAAACTGATTCGGTAAAAAAAACGAAGAAATTTTGAATTGGAGGAGAATATTTTATCATATTTTATTTTTTTTCCGACATTTTTAAGAATTTTTTGGACCTTAAGTTTCAAAATGTGATGTCATCCTCGTTTTTACGAACAAACAAAGGCCAATGTTAGAATTTGGAAATTTCACATATCTTAAATTTGAATTTTCGTCTTGCTTTTTACTTCCATATTAATTATTAAATTATAATGTTACGATAGAATTTGGTCTTTCGCTTTATACTGAAAAAAAAAAGGAAAACTGATAATGTTGAAGGTTGTCAGAAATGACCTAGGAAAAGGCCTATTACCCTATCCAGATTTTGTTTTAAGTTTTCTATAAATTGAAGTAGAACTATTAATTCCTGAGATTAGACCCCCCCCCCCCCCCCCCCCCCCCCCCCAAATATTTTTCGTTATGAAATTGATTTTCGAATTGTGTGTTCTTGAAGTCTGTACGATTTTTTTGGTTAAAATTAATCACTGTTTATTCATGCAAAGTTAGGCCAGAGATGTAGGACTCAAGACCGGTCTCGAGACCATTTTTCTGGTCTCCGTGTCGGTCTCAGGTGCTTAGGTCTCGGCCATGATGGTCTCCACTACATCACTGCTGAGTATGTTGATGTTCCTCAAGTGCAAAGAACACTTAGTTTGTTTTAAGTAGGCAGTTAACTGCCGAAAATTTTCACAAACTATGAATTTGTGAGTAAATTTTGCAATTGTCACTCGATAACCTCTTTAGAATATTTATTCCTGAATATGAAATACAGAGCTTAGAAATCAGGCACTGTACACTGTACAGTAATGAATACATGCAAAGATTGTATATGGTCCCGGTTTCGGTCTCGAGACCTTTTTTGCTGGTCTCCGTCTCGGGTGCTTAGATCTCAGTCTCGGTCATGGTGGTCTCGACTACATCACTGAGTTAGGCCCAAGGCAGATCTTTTTTTTCTTTATTTTGTCTCTCATACGTTTTCATTTATGAACTATTTTTAAAATATATACGCGGGGCAAGTGTGAGTAACTAATCATAACTACTAATTAATGACCACAAACTATGGAAACTGCGAAATGGGCATACTGAAAGATTTGGCTTAGGCCTATTATAGGCTGGTCATTTAGTAGGCCTAGCTACTGTAGATTAATAAAAAACCCATTCAGTATATAACCAAAGCCTACTTATATTTAGTGAGACCGCTTGTACAAAATTTCATACACGTTTTTAAATCTAAAAACTCAGTCAGTCGTCAAGAAATTTACAAAATAACAAAGCCATAAAAATTTTGAGCTTCGCATTCAACGCCAGTGGTCAAAAGTTATGAAGTTGCACTCATAATCTAAATTTATTTATTTATTTTTAGTTTTACAAATATATACGATTTTCATAGATGAGTATAATTAAGGCGTACGCCCGAAAATCAAGTTTTGAGATAAATGCATTTATTAAAGTTAGCGAACGTTATTACTGAACGACTGAACCGAGTTTAATGGTTTTGGTCTCAAGCCCGTGTCGGGGGCGCGTCACACCCACGGAATACAGCGTGCTGATTGGTTACTGCGCGAAAACAGGATCTCAGGAAACAAGGAGATACGAATGTGCTATTCTAATAGCCTCAATTTCATTATTAAATACAGATGCTGCATACAATTGTAAACTGCCTTTAGCAAGCGTGCACGAGGCACTACAAGCCCAAATCTATTTATTAGATATTATTATTATTAATGTTTTTTTTTTTTATTATTATTATTATTATTATAATACATATGATTACAAGATTTTTATAGTAAGCTTAAATACTGAAGAGAACTTAGTCTAGGACATATAATTTTAATCTATAATAATAAAAGGACGTGTGTGTGTGTGTGTGTGTGTGTGTGTTCCAGCGATAGGTCCAAAATGGAAGCAGTTACAAACATGAAACTTCACACACATATTAATTTAAAAAAATTAAATGACGTCATCAAGATCTATACATCTACAGAAGCTAAGGCTAACAAAGACCCTAAGATCCACTCTAAGGTTAGCCCGAGAGAAAGAAGAAAGTAAGGGATGAAAAGAAGAGAATAAGGGGTTTGGTAAGTAGCAAAACCTATCACTCGTGGGTTAAAATTCATTCAGAAAAAGAGAAAGAAAGACATCATCATCATCCGCTGGCCACTGCCGACAAGTCTGAAAAATAGTCGAAGAGAATACTTCCAGCTGTTGCAGCCTGGTTCTCCACTTCATAGGGAGGTGGAGGATGCAGCCCACTTTGCCGGAAAGGGGTGGAAGATGAAAAGAAGTAAAATAAGAACGCATTACAAACCATGCAACACATTCTTAACTCAAACACTATCATACCATGCAAACTACAGACATGCAATGAAGAGAGTTACAGACATGCAAATAAGGAGAGAGAAAAAAAAAAATAAAAAGTGGGTTAGTTTACGCTACGAGCTACATCTAAGTTCGTGTGAGTCTAATTTTTTTTTTTTTTTGCTGGCATGTCACACGCTGGCATTACTCGTCAACAGACTCATCCCCGATCACTACCCCAGAGCTCCTGTCACTAATTGTTTTATTATTATATTAAACAACGTTAACATTTTTGAAATGCCTATCTAAACGGTTCTTAAGCACATTAACGCTAGTAGAGTTCACGACTGACGCGGGAAGATTATTCCATTCATCAATTACTTTAAACGTAAAGACGTTTTTAGCGATATTAGTAATGAAACGTCTGCCACGCAACTTAAATCCGTTATTACGAGTATTACTATTATCGAAAGTGAACAGTTTATCAAAATTTACGTTATCGATTTTATTAACGATTTTGAAAACTTCATTAAGTTCCCCCCCTTAATCTCCTAGTTTCGAGTGAATGCAAATCTAACTCTTTAATCCTATCTTCATAAGGCTTGTTGCGCAATGACGGAATTAGTTTCGTGGCGCGGCGCTGAACCCTTTCCAACCTATCAATATCCTCACGCAAATACGGGCACCAAAACTAAACGGCATATTCTAAATGACGCCTGACTAGGGACTTGTAAAAGGGCAATATAATACTCTTCGATTTAAATTCGAAATTACGTGCTATGAAGCCTAACATCCTATTAGCTTTTGCGCAAGACTCCAGGCACTGGTTCCTAATTTTTAAATCCTTAGATACACGTACGCCTAAATCTACTTCCTCGTCAACGCTCGCTAACTCTCTATCATCCATCGTGTACGTGTAATTATTGTTACGAGAACCTATATGCAAAACTTTACATTTGTCTACGTTAAATTGCATCTGCCACTTATTCGTCCACTCCATAATCCTATTTACATCGTCTTGGAGCCTATTTCTATCGTCCTCGTTAACAACCTTATCGCCTATTTTAGTATCGTCCGCGAATTTTGACACGTTACTAGTCAATCCTACATTTATGTCGTTAATGTAAATTACGAATAGCAGTGGGCCTAACACTGAACCCTGTGGGACACCGCTACCTACATCCAACCACCCCGATTCACTCTCCTAGCACGAAGCCATTCCTCTAACCAGTTAGCTACCTGACCGCGTATACCGTGCGCTTTAACCTTCGCAATTAATCTTCTATGCGGAACTGTATCGAACGCTTTTTTAAAATCTAAATAAATAACGTCAGCCGCTCTATGCCTATCGTATTCGCGCACTATTTCGTTATAAATTTCTAACAAATTAGTTAAACAAGATCTATGGCGTCGAAACCCATGCTGACTACTGTTAATCAAATCGCGACTTTCTAAGTGATCGATGATACGATCCCTAACTACGGATTCCAAAAGTTTACCGACAGCTGACGTTAAGCTAATGGGCTTATAATTGCTAGCTACTGTGCGGTCGCCTTTTTTAAAAATGCGCGTGACGTTAGCTAATTTGAAGTCTTCAGGAATAATCCCCGTTTCCAGTGACTGATTAAAAATCTTCGTTAAGGGGCCTACGACAACGTCTTTCAAATCTTTCAAATGTCTGGGATAAAAAGCGTCAGGGCCTGGAGCCTTGCTAACTTTTAGCCTATCGATATAATGCGCAATCTCACCCTCGTAAACAGTTATTTCATCCAAAATAGTCTCGCTGCTAAATGGAACGATATCGTCCACATCGGGGACATTATTGTCGTCTACGGTAAAAACTGTCGCAAAAAAAAGTTACTAAAAATACCCGCCATCGCCTGAGCGTCGGAAGCCAAAGTGCCATTAGCGTCCACGAGAGGGCCTATATTATCTTTTATCGGCTTACGATTATTCACGTAATCGAAAAACTTTTTTGGGTTATGTTTACTATCCACAGCTAGAAGTATCTCTAAATTACGCTTAGCATTCCTAACTGATCTTTTAACCTGACGTTGAAGCTCGATGTATCTATTAACGTTAGCTACCGTGCCATTGCTCTGTTACGCTCCCTTATGAACTCGCCTATTTCCCTAGTCCACCACTTGGGCCTACCATGATTTCTAGCGCGCTTGGCCTACGAGGAATAAACTCCCTTTTCGATATTCAAGAAACTATCTTTAAACGCCTCCCTTTGCAAATTTGGGTCATTACCCATAAATAAGTTATCCCACTCCACTACTCTCATCCTATCCGCAAAACTATCAAAATTGGCCCTATGAAAGTCAGGGACTTCTATTACGTTACTATCCTTTGTGTTTTCTATCAGTAGCTTAAAATTAATAATTTGATGATCACTACATCCTAAACCCTCGCCTACTTCTAAACCTTCGACTATATTTTCGCCGTTCGTCATCACCACGTCTAAAATATTGTCACCGCGCGTTCGTTCGGTAACCATCTGTCGTAAAAAATTACCTTCCATGAAATCAATCAATCTCAAACCCTCATCGTTACCAGTAAAAGTCTCGTAATTAACGTTAGGGCAGTTAAATTCTCCGACAACTATACTATCCCGATTATTAATAAAGTTACCAAGAAGTATGTACAATCTAGTATCGGTATCGAGGGATTGAACGGGAGGTCTATAAACAACAACAAAATTGAAACTAAGACTACGTCATTACATATATATATATATATATATATATATATAGAAACCTATAGTAAAATTATTGAATACCCGGTTAGGTTAATTGAATGCCCCGTTAGGTCAACTGTACTCCCTTCACGATTGGTTAGGTTAAGTCGTGATATTTTCGTTAAAACGCGGGATATTTTTGCCTCCCGCACGAACTGCGGGTTCTCTGCTAGTAATAATAATAATAGACGCGTAGTACAAAGAATAATGAAATGGGAAGTGTGGTAAAGTGATAGAAGAGATTTTAAGAAGAAGGATAATGATAATTTTATCAATTAGAAAGAAAGGAGCGCCTTCAGTAACTTTGGAATTTGTTAATTTTTAATCGCTTTATAAAAGATGAGAGAGAGCATTCATTGCTTTTAATTCATTCAGTAAATTGTTCCATAATTCCACCGCTAAATAAGTGTAAGAATTTCTACTACTAGGGGCACTCAATATATTTTGCCCCACCCTTTTTTCTTAGCTAAATAATAGGCCATGGGGTTGAAATGTCTTTTGGGTCGTAAGTTTGAACTTTCTGCGCTTCACATAACCGGATTTTTCCAGTTTTATATTCCCCTCCTTATATAAAACCCCTTTTAAACGCCCTTGTATAAAACCGATGGTTAACGCAGTTTCGAAAATGGCGTCTGACAGTGATGTGCGTCGTAAACAGAGAGCCGTTATCGAGTTCTTAACCGCAGAGAAGGAAACAGTTGGAAATAATCACAAACTTCTACAAAACGTTTACGGAGATGCTGTTGTTGATCGAAGCACAGTTGGACGATGGTCTAAACGTGTGAGATCATCGGAGAGAGGGAGAACCAGCCTTGATGATGAGCCATGCAACGGTCCCCCGGCATCGGCTGTGACATCTCACACTATGCAGCGTGCTAACAGCACCATTCGATCAAATCGGCGCGTCACATACAAGGAGCCATCACTGGAGCTAGGAATTAGTGAAGGAAGTGTGAATACGATAATTCAGCAACTGGGATAGTCAAAAGTGTGTTCACGGTTTGTTCCTCGCCAGCTTACTGAAGATCACAAAGCCCAAAGAAAAGTAATTGCTTCCGAGTCGTTGGTTCGATACGAGACAGAAGGGGATGACTTCCTTTCACGAATTGTGACTGGGGATGAGACTTGGGTACACCACTTTGAACCTGAAACAAAACGCCAATCCATGGAGTGGCATCACGCAGACTCCCCACGCAAGAAAAAGTTCAAAATGGCTCCCTCTGCAGGAATGGTTATGGCCACCATCTTCTGGGACATGAAAGGGGTGATTCTGGTGGACATTATGAAGAAAGGACAAACAATCAACTCAGAGGCATATATTGCTACCCTACAGAGACTCCAGAGACGTATAAAGCGAGTTCGACCGGAGAGAAAACTGGAAGACGTCCTTCTTTTGCACGATAACGCAAGACTACACAACAGTTTACAAACAAGAGAGGCCATCACAAAAATGCGCTTCACTGCGTTACCCCACCCTCCATACAGCCCGGATCTGGCAGCTTCAGACTTCCATTTGTTTGGGCCAATGAAGGATGCTATTCGTGGAAGAAAGTTTCAGTGACGATGAGGTTGTTGAGGAGGTTAAGAGGTGGCTCCAGCGAACTTTTACCAGCAAGGAATAAAGGCCCTTGTTTAGAGGTGGAGGAAAGCTGTAGAAAAGGATGGAGACTATGTGGAAAAATAAAAACTTGTAAAAAAGGTATGTAGCTACTTGTGTACAAAATTTCTGGAACTTACAAGGAAATTTGGAAAGAAAAAAAAAGGTGGGGCAAAATATATTGAGTGACCCTCGTACATTGAAGAGTATAGTTTACCTTTGAGATATATTCACTCTCCATATACCTTGTTTGATGTTCGTGACGTATCTGATTGTTTATTATCTCGATTAATATGGTCGGAGCAGGTTGTTTTATTTTTATAATAATTCTCTTCTGGTTTATGATTAAAGGGTTGATGATGTAATCACATACACTCCCATATGCGGTAATATTGTACGCGAGATGTGAATAAACAAGAAAGAAGTATACCGTTTTAAGTGTATTTGTGGGAAGGAAATGTAATTTTGTTAATATTAACGAGAATTTCGATAGTTTATGATCTATATTTTTAATATGTTGACGAAAAGATAGTTTCTCATCGAGGATAATTTCTCATAATTTCCCTTCATTGACGCGCACTATCAAGTGTAAGTCGAACTTGAAGTAACTGTACTCGTTGGTTTACAATTTTCCGTTCATAATACGAGCGTGGAGCGACTACGGGTGTAAAAAAAGTAGACTCTCGCGTAATGTCATGCATTAATTGAGTTTTAAGGAAAGTTGCATTTAGAATTCCAGAGTTCTTGTAAGAGTAAATTGTTGCTTCTGCATAAATTGCAAATATTTGTGATTGTTTTCAGTATTTACTAGAAATTATGGCCTAACATGCGGGAAAATTCATTCATATTCTACATTCTATAGCTAGTCCATATTTACTTACGCCTTCTTTCTAGTTATGGTAGCTGGTTAGTTCCAGAGCATTCTGGAAAATATTAGCCGCAAATTCATCTTAATTCTTTTGAGACGGGGACTTGGGGCAAAATGTATACCGCACAGACGGCAATTTGGGGCCAAAAATGAAAGGTTTCAATGTTTTTTGCTTAAAATGTTAAATTACGATATAGATTAATATAGAAACTTAACCGTTTCGGTACTGCATGAGCGGGCGGAATGTATGTCCCACGGACTGCATTTCTTTTACGCCCATTCAAATGCGGGCATGAAAATTAAGATCGCACATCGTACGTAGTTAAGACTTACTCGTAAAGGGTTAATAAGAAAAATCTTACATTCAGAGTACCAAAATTTTGACCAGTTCGCTAAATAAGGCAAATGTGTCTGCCACACTAATAAAATTAAAATAAAATGGTCTTAACTTCACGGATGACACATTTCATTTTTTTAGAATGATTTAGAATGATTATTTTAAGAGTGATAGTTAATTAAATTCCTTTTAAATAAAAAGCTTTAAAAGTGTAAAGTGTGGTGCTTAAAAAAGTTACATTTCTTCAGTATGAATGGTGACAAGTTTTAGTAAAAATGGGCTACGCTTAGGGTTGGAAATTTTTATGGGTGAGTCTTAATCTTTGGTATGGACTTACAGTATCTACTGTACGGTATGTTTTTTCACCATTCATAAATGAGAACAATTCCATCCATCCATCGTGTTCTGCCTATCAGGCAGGTCCAACTCATGTGTCCCGCCAAAGTGTTCTATCCTGAGCTATCCTTTTCATCTCATGGTAGCTCCTGCCTGCCTTCAAATCATCCAGCATTACTTTCCTTTTCCTTCCTCTCGGCCTTCTACCTTCATATCTACTATCTATCACCTCCTTCAACAATCCTTCTCCTCTCAACACATGTCCGATTCATTTCTTCTGTCTTTCTCTTATCACCTTAATGAGTCTTCTTTCCTCCCTCACCTGTTGCAGTACTTCCTCATTACTTTGGTGTTCCCTCCAGCTTATCTTTAGCATTCTTCTCCAAATCCACATTTCCAAACTTTTCAGGAGTTTCTTTTCAGTTGTTTTCAGTGTCCATGTTTCTGCTCCATACAGTACCACACCCCATATCAAGCTTTTTACTAACCTTTTCTTCAGCTTCAAGTTGAGTTTACCTGTAAGTAGTCCTTTCTATCTCTCAAAGGCTACCTTACCCATACCAATTCTAGATCTTACTTCCTTATTGCAATCTCCATTGTTGGTTAATAAACTTCCCAGATATTTAAACTGCTCAGCTTCTTCTAAGGTCCGATTTCCTATCGTTAGGTTCATTTGTGCTCCTTTCCTTCTTGCAATTTTCATTACCTTTGTCTTGGTCTCATTAATTCTCATTCCGAATTCTTCCGCCGTTGTTGTCAAGCTATTGACCATTCTTTGCAGTCCTTCCTCAGTACTACAAACAAATGCCTTGTCATCTGCAAGCCTTACAGATTTGATCAATTTACCTCCCACTCTGATTCCCTCTTCGAGATCTGAGAGTGCTTCTATTATCATTGCTTCCGCATAGATGTTAAATAACACGGGGGACAGGGAGCATCCTTGCCTGACCCCTCTCCCAACCAATCCAGGCTCCGATTCTCCTCCTGCAACTCTAACATTCACAGTCTGCCCAAGATATAGATTTTTTTATCAGCCTACGGTCCCTCCAATCAACATTAATATTCTTCAATAGTTCCATTAGTTTCCTCCATTGGACTCTGTCAAAAGCTTTTTCAAAGTTAATAAAACAAGCAAACATTTCCTGATCATGTCCCAGCACTTTCTCTCTCCATCATTCTCATAATACCAATAGCTTCTCTTGTTCCGCATTTTGACCTAAATTTAAACTGATCCTCTCCAATGTACTGTTCAGCTCTGTTCGTTAGTCTTCTGGTTAGTATCCTTAGCATTATTTTTGATGCATGGCTGACCAAACTTTTGGTTCGAAATTCTGAACACTTGGTGACTGTCGGTTTCTTGAGGATAGTAATCATAGAGACTCTCATAAAGTCAGCAGGCCAGTCTCCATTTTCATACATGTTTCTGTACAATACATTCACCTCCTCTTTAGCATCACCTTCAAGACTCTTCAGAAGTTCTGCTGGTACATCATCTGGTCCTGGGGCCTTGCCATTTCTTAGGTCTTTTACAGCCATCTCTACTTCTCTTTCCAATATGTCTGGTCCCATACATATACTTCCACATCATCTGCTTCCTCCATTTCGATGTTATTAGGTTTGTTCTCTTTATCATACAGTTCTTCAATATATTCAATCCATCTCTTCCTTATATATTCTGGTCTTTTCAGTTTTTCTCCATTTCTCCGCTCTATTTCTCGCACTCCCAAGCTACTTCTTTTCCATCTATTTATGTCCTTAACTTTTGGCACATTAAATCAGTTCTTCCTTTCCTTTCTAACTCCTCCATTTCCCTGCACTACTCTTCAAGCCACATCTCTCTTGCTTTATCAGTTTCTCTTCTCAGTTCGTTATTCAACTGTCTGTATCGTTGTCTCCCTTCTTCTGTATTTATACTCTTCCATTTTCTTCTTCCTTCCATTTTGTCAAGCATCTCTGTAGTAACCCAGGATTTCCTTGCTTCTCTTTTCACATAACCGATATTTTCCTGTGCACTCTCCTTTATTGTATCCCTCAGTCTACACTCTACACCATCTTTCTTCACTTGTCATATGAATGTGGCCATCATTTCTTTGCCTCCTTATCTTTTCATTCACCTTTTTAGCAAAAACTATCCTTTGTTTTCCCTTCAGTTTTTCAGTATCCCATTTCTTCCCTACTTTATTCTTTTTCAGAGTCTTCAGCCTCACCATATTTTCCATTACCACCAAGTTATGATCGGAGTGAACATCTGCTTCAGGATAAGCTTTCGAGTTCTTCACTGCATTCCTATATCTTTGTCTCGCCTAAATAGTCAATTTGGAATCTTTCAGTGTCTCCTGGTTTTTTCCATGTGTATCTCCTTCTTTTGTGATTTCGGAACCAAGTATTAGTCACCATGAGTTCCTGCCTTCTGCAAAATTCTACTAGCTTTTCTCCTCTTTCATTTCTTCTACCTAATCCGAATGGTCCAACCTCCCTTCCGTCTTTCCCGTCTCCAATCACACCATTCCAGTCCCCCATGATTATTACGTTAGCATTTTTTCCATGGGCTTCAATTATTTCCTCTATTCTATCATACATTTCTTCTTCCTCTTCTTCTGGATAGGCGCTTGTTGGCATATATATTTGCATGACAAATGTATCTACTTTTTCGCCTTTCCTTCTTATCCACATGATTCTATCTGACACACATTCTAACTCCTCTACGGTGTTTCTTATCCTTCTAAGTAAAATAGCAACTCCTCTCTCAACCCTGTCGCCACCAGAATAAATCACTCTCACGTCTCCACTAATAAAATCTCCTCCTCCTCTCCATCTGAATTCCGACAACCCCATGACATCTATGCTCAACCTATTCATCTCTTGTTTAATATTCTCTAACTTTTCTGGTCTGTTCATTGTTCTTACATTCCACGTCCCAATCTTCACTCCTTTGTTGGTGTTGCAGGGAATTCGCCTGATGACGACCTGGGAAGCCCTGCTGCTTCCCCTGCCGAGCGCGAAATTGCCTATCCTTTGACTGGCAACTCCGTTTACGCTGTTATTCCTATTTCTCTCTGTGGACATTTTCATGAGTTTAACAAGGGCATATTAGTGAAGTGGTTGCCCAATGCCTTCTTCACCGCAGGATAAGTGAATTTAATAACACTTGTCAAGGTTTGTGAACTTCCTCAGAACAGAGGAAGTATAACCTAAGACTTTTATTCCCAAAGTTAATTGATGTAAAAACTCAATTAACGAAGTGAAAATGGGAAGTATAGAATGCAAGAATACAAGTATTTGGGACAACGGTTCAATAGCAGAGGTGATCATGAAACACATATAGAGATAAAGAAAAGTAAGATAAATTTCACGATAGCAGATCTAAAGCGATATGGAGATCCAGCTAAAGTGGGCCATTAGGCAATCAAGATGAAACTAAAATTGTATGAAACCATAATAGTACTTACAATATTCTATGGAATGGAAACATGGGCGAGAACAAGGACAAAGGATATTGAAGAAGTGCAACAAATGCAGGGAAGAATTCTAAGGGAAATAACAGGAATGAAATGTAGTACTCCATATTGGTGAATATTAGTGGAATTAGGAGTGTGGCCAGTCAAAGAAAAAATTGGATACAAGAAGATAATGCGGTACTTGTTCCTTTTCCCCCGCATCACTTTCACAAAAATAAGCATTTTTTTTGTATTTTTGTATTTAAACAGAAACAAGTCGTGGTCCTGTGCTAGGGGCTGTGCGGTCTCTGGTTAATTGAATGCCCGGTTAGGTCAATTGTACGCTAGGGCGGAGTGAAAAACTCATTTTTCGAATTTTCAAATTGGCTAGTGTGGAAAATGTGTGGAGTAGTGAGGAAATAAGGTGGTATAAATTTAAAATCATAACATTAATATCTTCAGGTGCCACAATGACCTTCAATATTGAAAAAAATTGAAAAAAGCAGATTTTAACCAATAATTACAGAAGAGTCCACGATGCACAATAGACAAGAATTTATTCACACTTGTATAAAAATAGCTCAGTCAACCTTTAAAAAAAGTTTATATTCTCTAAAAACAGTTTTCTATAGTCAGCTCACTCAGCTGTCACGTGAGTACCTCGGTTCAGTGTAGCTGTTGCTCTCGTAGCAGGTGGGTGTTCTGTTGTTGGCGTTACTCAGATAGTCTAAACTATATTTCTTATATATTTTGCATTTCTGTATTGTGTTGCCCTAAGTTTGCCATGTACTATTAACTGAAATTAACGTATAATTGATATTAGCTCTTTCTTTTTCAGATTTGTATACTTTCAAAATGTCTCGAGTTTGTGCAAAATCAACCAGGGCCTCAACTGAGTGCCCCATGTTTGGTATGGGGGAAGATTTGTGGCACAGGAATCTTCCTACATACGAAGGAGTTTTTAAATATTACTTGTTTGTAAGAAACGATTTGAAACAGAATACTAATAAAGATCCTTCAATATCTCAAATATTAGAACAAGTTGTTGAAAAAATTGAAAACAATTTGGGAAAGTGCTTCCGTCCCAATTCTGTCAGACAGGCGAATTGAAACAATGTTCAGAAGCTACCACGAAAAGTATCGTGTCATTATGAAGCCATACCAAAGCAGAACAAATTCTGAAGCTTACAAAGCAAAGATTGATATGTTCAAAAAAGAAGCACACGAAACTTTTTGACATTGCAGCGTGCAAGTTCAAAGTACTAACACAATGTTCTTGTCCCAAAGAAAAAACGGTTCCAAAGGAAGAAGTGACGTTCCTCTTAGATCAAAGGAGTGAAAGAAAACTGTTATTGATAGAGTAGATATTACACTCTCAAAGAAAAAAGCATCTACGTTGCTAAGAAAGCAAAAAGAAGCTGTGAGGCTCGCCAAAGAATCTTCACAGGAGAAATTGCAGGATACAAATGTTGAATTATCATCATCGACATCAAATAGTGAAAGTGAATCTGGCGAAATATCAGACGATACATTTCCAGAGCCAGTTAGCTCGAAGAGAAAGCTCGAACAACCTGAAGAACAATTATTCAAGAAAAGGAAAACTACAAATCTACCTTCAGTGGCTACTGCTTGTGACAGGACTGCAGTTTCAGATCGAGCTGCAGCATTCATTGTTAGTGCAGTATTGCAAGATATTGGAGAAGTTTCTATTGACAATACATCTGAAGTAGTGGATAGGAGTAAAATCAGAAGAGAAAGACAAAAAAGAGATCAGAAATTATGAAAGATCAAAATCAGGTCCCAATCAGAGGAATCTATTTTGATGGTCGAAAAGATTCTACACTCTTCCAAGAAAAAAAAGAGTCCAAAGTATATCAGAAGAAGGTAACAGAAGAACATATCACTTTAGTGAGAGAACCTGGTTCAGATTATTTGGGCCATTATTCTGTGAATTCTGGATCAGCTGAAGAAATATGTAAAGGAATGTTTGAGTATATTGGAAATAATGACATGAACCTGGAAAACCTTGTTGCCATTGGATGCGATGGTGCAGCAGTCAACACTGGAGAAAAGGGAGGCGTTATAAGGCTTATAGAATTGAAGCTGAAGAAGCCAGTTCAACATTTAGTGTGCCAGCTCCATGCCAATGAATTGCCATTACGCCATTTAGTTGCAAAGCTGGATGGAAAAACATCTGGCCCCCGCGGATTCACCGGTCCTATTGGCAGGGAATTAGAGAACTGTGAGTCTTCCTATTGTCGAGTTTGAAAGGATTGATGCTGAGGAACCAACTGTAGACTGTGAAGATCTTAGCACCGACCAAAAATATCTAATTGATATTCATCAGGCCATAACAAAGGGATATTGCTCTCCAGATCTTGCTCATCGTAGTCCAGGCAAAATGGCACATTCACGATGGCTGACTACAGCAAATCGTTTGCTTCGTCTATACGTTTCAACTGTAAGTCCATCTGAGAACCTCATGAACATTGCTTCTTTTACTGTATAATGAAGGTCTACATCCCAATATGGTTTTCTATTAAGCAAAGTACGTCTTTTGTCAATGGCTCAAAACATGTTTTCAAAACTATTGAACTAACAAGAACACTGAATGACGAAGTAAAGGATATTGTAAACCCTGTCATACAAAGAAATGCATTTTTTGCAAATCCAGAAAATATTCTAGCATCAATGATTCATGATGACCGCAGCGCCATAAGAGAATTAGCGTGGAGGCGAATAAAGAAAGCAAGGCAAACAAACAAGGAAAAAGTTGTGAGGCGTTTCACAGTACCTGTTATTCAATTTGAAGCTACTGATTATACTGATTTAATTAATTGGCAAAAATGCATTGTCACTGAACCACCTGTGACAAGACACCTGACAGAAAATGAGATTAAAGAATTCATAGAAAACAAGAGTACCCCTCCATTCGAGAAATTCCCTTGTCATACACAAGTAGTAGAAAGAATGGTAAAATTAGTGACTGAAGCATCATCAAAATTATTTGGATTGAACGCGCGAGATAGCTTCATAAGATCAACACTTCAGTCACGTAAAAAAATGCCATCATTCGAAAGTAAAGCTGAATATAAAGTTTAAATAAAACGTTAATAGAAAAAAACATGCGCAAGGATGGGTGGTTGGGAGGGCATGGGTGGAGCTCGACACGCAGCCACCTCCTCGTGGTGAGTTCTGGATTATTTAGATCATTAATCAAAAGAACATTGATCTAAATAAACTAAGAGCTGCGTAATTCAGTAACTATTTTGGTAATTGGAACACTTAATATATATAATAACAAGTAAGTTTCAGTTATTGTACTAATGCAGAATATAAGAAAATCATTATATTTCACTTTTTTCGACGGCTTTGTGGCACCTGAAGATATAATTTCGCAGGACTAATATTTATGCACAGTCTTTATCTATAGCACCCACATATTTTCCGTACTAGCCATATTTGAATTTCGAAAAAACGTTTAAAAACCTCATTTTCGATCCGCCCTATTGTACGCCCTTGACGATTGGTTAGGTTAAGTCGTGATATTTTCGTTAAAACTAACGAAAATATCATGACTTAACCAATCGCTAAGGGCGTACAGTTGCCCTAACCGGGCATTCAAGTGATCGGGGGCAACTCACAAGTAAATAGATCACAGCACTACATTATCACACGCTCACACTACAACAATAATATTCAGACTAAACTTGGTCTAAGCAGGCAACAAATAAACATTAATAACAACAACAGAAATTACTGTTTATACGAGTTCGTATGGAGAAAAAGGTACGCAAATGAAGATTTATTTATTAAAATATTAAAATATTGTTTTTTGAAATCTTAAATGCAGAGCGCTGTTTTGCAGAACTCCGGTTTCAGAAATCTGGGGGGAAAAGGAAAAAGTGCCGATAATGCAAATGGACAATATATTAAACTCAAATGAAGATAGATTAATTAAAATTATAACCTGAGATCAGTTGGAAAATCCATACCCAGGATGTTGGGCAGAGGAAGTGGCAGAAATGTGTAAATTATGTAAAGTAACATTAGAGGACTTGAAAATTATGAAAAAGTGAATTAAAGAAAAGTGTACGACAAAAAATTAATGAATATTTACAGGAAGAACTAATAAAGAGGAAAACAAAAATCAAAAAAACTAAGATTCATTGATGAATTTAAAAGAAAATAATATATTGAAAATATGAAAGAAAAGGATATGAAGATTATAATGGAAATCCGATTAAATATGGTAGAGGTGAAAGAAAACTATAAAGGAAAATATAAGGACGTGAAGTGTGAAGTATGCGGGAGAGAGAATAATACGACAGAACACTCGTTTCATTGTGAAAAACTAAGAAACATAGTGGGGGAGATGATGGGAGTAGAGAATATAAATAAACCAGAAAGTATCAAAAATTGTATAGTAAAATTAATGGATATGAGAAGGAGACTCTGCTAGACAGTTAAGGTATAAGTACGTAATTGGAGATACAGTGTAGAGGCTCTGCACCGGAAACGTGTGCCGATCCACAGGATTAAGTGAGCAAATTCTGGAACCTGGAACCTACGGATACTATATGACTACCCTTCCCTAAATCTAACTACACAATGAAGCCTTGTCCAAATCTCAGTAGCCACGTTTAGCTCATTTCATCGTTTTAAGTCATTAATTAGTATTTTTTTCACTTACTACATCAAAGCATAGATAAATATCTAAAAAGTATTGTTACTTCCAACTAAAAAAGATATAGCAAGAAAGACTATAAAATAAAGGAAAAAAAAATCAAGGTTTGTGGGCTTACCTTTCCAAATTGAACTATATTTCAGTATTTTTAAATCGGGATAGAAAAGCTGCTCAAACTTTCAAGAAACACCATTAAAAATGTGATTTCAAGGAAAAAAAATTTAAACTGAGAAACTTTTAACTCTTCTTGAATTTATAAAAAAAAAATTTAAAATGTAATATTTTTTTATATAAAATAAAAAAATCATATATTAACATATTTCTAGCAAACAGTTTTATTATACTCGTAGATTAAAGCAAGACGATAATATAAATTTAAAATAAGTGAAATTTCTGGTTTCAGCTTTTGTTTGTCCACAAAAAATAAGGATGACTCCATTGGTCATATAGAGGGCCACTCAAAAAAGACGCAACAGTTTAAATTGCTTATATTTCGTAATATTGTTAACGTACAGGAATGATTTTTGTATTAGTTTACAGCGTACACCTGGGAGTTTTGTTAGCGCTTAGGCCTAGTAGCCTAAGGCGCTAGGCGAACGACTCCTGTAGCCTTAAATGAATATTTTGACGATCGCGTCATCTCGAATCGCTTCCCTGAACGTTTTGCCTGTGGGTGGTCTTGGCCACCATATTCTCCGGATCTCAACCCGTGTGATTATTTTTTATGGGGATATCTGAAAGATAATGTTTACAGAAACAATCCTCTCACAATTAGTGAGCTGCAAGAGGAAATTTCATCTGTTGTCAGCACAATCACTCATGACGTTCTACGCACAGTACTTGCCAACTTTCAACGTCGACTACAAATGGTTTTGGATGCCGGTGGTTCACACATTGAACATGTTTTTCATTAAATAAAAACTCCCAATTGTACGCTGTAAACTAATATAAAAATCACTCCTGTATGTTAACAATATTACGAAATATAAGCAATTTAAACTGTTGCGTCTTTTTTGAATGGCCCTATATATATATAGGGTGAACCAAATGTAGGTGGACAGTAAATGATAACGTTTATTTTGAGAATACATATTTAATTTTTTTGTATACTATAATACAAAATAAAATTTAAATAAATTTAGTTATAATATTTAATATAATATAACACAAACACCATAGTTATAATGAACACCATAGTTATAATATAATATAACACAAACCGTATTCAACCTACTGTCCACCTACTTTTGGTTCACCGTGTATATATATACACAAACTCAGAATGGTCCCCTGAGAAATTTATATGTTAAACACAGACCGTGCATGGAACAAGGAACTCTTCTGGGAAAATCCACTATAGTCCGAATAAGTAATGGTAAATGACAAATACCATAGTTTTTCTTTTTCATGATGCTAGCCCGACGTGGGCAACGGGTCTCTCGCAAAGAGATCCCATAAATATAGCTTCCCTCACCAAAGGTCGAACTTCTTGCCCCCATCTTAGATCTACAGCTTACCGTGAAATCCGAACCACGACCCAGCACGGGTGGTTAGAAATTAAAAAGGTCCTCGCCTTGACCCGATCTTAGAACTCCCGATTAGCAGCTCAGCGTCTTAACCACTAGGCTACCCAGAGTACCTATTTATCTTATACTGTATATATTTTTCGTGGGAGTGTGGGGTGAGGATTCGTTCTTTCAACCGGTATAGACGATTTGTCGTTGCTGTCCGATATCTCTTATTTTAACTAATAATCGCCACGTGTTTACTCGAAGCGCACAGTCTGGCAAGTCAGAAACGTGGACAGTTGCAAAAAGGTCATTGACATCATGATCCCTACTCCACCCCTTGCTCGGATGTAAGATAAGACGATTTTAAAGCATGCGTTCACCCGAATATTACGTGTTATTTTATGCATACGAGAGAGATGTGGACACTCCCAGCAAATACTTTAAGCTTAGATATTCAATTTTTTTGGGGTAATCTCTAACTTTTACAATAATATCTCCGCTCTAACAACCAATATATTGCGTGCCTTCTCGTCTCCTACCGGCGTTTCCCGGATTGTTTACTATCTGCATTATTAATTACAAAGTAAAAATTTAAAATATTCCGAGTCTAAAAGAAAAATGCGATATTTATGACGAACTAATATACGAAACTTCAAATTAAACTTTGAAAGTCATTCATTCAATAATATTTCACTTGTGAAATAAGTTCAGGAATGACTATGAATTTTAGCACAGCTTATATATAGGGTGTTTCACAACCGGTCTGCCATACTTTGGGGTGATATCGAGTAAAAAAGTTAATACAACATCGGTGCTATTTCCAACCGTTGCGGAACTACGGACGTTTTAAGTTGCACGAAAAAAATAAACGAGAGTATTAATCTGATGTATTTATTGCTACATTTTATGAGATAATCTTATAAATATTCAAAATGTCCGCCTCGGTTTTCAATGCACAGCCTTGCTCGTTCCAAACAAGAGTCCACTGCCCACTGAATGATTTCGGGGTGTTCTCGTATGTAAGCAGCGACATCCATAATCCGACGCGAGAGTTCCTCTCTCGTTTGTACATTGGTCTTGTAAACCATCTCTTTCATAAGGCCCCATAAAAAGAAATCTAACGGGGTGAGGTCCGGAGATCTCGGGGGCAACGATATTGGACCAGCACGACCAATCAAACGATTCCCGTACCGCTGATTCAAGTAATCCGTAACATGACGACCAAAATGTGGTGGCGCCCCATCGCGCTGAAAGAACATCCTGCGCATTGTCTCCAAGGGCACGTCCTCCATCAAAAGCGGTAATTCGTTGGTCAGGAAGTTCAGATAAATATCAGCAGTTAATCGTTGTTCCAAAACGAACGGTCCATTAAGCTGATCTCCAATTACACCTCACCAAACATTCACAGAGAATCGATGTTGAAAGCTTCCTTCAACGATACCATGGGGATTATCGGCGGACCACAAGTGGGAATTTCGTCTGTTGTTAATTCCATCCCGAATGAATTGTACTTTATCACTAAACAGTATGTGATTAAAAACTTGGCGATGCATAACCATCCACTGGCAAAATTGAACACATTTATCGTAATCATCCGGTTGAAGAGCTTGCACAAGTTGCAAATGATAGGGGTACAAACCCTCATCATGAATGGTTCGCCATACACGCGGTGCGAATTCACCAATTCGTCTAGAAATCCTTCGAGCATTGGTAGTTGGGCTACGTTGTACTAGGTCCAGTTTGCGCTCCTCCACAGCAACGGGCCGTCGTGCAAATGTTTTTGGTTATGTGGAACAATTGTCCCTGTTTCCCTTAATCTCTGGTGTGTGTCACTAAACACTTGCCTGTTCGGTATTCGGCGGTTCGGAAAACGTCTTCGATATTCCTCAACTGCCGCTCTGCTGTTACCATCACAGAATCCATAAATGAAATGGATATGAGCGTATTCAGCGGGTGTTGTGAACTGTCGATTCATTTTGATTGTTCACGTTAGCGCAACACAGTGTCTCGTACCACAGATCAGAACCAATTAAAAGAAAAAACTGAGGATTAGTAGTGGTAACTTCTTTAACCGAAACTACCACCAGTGCTGCCATCTATCGAATTACACAAGTAGGGATTTGTTGTTTGCACATCTTAAAACGTCCGTAGCTACGCAAGGGTTGGAAATAGCACCTATGTTGTATTAAGTTTTTTAATCGATATCACCCCCAAAGTTTAGCAGACCAGTTGTGAAACGCCATATATATATATATATATATATATATATATATATATATATAACTTTATTATAAGGGTCTGGTAGAGAAAGGTCTAGAATCTAGATTAAAGCTAACTTAATTTTGGTCTGAAAACAACAATTTGATTTGAAACAACAAAATATTTTGAATTTTACTCAAGTGAATTCCCTTAAAAAATGAAGAAAGTTAAAAGTATTTGTTTTTTTTAATTACGCATAAATTAACCTCAGTATTTACTCTACAAAATCAGTTTCATTTAATGCTTTAAATTGATTTGCATGTACGCATGTAATGCAGATGATGTGTATGCATATTGGTATGTGAGGTTTACTTTAAATTAGGCTGTATTTTTTTTTCTTCAGTTTTAAAATCTTGTCACAAGTCTGACAATTTAAAAAAAAGTTTTCTTGATGGTACAATTTTTGAGAAAATTGTTTTTTTTATTAAAAATGTCGTTAAATGTTTATGAAATCTGTTTATTCTTTCTTTTTTCCTTTCGTAAGTACCTCTTTCTTAGTTTTTCCTCTTCCTTCCTTCCTACCTTCCTGTATTCTTCTTTGAGTTTCCAGATCTTTCAAGGCTTTCAACCCAAAGTGGGTAGTCAATTCTCAGCAAGTCCTCCGTTTTCCCTCTGAAGTTTTATATCATTCTTCTTTCCCTTTCGACTCTCTTCCTTTGTTTACAAAATGCGTATCTCAGTATTTCCTTGTTCTCGTATTTGATGTATTAATATCGGAGATGTAACGTTTATTTTCATATTAGCAGCCTGTAAGCTACTAAAATAAAGGCTACGTCATGGCCATGTCGAAACGCCGCTTACCGTCTCAGAACATCGGAGTTAAGTGGCGTTGTGTCTGTTCAATAGTTGGATGGATAACTGTTTTCTGTGTTGGTTGTGTGTATTCGATCGGATGTACACAATGTAACTCAGTATATTATAGGTCAAACGGGAAAAACGTTAGATATTAGGGTAAAACAGCATAAATATGCGTGTAGAACGGCAAATAATTCTAATGCATTGTTTAACCATATGTATAGATGCAATCATAAGTGTCAAGTGGGATAGTTCCAAAGCGCTCGTTAAAAACACAAATATAATTGAAGGGAATATTCTAGAATGTGCATTTATCCATTTAAATAATTTCAATAACAGTGCGTAATGTATAAAATTGACAATATCCTGTCAAAATACTTTTTCCCTTTCATCAACTCATGTTAATCATGTGCTAATCTTTTTATTTTTCTGTCCCGCTGTACATAAGTATTAAGTATATATTTTTGTCATCTCGCTTTCTCCCTTGATTCTCTGACGAGGTGTACTTCTGAATACACGAAAGGTCTTTGAATCATTTTTCTTTTTCCTTGTGGTTTACATATAATATATAATATATAAATACTTTTCACGTGTCACTTTCGTGAAATAATTTTTCATATATATATATATATATATATATATATATATATATATATATATATATATATATATATATATATAAAACAGTGATTCGTGAATCGTGCTTACTCAATAAAGATAATGATTCGGAAAATTCAGAATCGTGTTTACTCCATATAAATAAAAGATTCGGCTACTCGAGAGTTGTGATTTCAAAATAAAAATAACGAATCGGTGACTCGAGAGTCATCTTTAGTGAAGGAAAATTATGATGCGGCAACTAATAATTCGTAGAAAATAAGGATGCGTCGACTCAAGTATCGTGGTTAGTGAATGAAAAAAGTGTCTCATAGACTAGATAGTAATGGTTAGTAAACAAGGAGAATGACCCGTAGACTCGAGAGTCTTGGTTTCTCAGTGAAAATGATGACACTCTTAATCATGAGTCGTTTTTCTGAATAAAAAAATTGTAAAAGTGAGCTTGGAGTAAATTATTTTGCGGAAATATTTAGTTTTCAAGAAAGTGATCTATGATTTTAAAGTTATGTTAAGTTACATTGAATTAGTTTTATGGATAAAAGTGAATTGCATGACTGTGTTTGCCAAGTCACCTCTTCATTAAAGTACCCATAATTCTGTTAAGCCTTGTCGTTACAGTAACCACTAAAATTATAACCAGTTATATGTCTAGACTACGCGTCATTATCTTAATTGAGTAACCTCGACTCATGAACCATCGCGATATTATTATTATTACTAGTACAGTTCCCGTCGCTTCGCTGACGGTTAGACACTGTAGGGTGGATCGATTTTACATTTTTTTCGATTTCCATATTCTAATAGAGACAAAACTTGCGCATGCATGAGAAAATAGCCTCTGCAAAATCTTAGCTTAATAGGTAATCATCATCTGCCCCCGGCAGAGCGATGAAAATCATATTTTAGTAGTCAAAAACGTATTTTAAACCCTAGCCTAGAGTCATAAAATTTTGCGTGTGTGTTATTTCATGCCTAAGCAACGATATAAATGCTATGGGAAATATATAAATGCATTATTTAAGACAAAGAGCCGATCTGAAAATATGTATATTATACATATTTTCAGATCGGCTCTTTGTCTTAACTATTGCATTTATATATTTCCCATAGCATTTATATCGTTGCTTAGGCATGAAATAACACACACGCAAAATTTTATGACTCTAGGCTAGGGTTTAAAATTACGTTTTTGACTACTAAAATATGATTTTCATCGCTCTGCCGGGGGCAGAAGATGATTATCTATTAAGCTAGGATTTGGCAGAGGCTATTTTCTCATGCATGCGCAAGTTTTTGTCTCTATTAGAATATGGAAATCGAAAAAAATGTAAAATCGATCCACCCTATTAGACAGGCTAAACTACAGAAAAGAACGCAGCCGTGAAAATTTTGAGCTTCACATTGTGTCAACATTTCTGAATCTGGTATCTCCCAAAACCTCCTCACCCCCATTCATGCAACTTGGGGGCTAACCCCCTCCCCCATTACCCCCACCCCTCCCCATTACCCCACCCCTCCCCCACCCTTTCCCCATTACTGCCCGGGATAAATTTCACAAACAGACAGGCTAAACTACAGAAAAGAACAGTCATGAAAATCTTGAGCTTCACATTGCCGCCCGTAATACAATTTCTGAATCTGGTATCTCCCAAAACCTCCTCACCCCCATTCATGCAACTTGGGGGCTAACCCCCTCCCCCATTACCCCCACCCTCCCCATTACCCCACCCCTCCCCCACCCTTTCCCATTACTTCCCGGAATAAATTCACAAACAACAAACAGACAGGCTAAACTACAGAAAAGAACAGTCATGAAAATCTTGAGCTTCACATTGCCGCCCGTAATACAATTTCTGAATTTTTTTTCTCACAATTTCTGAAAGTGTGACGGACGGACAGCTCTCTTATTATAGTATAGATTATTATTATTATTATTATTCACGAATACGACACTTCAATTGGCTCGTTCAACAGTGACTCATGAGGTACAGCCTCTTTATTTTCAGTGAAAAACCGCGACGCTGGGGTCATTCTTTTCTTTCACTAACCACGACTCTTGATTCATGAGTCTTTAGACACAAATCGACCAGGAAGTACACCCGGAGGGGGGAACTTTGGGAAGTAGATAGGGAATGTTGGATTCTCGTTTTTCCTGTCACTCTCCTCCTTAGTTGATCTTTTTCCGTGTTTCCTCTACCCTGTGAGCAGTCCAGCATGCTCTCAAACACACGCTTCTCCCTCTATTCCTCATTACACATACATGCTTCTTACGCACTATACAATCTTTTCAAAGTTAGAAAAAATGGCATCGTTTTTACTCGTAAGAGCCTCGGAGACCTTGCTTTCGGCTTTCTCCTTCTCCTTCTTCTGTCGGGGGGGAGGCATTTTTGTGGGCGTTCCCCCTTGGCCCTTCCTTCCTGCAGAAAGGAAAGATGTTTTTTGATGTCCGTTTATTTAAAGAAATGAAAGGGTTAAAAAATCAGGCCTTCAAAACTATGAATTTTTTTTTGTTTTTAAATGTTGCTCGTAAGTAATTTTATTTAAAAATTAACCCAAAATGATCAAATAATGCAAAAAAAAAAAAAAAGAGAGAGAAGGGGGGAGAGAGAGAGAGAAGCCATATCTTCCGATTATGTTAACTCTTACTGTTAAATATACAGACGATGTCCGAGAAATAATGGTTCAAAAATTATTGCTCTTAATTTTCTTATTAATCCGTATATATATATATATATTATATATATATATATATATATATATACACACACGAAGGCCTCCTAGAAGAAGTGGCTAAGCGACAAAATGTAAAAAAAAAAGCCAGAAAACGCAGTTAAAAATTGTACCAATTTGAAAGTACCATAACTTTTTAACGCTGGTCAGTCAACCCAACTCCCTGTCAACTCAACCCCTATCAACTTAACCCTTGTCAATTCAAATTTGTAAACGGGGAGTGTTAAAAGCGTATATATATACAGGGTGGGCCGTAAGTTTCCATACATAGGAAAAATAAACATTTTTTTATGGACAACCATTTTTATTTATATAATATGCTCTACACGGTTGCCATTGTTTTGAAAACACATTTCAATACGTGTTCCCCACTGTTGATGAACACGCATTAGCACAGTTGACGTTATGCTTGTAATGGCGTTGGTGATACGTTCCTTTAGATGATTTATGTCTCGTATCTTTTCCTGATACACCATGGCCTTCAAGTGCCCCCAAAGATAGAAATCAAGGGGGTGAGATCTGGGGATCTGGGAGGCCACTCCACAGGACCACGCCGACCAATCCAAGCATCCGGAAACTGCTGCTGATCCAATACCGACGCACGTGAAGACCATAATGAGGTGGAGCTCCATCTTGCTGGAAGTAAACTGGGAAGTTACCTTCCTCGTTTAGCAGGGATGGGAAAATCTCTTCTTGCAACATGTTAAGATACCTTTCGGCATTAAGATTTCCACTGACAAAAATTGGTCCAATAATTCTGTCACCCCATATCCCGGCCCACACCATCACTTTACCGGCACCTTGCATCTTCGTCGACTCAGCCAGTTAGGGTTAGCATTACTCCAATAACGTATGTTTTGCCGATTAACCTCTCCATTGACGTAAAAATTTGCTTCATCAGTAAACAAGATCTTACGTCAAACGCATATTCTTAGGGTATCTGAAACATAAAAACAAACGTTTAATTTTTCCTATGTATGGAAACTTACGGCCCACCCTGTATAATATATATTATATATATATATATATATATATTATATATATATATATATATATATATATATATATATATATACAGGGTGGGCGGAAAGTAGCTCCCTAATTTAAATACATATAAATTATGTATAAATTGTGATTGTATTGTTATATTGTTATGGTGTGTTCTCTAAAGTGGTACAATTGTAACGGTAATCTTTTTTTCTCTAAAGTGTTCTCTTTGTGTTCTCTAAAGTGGTACAATTGTAACGTTCATTTTTTTTTTCATTTCAGATTGAAGGGTAACATGGCTGAGCGTTTAACACTGCAGGAGCGTGCCCAGTTGGCGGCACGGTACGAAGTTTGGCAATCTGTCGTTCGAGTTCAAAGATGGTGGCGGGCCATTCACGGACCACGTGCCCAAGTGGACCCGAAAACAATCAAGAACTGCCACTCGAAGCTCATGACCACGGGGTCTGTCGCAGATGTTCGAAGATGTGGTCGCCCTTCGACATCCAGGGCCCAGGAGACGGTGCAGGCAGTTCAGGAAATGTTCGCACGGAGTCCACGAAAGTCAACTCGCCAGGCAGCTCGGAAAGTGGACTCTCCCGCTACTCAGTGCGAACTGTGCTGAAGAAGGAGCTGAACTGGCGTGCGTGGAAGCCGCATTACTGCCAATCTCTCTCGGACGAGGACTGCGACATTCGCATGGAGTTCGGGAAATCATGCTGGCTTGGTATGAAGACTGGCCCCATCTCTCCGCAACATCCTCTGGAGCGACGAGGCGGTGTTCCACGTCGGAGGCTTTGTCAACCGCCACAATTGCCACTATGGGCAGGAGAGGATCCCATGGTTACCGCTGAAAAACGGCAGAATCGGTTCAGTGTAACGGTGTGGTGTGGTATGACCTCAGATCAGGTTGTGGGCCCGTTCCTTCTGCGCAACACCAAATGCTGAGCGGTACCTTGCTATGTTGCGAAACGAGGTCTGGCCGGTTGTCGCACATGGGAGAACATCGACGATCTGATATTTATGCAAGATGGCGCCCACTCCGCACTTCGCTCTTGTTGTCCGTGAGTGGCTGGATGCCCACTTCCCTGGGCGTTGGATGGTCGTCGGTGGCACATCAATGGCCAGCCAGGAGCCCCGACTTGACACCGTGCGACTTTTTTCTTTGGGGGTGGGTAAAGGAAGAAGTCTACCGCACCAAACCGAGGACATTGGAAGAACTGGAGGACGAATTCGGAAGTCATGTCCTCCATCCCGCCGGAGTTCCTGCTAAAGTCAGTGTACGCCATTCCTGGGTGGCTCCAGAAGCTGGTGGAAAGAGTTGGAGCCCACATTTGAATTTTAGAGAAAAACCTACCATGTATGCTACCTTTTCATATTATTTCTTCTGAAATAAATGGATAATATACGTATTTTTTTACCAATCCAAAATAGGGAGCTACTTTCCGCCCACCCTGTATATATATATATTATATATTTTCATGAAATCCCTAAGATGTTTAGGGATTTCATTATTGAATGCCCGGTTAGGTCAACTGTACACCGTTGACGATTGATTAGGTTAAGTCGTGATATTTTTGTTAAAAGTGCTAATATATCCTGATTTACTTATGTTTAAACATAAATGCATGCTAGTTGAATTTATGGGGGTTGAGTTGACACTGGAACCCTTTTTAATTTTAGAAGATATTTCGTGGAAATAGTTTCAAAAGTTATTCCACTTTCAAATTGATACAAACAACTTTGAACTGCGTTTTCTGACCACTTCTTCCGAGGAGGGCCTCATACTGTATATGGTTGTTCACATTTCCAAACTTCCCTGCATCTGAGCATTAGCAAGATGTTCTTGTGGAATGGAACCAATACCCTCTCTGATTCTTTGACGGAGTTCTGCCGGTCGTTGAGTTTTTTTTAACGTACCCTCATAGATAAAACTCCAAAGGAGTTAAAGCGGGTGATTATTTTTATAACGTTTAGTAATTATTTTATAGGTTATATTGGTTATATTTTATTGGTTATATAATTACCTATATTTTTTATTTGACAAATGAAAGAAGCTAAAGATAGATATTAAGCCTTTGCTATTGGTCAGAGTTTAATTTAAAGGATCTATTTTATATATTTAAACTATACATACAGAATAGTCTTTTGTTTTTAAAATTTATATAATAAATAATTTATTGAAAGTATTTATTTGTTTTTATAGAAATCGATTTTCTCTTTCATACGATAAAACAAAAGAAAATTACAAAAATAATAAATAATAGTGAACCCAAAGACCTGTTTTGGCAACACACACACACACACACACACACTAGGGTGGCCAGACGTCCGGCTTTAGGCGGACAGTCCGCCTTTTGAGCACTCTTTCCTTAGGGTGGCCATTTCCAAATTTCCAAAAAAGAGGACACTGCGCAGTGTCCTCCTTTTTAAATGGCCACACACACACACACACACACACACACACACACACACACACACCAATGTGCGCATCTCTGTATAAGCGAGGTACCGACGTTTTCTAAGTTCATATATCTAAAAAAAACTAAATAACCAACCTAATTTGACTTCACCTTACCTCAGTACCATCGAACTGAGAAGGGCGTTTTAACAGTTTCGGACGCATTTGTGGACTCGAAAGGTGTTTTCTGTGAGTCAAATAGTGAAGTGTCACCAACCCCCCAAAAAAAATTACCTCACGACATCTGTGAATAATCCTACACTCGCTCTCACTATGCCCAGTTTCCTGCACGCGCACTCATATATATATATATATATATATATATATATATATATATATATATATATATATATATATACTAATTCTTTTGTGAAAAGTCGTATAGTGGAAATAACAGGGCAAAATACTTGCCATGAAAATAGTCGAGAGTAGAATTTTTTAAGCTAATTAAAATTCTTATCTTTTTAATAAGAAAATGTTCCAAAATTTGGTGCATTGTTTTGGAATCCATCCAATTTGCATAAATTTTCATTACCGGAACATATTTACATTGAGTTATCATTATTATATATATATATATATATACCTTACAACCTTACAAAGGTTTCGGGCGATGATTCCTCATTTCGCGAAGGTCAAGCTTGTCGCTCCTCTCGAGTTGGCCTGGTGAAGTAGTGAGTTGGTTTCTTGTGCTCTCCACCTCACATAGCCAGGTACGCCCAGCTCATCGGGGATTGTTCTGAGCCAGGCGTCTAGTCTTCTTTTGAAGATGTTCACTGCAACTCCCTTCGTGTTTCTTAGGTCTTTGGGCAACTGATTAAACAGTTTTGGTCCTCTCACTACAAAACTATTTTCTTTCAGGGTTAAGGATGTCCCCTGTCTCGCCTTTAATTTGGGAATACGACACAGTCTACCGTTTCTACCTTCTACTGTTGTTTGGGGAGTTATAGGGTTCAGAGTAAGATTAGGGACTAGTTTCTCCATTATTTTCCAAGTGTAAATAATGGTGTATCTCTCTCTTCTCCTTTCCAGTGAATATAGGTCTAGTTCGCGTAACCTTTCCCAGTAATTTAGTTCTTTGCACCCATTGATCTTGGCTGTGAAGCTTCTCTGTATCCCTTCCAGCTGTCTAATGTCTTCTTTTTTAAATGGGGATGTTAGGACCGAGCAGTATTCCAATTTGGGTATGATCAGTGTTTTCAGTAGAGGAATCATTACATTCCTATCCCTTCGTTTAAAGGTTCTCAATATCTGTTCCGTTATTCTCTTTGCTCTGTTTACTGCTATCTTATTTTGTGTTTCAAATTTCGCATCATCTGTCATTACAACCCCTAAATCTTTTGCTCTGGAATTTCTCTGAATTTCCTGTCCATTTGGGGTATAATATTCCATGGATTTTAGGTCTTCTTTTTTTCCGTACCGTAATAGCTGAAATTTCTCGGTGTTAAACTTCATATGTATTGTTGTCTTCCGTCCACTTGTAGATTCTGTTTATGTCGGTTTGTAGAGATCCTATATCTTCTGGGTTTCTTATTTTTCTACTGATCTTTGTGTCATCGGCAAAGGATGTTACTGTGCTGTCTCTGGTAACGTCCTCATCTGTGTCAGTTAGCATGATTATGAAGAGTAGTGGAGCTAATACTGTTCCTTGTGGTACTGAGCTGAGGACCTCTGATTCTGATTCTGATACTCCTTGTACTGTAACGACTTGCCGCCGCTCACTAAGGAAATTATATATCCATTTCCCTACTTTTCCTGTTATTCCCATATATTTCAGTTTATGTATTATGATTCCATGGTCACACTTGTCGAACGCTTTAGCAAAGTCTGTGTATAGTACATCATAATTTTCATTACTTTCAAGTGCATCAATAATGTTGTTGTAGTGTTCCATTAATTGTGATAGGCATGATCTGCCTGACCGAAACCCGTATTGGTTATCATTGAATTTTTTCTGAGTTTCCAAAAAGTCATAGATTTTCTGTCTAACTATTCTTTCAAATATTTTAGTGAGATGAGATGTAAGCGACACTGGACTATAGTTTTTGGCTTCAGATCGATCTCCTCCTTTATATATTGGGACTATGTTCGCGCTCTTCAGGATGCCCGGTATTTCTCCCTTGTCTAGTGATGGTCTCCATATCCAGTATAGGGGCTCAGCGATTGCATTCTTGCAGTTTTTGATCAGTGTGGCATTCCACTTATCCGGTCCTGCCGCTAAGTATGTTTTTAGTTTCCCAATGGCTTGTGTAATATCATCCGCCATAAAGTCGAAGTCCGTTATACTTTCCCCTTGTGGTTCTTCTTCAAAGAACACGTTTCTATCGCATATCAATTTGTCAGTTTTGGGATACTGAAAGATGATTCGTACTGAGCTCTTAATATTTCAGATACTTCTGTTAGATCATCAGATGAAGCACTGTTCTCATTTTTTAAAGGTCCGATAGTCGCATGGTTTTTCGCCTTTCTTTTTGCGAAATTATGGAAGTACTTTGAGTTAGCCTTTATCGCTTCTATAGCGTCGTCTTCTTTTTCTGTATGCTCCTCAATTAGTTCCTGTATGACGACATCGATACTTTGCAGTTTATCATTTAATATTTTTCTGATGTTGTTATCTTTACAATTACTTAATTTTGCAGTCACTCTTTTTCTCTTTCGAAACAATGCCCTCTTTGGTCTCCCGAACCTGCTTCTCTTTCCTCTTTGTTGTATCTTTGGGACATGTTTTTCCACAATTTCTAACGTTTTCTCCTCTAACGTCATTAGCATCTCCTCCGTTGTCATGGCCTCGAAAATGGTTTTCCAATCTATTATTTCCATGCTGGATGTCACATCTTCCCAGTTTATAGCTTTGGAGTGAAAATTAAAAATTTCGAATTTGCTTCTTTCTGTTGTGCGTGTTCTTTCCTTTCCTGTTGCCTTTATATTAGTTGTTATTTCAATGATGTTGTGGTCCGATATCATAGTTGGGGATATTTCTACATTATCAATTAGATTACTGTTGTTTGGGAATACCAAAGCTAGGCAGTTGTTTTTTGTTTTCTGTTATTTCTTGTGTTAACATAAATTCATCAGCTAGAGCTTGTAGCATTTTTACCTGCTCCTGGTCTTCTCGTGTGCCCACCTTGTCCTGGTGTATAGGCCTACATATATTTTTTCCTATCATTTTATATTTCATGAATGGAAAATTAAAATCACCACATTAAAATTGAGAAAGTGCAACACAGTTTACATAATTTATCACCAGTTTTAACGTATATATATATATTATATATATATATATTCAAAACGAAATACTGTTGGCATTCGAGAAAATTTGAAACAAGGCAGGAAAAAGGTCATAAAACGCAAAGGTCAGAAAACCCTCGAAATACTCTCGACCATCGAAAGGAAAGAAATAGAAATACAAATAAATAAATAAAGAATTTGTGTGGGTATTTCTTTTTACGCTAATTAAGGAATAGCATATATATAAGGGGTTCCAAAAAACTTAGCCCCCCCCCCATTTGCAGCTTACACGTTTACTTATATCGAAATAGTTTTTAGTGATTATAAAAATATATAAAATTCTTTATTTATTGCAGGTATTAAAATTACTCTAGCTGATAGTGATAATATAATGGCTTCTCAATTAATTGGTGATTCGGAGAGGCAACGTGTGATAGATCGCATACAAGCAATAACATTTCGGGAAGCTTGTGATGCTGGAGCCACCTTTATAACACGTTCATGGGTTGCCAAAAAGTTGCGAAGAAGTGAGGACTTCGTCAAAAGAAATTGGAATAAAACTTTGGATGAATGTGAAATGGATACAACCAAATCTGGGCGCCCAAATTTGCCACTCTCTCAGGAAACAAAGGACATCATTGAAAGCGGTACGCGTAAGCGGAAAAACAGCTGTGCTAAACTTTCTAAAGAGAGCGAAGTGTTGAGATGAGAGGAAAGATCGTTAGTGGTGAGATCATTCGACTGTACCGTCATAGGCAAGGTTTAAAGCCTTGGCATGAACTTCCAAAGCCAAGAAAAACTCAACTTAACATCGATGACAGAATGTGGTTTGCCCATTATCTTGAAGATTGGGATGTGGATGATTTCATGCATTTAGCTGTCTCCGATGAATTTTTTGTTTACGTAACACGTCGGCCTAACTACCAAAATGATCGAGTGTAGGCCACAACACCAGATGAAATCGATGACAATGAACATTATCGCGAATTATTAAAAAGTCCAGACTGTGTTGGTGTGTTTGTTTTGTTCACTGCAAAGAAACTCATGTGGGTGCTGAAACCAAATGGTCAGAGTTGGGATGGACAGTAGTTTCGTGATATTATTCTATCCCAGCATGTCATTCCTTTTCTAAGAAACCCAAACAATGTTATGGATGTCGATCAGGTCACACTTCTGCACGATAAGGCCCCCTGCTTTAAGGCATTAGCCACTCAACAGTTGTTGCGGAACCATGAGATCGATTTCTTTGGAAATGAAGAATGGCCAGGAAATTCTCCCGACCTGAACGTCTGTGAAAACATTGGATCAGTTATAAAGGACAAGGTTAAATGTCTCTTGTTTCAAGAACCTGCAGCAAATCGATTTTCGAAGGATACAATGACGCAACACATTGAAACTGTTTTAGCAAATTTGCGTAACGATCAAGATCTATTCACGTCACTTTTGGCAAGCTACCCAAAGCGAATTCAGGCTGTCTTGGAAGCCAATGGCGGGAACACCAAGTTTTAATTGTTTCTCATTAAATGCAGGATTAAATTCTCTTTTGTAAGGTATGTTTAGTTTTACTGTACCTCTAATGGTTTAGGCCATGGGCGGGGGAGCTAAGGTTTATTGGATCCCCGTATATGAAAAAAAAGGAAAAAGGCTTATTGGCAGATTATAGTCCATATGACAAGTATTATTAATATAATGATAGTTCACATGTACTGAGGATAGAAATATATACAGTTGATTAGAATACTGTAATGCAGTAATGTCGAAATTAAGTGGAGCTACAGACAGACGTTTTCGTACCAAGAATTCCATAACTAAGAGGATAAACGGCAGGACTCATGGATAGCTTGGATAATCGGGTTGGTTGATTTTTTAATTCTTTGCATTAGACTGTATTGAGCACGTCTTGTTACCTCCGGGAAGCTTGGGACATTGAGGGTAGCAAACATTCGCGAAGCTGAGCATCTCGGGGGTAATTTATATAAGAGTCTAAAAGACCTGTTGCACAGCAAATTTAGGGTTCTGCCAGAACCTTTTTTATAATTCACCCAGAGTTGCTGTCCGTATATATTACTGCAGAAAGTACGAAAGAGAGTGTCTTTAGCTTCACTTGTACAGAACCGAACGTTCCTTATAGTCATATTCGCTTTAGCACAAAGGCTAGTAGTTTGACCCAAATACTTAAACTCTTGTACTTCCTCAATTACTTCACCATTCATTTTAAACCCAATATCAGCTGGCTGATTACAGCTTTTAGGATGAAACTGCATAACCTTAGTTTTAGTAACATTAAAAAAAATATCATGTTTCTGCGAATACACTTCGCAGACTTTTAGTAGCCGATCCAGACCTTTAACAGAGGGACTTATTAACACCATATCATCGGCATAAACTAAGTTACTTATCCTTGTGTTATCTATACAACATCCCACTGTTGCCTCATTAAGTGAAGCAATTAATCCGTCAATATACACATTAAGCAGTATAGGGGAGAGCAAGGAGCCTTGTCTCACCCAACAAGAGGAGCCAAAACATTCGGATAGTACATTAAGATTGATGGGAAAACCAAAATTTCAATAAATTTAATATGTACATGGGAACCTTACTGTCTTCTAGTTTTTTAAATAAAATATTGTGGTTCACTCTATCATATGCCTTACTTATATCTAAGACACAGCTATAAATAGTTGAAATACTGTCAATGTATTTAGATATTGTTTCTTTAAGTACATAGATACACAAGTCAGTTGAGTGGGACCTTTTAAAACCAAACTGATTAGGAGATGTCCATAGGTAATCATTTAATCGGAGTAACAAGAGTTCTTCTAGTAGTTTCGAGAAGCAGGAAGCGACAGCAATAGGCATGTAATTATTGCTGGATAGAATCTCTCTCTCTCTATATATATATATATATACACACACATACACGTAAGTCATTCGCTGCAGTATCTTTAAATATATTGTATTGTTAACGACTGTATAGAAGTCTCATCAAACGATTGTTGAATCAATTAAAGGAAGTTTATTTCGAATGTTAGCCACTCTTTAACCCTTTCGTTTACAAATATATTTTGTTTAAACCCAAATGTGTAACATTTGTTATTTAAAACCAAGCATTTTAGTAATTCTTTATTTTACATTACACACACTTTGGCTTCCTTTTCCCACAACTAAACTAAAGCTACAATAAACGTGTGGAAGAATTTGTAGAAAAGTTGCATTTTAGTAAGATCTATATTATTATTTTCGGTGGGATTGGGACACTCCCACTGTAACTGAAAGAGTTAAAAATGCATCAGACCGTAGGCCTTATAAATGTACCCGAGAATTCAACTAATTTGACGTAACGTAATCTTTACTACTTTTGCGAGAAATGAACGTCTCTTTCATTTGGCCAAAACGAAACTTTTTAAACGAACGCATTTTGGGGCATAAGTTACAATTTGGCGCAAACGCTATGGCCCGACCGAAAATTAATTGGCGACTAGGGTTTCCTTTGGGTCTAGACCAGTGATTCCCAACGTCTTTACCTTGGTAGCCCAGTTTTGATGGTCATAAATGTTGCTGGCCCATATATGACGCGTTCGGTGGAGAAGGGGCGAACGCCACAAAATTCGAAAAATGAGTTTTTTGTCGTATAATTATCCTTTAAAACCTTTGCTTTACCTATGCAAAAAATTAGATGTTAGTCTGCACTCTTTCACGGTAAAATTTAGGTTTTAATGTATCTCAGAGAAATTCACTCCGCATCATTGCTTCACATTGAACACATCTATCTACTTTCTGGTCACTCGACAATGCCCTGTGATGCTCAATTTGGCCAAATTGAACAAAATATAAAAAATAATTACAGCAATATTATTTACACCAAAAAAGATTATGTTACGGCCATAACTACAGCCGTTTCGCAGCGCTTCCTAGTTGTAGAAATGAACAGGCTGATTTTCTCGATTTTGACGTCCTAAAAACGTGCATTGTCATTAGGAAATCAACAACTACTAAATTTACAGATGCAAGAAAGTTAATATTTGACTTTCAACACAAAGAAGGCTACGTAATATCTACTGCATACCGCACAACCCCAGATAATAGCCATCCCGTCAGACTGCAGAAAGGGAAAAAATCCTACAGTGTCAGTTTATTCAATCTAGCCCAGCAGACACTGCAACCAAAGTATTCCCAATTGCTGCCAATAACTAAGGAAAAAATAAAAAATCTCAAAGAATTATCAGACCTAATGCCTGCAACTGCAGTGAACTATTATACAAGATTGTTAAAGGAACTGGAAGAAACCGAAACAGTTGAAGCAGGTAATACAACATTCGACGAAGAGGACCAAATAATGGATTACACCAGTTAACATCAGAAGCTATCAATAAATAATATTGTAAAATTTCTTGGCGTTTTATTATATCGACATATTACACAACAATATTTTACTCAAATATGTGTTCAAATTCATACAACATTTCAATAAACCGGAAAAATACAAAGGTTTAAAGTTTACAAACTTTAACTGCATTTTGTGGCATAATTCGAAAATGTTGCGTTCGCCCCTTCTCCACCGAACGCGTCATATATTAAGGTAGGTTGATTTTGGAACTGTGATCTTGGACTAGTCTAGATAGAAAGGTATTAATGTATAAAAAACGTTGCACCAACTCATATTTGTGAAAATGATTGTATTTTTTGAGGATTGTTAATTATTTTTAAGTTGTAAAATTGCCGAATTTTACGCGTAAAATCGCGCGCGCGGCATTCGCGCAATCTAAACAAACAAAATATCGGACCTTATTTCATCAAAATAATCAATTAAAATTCGGCTTTTTTAACAAAACGATGCTTGAAACTTATTGTAAATGCATTATAGATGTTTATTAGTGGATTATTTTGTATTTTTTAATGATATTTACCTATAAAATGTGTATTAAATTAAGTTATTTTATGATGCGTTCATTTAATTGTTTATTTTCAGATATTTCATAAAAATGGGTAAAAAACGGAAGTCTGCAGTGTTAACTCGAAGTGATAGTGCCAAAAAATTCAGTGGCCAGCCCTTTGGATAAAACAGAGCCTCCTACCCTCCGCCAAGTTATTGAGTACAGTTATTTCCTCCAAAACAGCCACCCGGATTTGAAAGACTATGATATTGCTAAAATGATAGCAAAGGATGTGATTGAGATCTGGCAGGCAGTGAACCCGCGGCTGCCCCTGTATGAGGAATATTATGTAGTGAAATTGGTGGATAAAGTGTGCTTCAAGAAAGCAAAAGAGATAAACAGGAAATCTCTTTCTACAGTCCAGGAGCAGAATCTGGAGGAAAAGCTGGATAAACTTTTTGACATTTTTGCTTGCACCTGTAAGCTACCTGTTCGTCCCTGTGATGACAATGCTGTGAAGTGCAAGAAAGAAAATTGTCAAACACAGCACATAATCTGCACTTGTCCTCCCAGTAAGAAGGTAATGCTATTATTTTTTTAACTTTTAACTGGCCTAACTTAGTGCGATTAGGTGCCTTTTAAATGGAAGGAAATTCAATGCTTGTAATTGAAAAATATCCGCATTTTCCTCCTGTAATCTTCCTTCCCCCCCCCCCCCCCTAGTAATAGAAATTAATAATCAATTTTTTTTCAGGATTTTATCTCTTATTTTAGATCCGCTATTTAATATACTTTAATATTTCAGGTTCCAGTAGAGGAGAGGGAATACTTGAGAGATCAGAGGGCCAAAATAAGACCCAAGGGCTCTTTCCAGCTGGGATCTGTGGATAAAGCTGCTGTGAAGAGAGACCAGAGGGCTGCAGCTGAAGCAGAAAGATTACAGAGCCAGTTTCAACAGCAGCAGGAAGTGGATTTGGCCACTTTTGCCTCCACACCTTCACAAGATATTTCTTTTGAATCCAGCTCAGGAGAATCAAGAGAGGTAATATATTTTTTTTCTTATATCGTATCCCATTTTTACCCAAATTTATCCCTACTTTTTGTCCCTTTTTCCCCCCATTTTCGCTTTAGTAATTTATTCTTATTTCCACCCATTTTCGTCGATTTTTACCCATATTTTTCCCTACTTTTTCCCCTATTTTACCCCATTTTCGCTTCAGTAATTTATTCTTTTTATCGCCCAGTTTCGCCAACTTTTTACCTGAATTTTTACCCATTTTTTCCCACTATTTTCCCCCCATTTTTGTTTAAGTAATTTATTCTTATTTCCGCCCATTTTCGTCGATTTTTACCCATATTTTTCCCTACTTTTTCCCCTATTTTCCCCTATTTTCCCCTATTTTCCCCTATTTTCCCCCATTTTCGCTTTAGTAATTTATTTTTATTTTCATTTCAGCCATCTGGTGGTGAAGCTGAAGAGTTCAAGCCAAGGAGGCACTCAAGTGGAGGTTACAGCTTTTTGAAAACTCCCAGATATGCCATGGAACTGATCAGGGTGATGTTTCTTCCAATCTTGGGGCAAGTCTTGCTAATGCCTTCCTCCTGGACTTACAAGCTATGGACCTGCTTAAGCCTGGCCTTGATGTGAAACAGATAATAGTTGATAAATCGAAAATGGACAGGGAAAAAGCTAGAATGAAAGTGAAAAGTGATGAAAAGCACAATGAGGGTCTCGAAAAGTTAGTCTGTATTGGGGTTGATGAGAAAGTTGACAAGGACACTTTGCTGTACAGAGAAGTTAAGGATGAAAATGGGGAGACTAAGCTGAAGAAAGGAAAGGGACAAGAGCACCATTTGACTTTCACAAAGGAGCCGGGAACTGAAAGTGGAACATATCTTACTCACAGAGTCATCCCGATTAAAGGTGCGACTGGAGTTGTTCTTGGTGAAGAAGTTGCTAGTGTCTTGGAGGAGTTTAACAGTGTTCATATCCTGAAAGCTGTCCTCCTTGACAACACAAATACAAACGCTGGATGGGAGGGAGGCCTTGTAACAGCTCTGGAAAATAAAATTGAGCGGAAATTGCACACCATTGGCTGTTCACTCCATCAGAATGAGTTTCTTTTCAGAGCTGTTTTCAAGCATCTTGATGGCAGTACCAAAAGTCCCACTGCTTTCACTGGTCCGCTGGGAAAACTGTGAAATTGACTACCAAGATCTGCCACAAGTGGAATTCACCAAACTCAGTGGCCCCCTGGATGACATGGAATTTGCTGAGGAGACACTGAATGATCTCAGTAGCGACCAGAGGCTTCTTTTGGAGTATGTGCTTGGAATTTCCAGGGGCAAAGTCAACCCAAGATTTGCTGCCTGGAAAATTGGACCATTAAACCATGCAAGATGGTTGACTTTGGCAATTAGATTGATGTGTCTGTGAACCAGAGGTGCTTACCCTCCAGAACTACAGGATAAGCTTTACCAGGCCATCAAGTTCATTGTGGAAGTGTATGCAGTCAGTTGGTTTGAGATCAAAAGGGACAGCAAGTTCCACAATCAGCAGCTGTACATTTTCAACATGATCCAGAGGATCAAGCAGCAGTCTGAAGAAATCCAGGGTGTTGCTTTCAAGAACCTGAAGTACAATGCTAAATCACCATAATCAAATTCTTTTTCACATTTTCTTATCCCAATTCCCTCCCCCCCTCCCCTCTGATAATGGAAATAATCTTACCTTCTTTCTGAAAAAAAATTCGATTATGGGGATTTATAGAACTCGTTTTTTTTTTTTTTTTTTTTTTTTTTAAAGTTAAATTAAATCAGCAATTCTGAGACTAATAGGGATTAAATCTTAAAATGGAATAAAAAATAAATTAATTATTATTCTCTCAGAAGTGGGAAGCCAGCCAAGAAGAGGCTGAAGAAGATCACAGCCATCAACATTGAAGCTACCCACTGGCCAGAACTAATCAACCTTTCTCAAAGTGGCATTTGTGAACCTGCTCTCACAGAAGACTTTTCTGACCAGGAGCTTCAAGAAGCATTGCTGAATGCAGGGCCGGATTAACCATTAAGCAAAATAAGCCCGTGCTTAGGGCATCAAGGGAAGGGGGGGCACCACAGAAATTTTCCATTGTCGGATTTACCATGGATTTATTATACTATTATAATCGCGGCTTATAGCCTATAAGCTGTTGAAAACTGAATTATATATATTCATATATAGTATTTATTTTTTTCATTGTTTGAATTTGTAGTGAACAACAACCCTTTTGAGAGAATAAATATATTTCGTTGTAATCACACACTTTACGCTTTGCGTTATTATTTTGTTTATATCAAATCTTTGAGCGCCATATTAAAAATACATATAGATTAAATATTTTCGTGTGCTATAGTAAATGTAAAAACAAGATTCAGTCATGCTGAACTTTATAAAATAATTGTAGAAGACAATATTGAGTGTGCCTTCCCAAATGTAGAAATTGCCTTTCGTATATTTTTAACATTAATGGTCACAAATTGCTCAGCTGTTCATTTTCTCAGTTGAAGTATATTAAAAATACCAACAGAACAACTATGCAACAAGGCAGGCTGGATGCCTTATCTCTACTAAGTATAGAAGCAGATGTGTTACGTAAGATTAGTTTTGAGTATCTGATCAAAGACTTTGCAATTAAAAAAAGTAGGAGAAAACTTTTCAAATATAAATGAAGTGGAAGTATACAAAAATAACATTATTTTCCATCTTACTGTAAGTTTTGTTTCATTTCAAAAAATAAAATTTTATTTTATGGTTTATTTTTGTTTATATTTTGAATTACATATATATGGGGCACCAAAATCTTTTAAGTGCTTAGGGCCTCTAAAGGTCTTAATCCGGCCCTGGCTGAATGGCACCAAGCTGGAGCTGCCTGATCTGCCTTCACATTCTCAGAGTGTTGAAAGGGCCGTGAAGCTGACATCTGAAGCTTCCCATACTGTTTATGGACTCGAATCAAGGCACAAACACATTCTGGCCAAAGCCCTAAGCCGCCAGATGAGGCCTTCCTTTGCTTCTAAGGGCTCTTACAGTGAAAATTATGATGATCTTGGGATCTAAATGTGTCTATTTGACTCTACATGTTTTTTTTAACTTTTTTCAATAAAATTGTAACTTTTTTCGGGATTTTTTTATGAAAATAGCATGATTTTTTCGGCCGAAAATTGCGAAAATGCGGTATTTTTCGGTACGATTTTTTGACGATTTTTGAAACGGTTTCCTCAAAAAACGGTTAAAGCTAGGGATCTGAAATTTTTTGTCAGTTATTATCATATTAAGCCCTGACTATCTCGACTAGTCCAAAGTCGATATCTAAAAAAATGCGGAAAATCAACCTACCTTAATATATATATATATATATATATATATATATATACAGGGTGGGCCGTAAGTTTCCATACATAGGAAAAATAAACATTTTTTTATGGACAACCATTTTTATTTATATAATATGCTCACATGGTTGCCATTGTTTTGAAAACACATTTCAATACGTGTTCCCCACTGTTGATGAACACGCATTAGCACAGTTGACGTTATGCTTGTAATGGCGTTGGTGATACATTCCTTTAGATGATTTATGTCTCGTATCTTTTCCTGATACACCATGGCCTTCAAGTGCCCCCAAAGATAGAAATCAAGGGGGGTGAGATCTGGGGATCTGGGAGGCCACTCCACAGGACCACGCCGACCAATCCAAGCATCCGGAAACTGCTGATCCAAATACCGACGCACGTGAAGACCATAATGAGGTGGAGCTCCATCTTGCTGGAAGTAAACTGGGAAGTTACCTTCCTCGTTTAGCAGGGATGGGAAAATCTCTTCTTGCAACATGTTAAGGTACCTTTCGGCATTAAGATTTCCACTGACAAAAATTGGTCCAATAATTCTGTCACCCCATATCCCGGCCCACACCATCACTTTACCGGCACCTTGCATCTTCGTCGGACTCAGCCAGTTAGGGTTAGCATTACTCCAATAACGTATGTTTTGCCGATTAACCTCTCCATTGACGTAAAAATTTGCTTCATCAGTAAACAAGATCTTACGTCAAACGCATATTCTTAGGGTATCTGAAACATAAAAACAAACGTTTAATTTTTCCTATGTATGGAAACTTACGGCCCACCCTGTATATATATATATATATATATATATATATATATATATATATATATATATATATATATATATATATATATATATATATATATATATATATATATACCGGGTGTCCCAATAAAATGTTTACACATTGCAGTTATCGTTTGAGCAACCGTAAGTGGATTCTGAAGCACTACTAGAAAACGGAGAATGTGGCTGAGGTACAGAGACATTGGAGAAATGAGTTTGGAACATTACCACCATCATGGGTAACAATTACAAGATTACGTGATAAGTTTGAGACTGACGGAACAGTGCAAAACGTCAATAAAGGCCGATCTGGAAGATGTCGCATTTCAACTGACAATGAGTGTTGAGACCGTGTTACAGGCCTTCACAAACTCTCCAAATAAGTCTACAAGGCAATGTTCTCGTGAGACTGGTGTTTCTAAATCCAGCGTTCATCGCATTTTGCGACGTGAAAAGTGGAAACCGTACATACCTAGACTGCTCCATGCAATGAATGAGGACGATCCGATCGTCGAAAAGAATTTTGTGAGTGGTTTTTGCACATGTGTGATGAAAAACAATCTTTTCCTGATTTCATTGTTTGGTCCGATGAAGCCACTTTTAAACTTAATGGTACTATCAATCGACACAACTGTGTGTACTGGGCCACCGAAAATCCAAACGTAACAGAAGAACGAGCACTTAATCAACCAGGAGTGTCAGTGTGGTGTGGTCTGTCTTCCAGAGGACTGATAGGGCCATTTTTCTTTGAGGACACTGTCACAGGTGCTGCTTACTTATCAATGCTGCAAGACAACATTGTACCTTCAATCAGAGCTCTTTTTTTGGAAGAAGAGTGTTAATTTCAACAGGATGGCGCGCCACCACATTACCACAATGACGTTAGAAATTTTCTCGATGTTTGTTTTCCTAGAAGATGGATAGGACGTAGGGGATGCACGGAGTATCCACTACGATCTCCTGACTTAACACCCTTAGACTTTTACTTGTGGAGCACTCTGAAGAACACTGTATGCTGAAAAACCAAGGACACTACAGGCCTTGAGACACGAAATTGAAGTAGCCTGTGCCAACATTCCACTCCAAACAATCCGAACAGTATGCCGATCTGTTGCGCGCCGTTGTCAAGAATGTATTGATGCTAGTGGCGGACATTTTGAACATTTAAAACATTAAAGTAAGCAGCACAACCATGAAGGTATTGACGCTGCTGGCTGATATTTCGATCATTTAAACATTTAAAGAAGCCTATTTGCTATCTATTTACTATCCGCCTATTTTGCTTATTGAAATATATGTTAATATGATGTGTACAAAATTTTTTGGGGACACACTGTATATATATGATAATTTGTACATTCTACATTTAAGAAGAATCTATGTTTCTCTTATTTTCTTTAATTTGACGATGGTGCAAAAATATTACAGAAAAGTTGAGTTTTCTCCATAGCTATTTTAATTAAAATTGAAGAGATAAATACATAAATAAAAACTTTAAACTCTCACCCTCTTTTAAAAAAAAATAAAATAAAAAAAAATCCGACTCCTGAATGGGTCTTTAAAATTTTTTTAAAAATTAAAAAAAAATCACTGATGAGAGTAAAATAATCCATTTATTTCAGGCCTCACATTATTTTCCATTAAAATTTTCGCTTCAGTTATTATATACAGTCCCATTCTATTAAAATGAATTATATAATGGCCGAAGATTCTCCACAATTATATATATCAAAACTTTTGACTTCTCCTTAGGGAAACGGAGCTCACGGATGAAAAGAAGGACCAACACAACGGCAAACATTTTCGTTTATTTTTTATTTTTTCTTCTTCAAACGTTTCGACAAATCTTTTGTCATCATCAGTGAATTATAAATCTTAAAACCTTAAAACAAAAATAAGAATAAATAATTAAAATTAAATCAATACAAAAGGAAATTAAAATCATTAAAATTAAATTTTCTTTTGTATTGATTTAATTTTAATTATTTATTATTTTTTGTTTTAAGGTTTTAAGATTTATAATTCATTGATGATGACAAAAGATTTGTCGAAACGTCTGAAGTACAAAAAAATAAGCGAAAATGTTTGCTGTTGTATTGGTCCTTCTTTTCATATATATATATATATATATATATATATATATATTATATATATATATATGAATAGAAACGACATAAGTGTTAAGGAACGTTTCTGCACACTTATGTCGTTTCTATTCATTTATATACTGCGCGGTCATTGCAGTTATATGCATATATATATATATATATATATATATATATAACGTTTCAGACCAACAAAGACCCTAGGATCCACTCATAGCTGGTCTACCTAACTGTGTTCGTAATTGTGTATTGTGCATGTCCTCCGTGGTGGCGGAGGGGACCTACAATTTTACGTGGGTTCCGAACCACAAGGAACATAAGAACGTAAGAAATTTTTATAGTGGGCACACCAGGAGCCACGTCGGCCCATCGAGGCGGCTCCACTATGTAAAAACTGCCTGTACATTGGCAACAACCAATTTTTACAAAACTGAATAATTATCAATTTAAAACTAATTAATTATCAATTTAAAACTAAAGATAGAATCTCTGGATCCAGAGGATCAAGTCATAATAGACTACTATCCACAAATATGTTACACTCCATATCTATTTATAACCGACATGCAAATATATCAGATCCAAAGAATCCAGTCAATTTCATTACGGTATCCATCAATAGCAGTACCTTGCCAACCAAAAATAAGTCACGGTCCATATCAATTGCGGACGAAGTCACAATTTACAAAAATAGAGGGTGTTTCAGGTCGACCCGAGAAATATGGAAATTGGTGGAATTTGTAGCAAGTAGGTAGTAATTAAGATTGCCGGAATTTGTAGTTTGTATTTGGTAGAACCTATGTTAATTACTACACCTACTTGCTACAAATTCCGCCAAATTCCATATTTCTAGAGTCGACCTGAAACACCCTGTATATATATATATATATATAATATATATATATATAATATATATATATATATATATATATATATATATTATATATGTGCGTGTGTGCGCGTGCGTGCGTATGTTTTTAACAAATGTTCAGGATCAAGCTGTGTTCGACCCCTCTGCAGCATCCCGCCTCATTTGGGGGATTTTTACGGTACCCATTGATCAATCAACCAAAGGAAGGATGAACAGCTGGTTGGGCTGAGCGCTTCTTGCCCGCGACGCTAGCCACTAGGTATCTTTTACTACACCGCTACTATATATATATATATACTGTAAATGTTTAAATATGAAGAAAATTTAACAAAAAATTTTTTCATTTTTCTTCGTTGGTTGAACGACGATGGAAAATGTTTGTTTGTTTTGATTTAATGTGTTTTTCTTGCTTTAAAGCAAACAGTGAGGAATGTTATTTCATACCTTTCAATATTTTTTAAAAAGCGGGTAAACGTATATATAGACAGGGTGGACGAAAGTCATTTTACCAGAAAATAAACAACAAATTTACTTACTTCGGTAAAGCCACTTATGGCCCACCCTGTGTGTATATATATATATATATATATATATATATATATATATATATATATATATATATATATATATATATAATGAAGCTTAACCCTTTCAGCCGTGAATTTTTTGTAGGTTTAAGTTATGAATGCTGTATTTGAAACGTTAGCAATTGGCATCTTCAGTCCTTAAAGGGTTAACTATCAGAGTTCTTTGTATATTTTACAATGACATTTTACATTTGTTCTTGTGGTTTGATGGTGGACTGTTGTTTTGAAACTTGACGTAAGTTCTGACAAATTTTGAGGTTTTGTGGTGTAAATGATACTTTTTTTTTTACATGAACCCATAAAAGGAAGAGTGTCGAGGGATGAAGTGGGAGACACTGAAGTTTTCCTCCTCTCCAAGTCCTTTTTCCCGGGAAAGTTTGGTTAAAAAAATTCTCACATTTGAATTCTCAAATCATTCAACGCATATTGGCAGCGAACTCAGTCTTGTTGGAAAATATAGTTCACAAGATTTAAGGGCGTAAACTGAAGAGGAGGAAGTTCTACAGCAGTGGGAAGTTGCACTCTCCATTTATGGTCACCTTCTCAAAAAATGTGTTAATGACCCGTAGTGACCTTCGAAGCTCACCACACAATAACCTTAGAAAAGCACTTGATGGTGCTAAAGTTAATTTGGTTTTTCGTTTGCCCAAATGCGATAACTGTGGCGATTAACAGTGCCCCACCAAAGACTGAAATGTCGATAGTTTCATCTCAAAAGTTTAACCGCCCCAAAAAGTTACGTTCCATTCTGATTTTCGATAGAAATTGTTTTGCGACATAATCCCCTTCCATTAAGTGCTGAACAATTTGAATTTTGTAAGTATTCTTACGGAACTTCGCCTTCGCAATTTTACGCATTGTTCATACTGGAATGTTCATCTCCTTTGAAGCACGCGTAAACGACTTTCTTAGTGGGTTCCTTTCAAATGCATTTTGAACAGTTGCTACAATTTCTCCATAGATTGTTTGATTGAACGTTTCTTATCAGTCAGTGAAGTTTGTGAATGAATTTTGTAAGGAAAAAGGTTTAATTCAGTACGAAGTATCGATATACAGATGTTCGTGAGACACCTGTTTCTGGTGACAAATTTCGAATTGACTTGGGCGGACTTCGCGTAATAATTTTATTAACCATATTTACGTGTTGCTCAGTTTTTTTGGATCGTCGCCTACCACTATTACTCTTATGTTGATTGCTTACATCCGCTTTTGTTTGAATTTTTTTAACAATTCGTGATATTGTCTTTCTGTCGGGTAAATCTCTACATGCATATTCTCTGCAAAGGTTTTTCTGCACCTGCGTCACAGAATGTCACCTGGAACCTCTCAACGATCTTAATTTTCTGTTCCAGCTGCAAATGAGGCATCACTGATTGAGGGTTCAGTCATATTGTTCCGTATAGGTATATGCGGAATAAAAATCCCAATCTTTTATGCTTCTGAAGAAGAAACCCCAATAATAAAATATACATCCATTATAAAATAACGGGCAAATTAAAACGGACATTTTGGGGAGACACGTTGGGGACAGGTGCGGCAGCGTTGGGTCCCGACAGCAGCTGCACCAGTACCGCCAATAAGTCGACAACGAAGATGGGGGCAGGTTTCGATTAGTTAAAAATGACACATTTCGTTTCGTAAAGAAAAAATCTAATCTAGATTTTGTTTCGATGTTGAAGGTGCAACAGTTGCCATGGAAACATCTTTTCCATTCATCTTTTACGTTTCGTAGTCTCTGCAGTCAAGAAAAATTCGCTGATGTTTCGAGAATTTGGTTTATTGGTGAAAAGTTTCGTCTCGCAAAGGGTCACAGCGACGTTAAATTAACATTTATTTAAAGTTCCACCCTCGAGCTGTATTTTGCGGCTTAAAAAATAAATTGGAAGTTATCTTCCTCTTTCCAATATCAAAATAAAGTATAATTTAGCAGCTCTTGAGTCACCATTGGCCAAAAAGTATATGTAAAGTAAATTAATTAGCGAATTAGTAGGAGGCTTAAAGAGCAGAGAACATAATAGCCAATCAATAAAGCAGAGTATATTTTATTTTAACATAAAATATTCAGGCAATAAATTATTCAGGTGAGGAGTATATGTACACACACACACACACTTTAGAACAACATCCGCACTTTGAAACATGAAAATTAAGGACGCTGGTTCGACCCTCACTGGTCCCAGTTTCTCAGTAAATTTCCTTTTACAATTTTGCAAAAGACGTACTCCCATGTAGAATATTAGTTCAGTACTTGTTCAGACTGAAGGGCAATCTATGAAGCCGTTTACATATGTGAATTCTCTTATATAAGATATTACGGGCATTCAGTAACATCGTAGTAACATCGTGGCACAGAAACTTCGAATGTTCTTGTTAGCTCCTCATTGGTATGCGGCTGTAACTTTGTTTTACATGTCCGCAATTGCTTCCATAACTCTGCCTGGCAGATGGAGACGGCATGTCGTAGACCTGTTGAATGGCCTCTTCTTTCTCCAGGCCTATCAGTTCTTAACCTTTTTTTTGTGTGGGATCACCCAAAGTTTTCTTTACATGTCACAGCCACGCACCACTGAAAAACTAACATGAACGTTCGAAAGGAGGGTACCAACGTTTCTACTTGAACGTTATACAATGCCCGTAAGTAGTTTCGGTAGGAAAATTGACATTTATAAACGGCTTCACTTCCTGCAATTGGAGCATTTACTGAATTAATATTAAAATGTTCCACACATGATCCAGATTTTTAACTCGCTTCATATATATATATATATATTATATATATTAATATATATATTATATATATTTAATGCGCCTCGGTGGTGTAGTGGTTAGCGTCGCTAACTACGAATCCATCGGCCCCGGGTTCGAGACCCGACGGCAGCCGGCGCGCAGCAAAACCCAGCTGTTCATCCTTCCACATAATAAAGAAAGTGGTTGGTAGATAAATGGGTACCCTAGGTGGCCTAGTGGTTAAGACGCTGGACTGCTGATGGGGCGTGGTTCGGACTCCACGTTAAACTGTAGGTCTAAGGTGGAGTGAAAAGCTTGACCTTCGTCAGAATGAACAATTCGGGCGGAAGCTCACCAAAGGTTATATATAGATATATATATAGTATAATATATATATATATATAATTTAGAAAACTTAAACCTTACAACAATAATTATTAGTACAATTATAATGACAACTGCAATCTCAAATTCAATTAAATTTTATATTTACACAAAATTAAAATATAGGACTAAGACACATTACAAAATATATATAAATATTAACTTACTATGTTTAATTTATACGTAGTTATAATATTTTAATTAAGGCTTTTGTGTATATACAGGGCGTCCCAAAAAAATGTATACACACTTTAAATAATTATAAAGGCAGTGTTTATTAAAATACATTTCATTTTCAAAATGTAATAGAATCTACAGACATTATTTAATTGTTTTGTCAACGCCTGTTTTCAAACCGACGTCCGTTCTGGTCCAGGCACTGCTGATAACGCGAAGCAATGGCATCGCAAACATCACGAAACATTTCGTTTGGTATTTGTGTGCATTCTCGTTCAATGGCTGCTCTCAATTCAGCGACTGTTGCAGGTTTTATAGCGTAGACTTTGTCTTTTAAGTATCCCCATAAAAAAAAGTCTAGTGGTGTGAGGTCTGGTGAACGCGGAGGGTATTCTACGAAACCCCTTCGTCCAATCCACATCCACATCGTGCCAAGTACCACTCGCAATACTCCACTCTTCGGTCCGGATCATCTTCATTAATAGCATGGAATAATCTTGGAATGTAACTTTTCCATTGACAGCGCTTCAAAATGCGTTGGACAGACGATTCTGAATTCCTACCTCACGACTCGCTTGCCGCACAGATTTTCTTGGACTTTGGTGATACGTTTCCAGTACTCTTTCTTGCTTTGTGGGGCTTGTCGATGTCCGTGGTCTTCCGGAACGCTTCTTGTGGACATTCTGAACAGTTCCATCGGCTTCAAACTTATCTCTAATTCGAGTGATGGTAAGTCGCGTTGGTGGATCTGTTTGAAACTCCCTCCTAAACTGTCTTTGCACTTCAACTGCGTTTTCACACTTCCAGTAGCATTTTAGAATGAATTTCCTTTGTTCAAAGCTTAGTCTGACTGCCATTATTAATTCTAATGGGTTTAACTTGGAAAGAAAGAAACATCAATTGAGCTATCAGCTGTTAAAGTGTGTATACATTTTTTGGGACGCCCTGTATATATATAATTTATATATATATATATATATATATATATAATATATATATATAATATATATATATATATATCAGGTCATCCCATAAGTAATGTCGTTTTTTAGATCGAATTTGAAGGACAAAAAAAAACTCAACTGAAACTTTTAATCTAGTATATATTTTCCATCGGAATCAATGACACTGCCAACGTCCTACAAGCTTTTCAATGCCATGTTTTTAAAATTCAGGCGGTTTTGAGGCAAAAAACGTACAAAGACTGGTGTGCAGGTCATCTAAAGAAGTATACTGTTTCTCGTCAAGATAGTTTTGCAGACTCCTGAAGAGATGATAATCTGAAGGCGCAAGGTCTGGAGAATATGGAAGATGTGGAAGTTTTTCCCATCCAAGCTCCTCAATTTTTGCAGAAGTGATCCGAGCGGTTTGAGGACGTGCGTTGTCGTGGTGGAACACGATTCCTTTCCGATTAACCAAAGAAGGTCTCTTTTCTTTTAGTGCAGTGTTCAATCGATCCAGTTGTTGACAGTAGACTTGAGCGGTGATTGTTTGGTTGTGTGGCAAGGTTTCAAAGTGTATTACACCACCTTTATCCCACCAAACCCTAAGCAACACCTTCCGAGGGTGAAGATTTGGTTTTGGCTGTGGTGTCGCTGGTTCTCCGGCACAAACCCACTGTCGACGGCGCTTAACATTCTGATACAGTATCCACTTTTCATCACCAGTCACTGAACGGTGCAAAAACGGATCTTGGAGTTCACGGGAATGAAGAGTTATGCTAATGTTTACCCGCACCCTCAGATTGTCGACCGACAATTCATGTGGCACCCATTTTCCTAACTTAGGCACTTTCCCGAGTTGTTGCAAATGTCGATGGATGGTGGACGGAGATGAATTGAGTTTCTGGGCCAATTCTTCGACAGTTGTTGAACAGTCTTCTTCAAGTGCGGCTAACAGCAGGTCACCATCAAACTCAGCAGGGCGTTCAGAGCGTGCTGCATCTGTCAAAGAGCAGTCACCATTTCTAAACTTTTGAAACCATCTTTGACATTTGCTCACATGCAGAATATCGTTGCCATAAACGTCCTGAATGTTTCGCGTTGCTTCAGTAGCACTATTCCCTTTTTTGAACTCGTAAAGCATTATATGCCTGATATGCTCTTCTGATACCGCCATGTTTACGAGGGTTCACATAAAGCAAAACACACGTCTTCACTGGTCAAGGTCTGTAAAGTATGTAGCGAAACACGATAGATCTCCTCTTAGATATAACCTTCGGAAAATTTATGCTTAAACCGAGTAGGACTAGTTTAAATTTAATCTACAGGGTGTCCCGTAAGTCTGGACCCATAGGGAAAAATAATAAAATTACAAAATAGTCCAAAAATTTATTACATAATCTGTTCAAAGTGTCCGCCGTTGTGTCGCACACATAGTTGAAGACGCAATCTCCACTGCGACAGCACTTTCTGAATTACAGTCGCAGAAATTTCTTGACACGCCTCCACAATGCGTGCTTTAAGGTGGAAAATGTTCTGAAGTTTGACCTCGTACACTTTGGCTTTCAAGTGGCCCCACAAATAAAACTCCAGCGGAGTAAGATCATAATAAAAAAATAATAAAAATAATAATAAAAATAATTAAAAAATATATTATAATAAATTTTTGGACTATTTTGTAATTTTATTATTTTTCCCTATGGGTCCAGACTTACGGGACACCCTGTATCGTAAAAAACGACATTACTTATGGGATGACCTGATATATATATAACAAGAACTGAATAACATGACATAACAAGAACTCAATAGGTAAAAATAATCGCGTCGATTGGTCTAGTAGTATGCCCACAAAATGGACGAATGCAGAGCAATTGCAATGTTGATCAAATGAGTGCCAGTGCCACCCACCCCTTGTTGCGAGGTTCCCCTCAAAAGGGGGGAATCCCCACAGCAAGCTGGAGATGTCCACCTAACCTTTTTGGGGGATAAGGTGGACGACCTCACCCCCCCAAAGGGATATACCTAACCTAAAAGAGAGAGAGAGAGAGAGAGAGCATCCTTTCATCTGGACATCCTGATGCATAATGGGAGCTCAGGGTAGCATCACTTGGCTTACAAGTGTCTTTCAGGCAGTTGGCGTAGAAGCCAGTGCCTCCAGGCATTATCAGCCAGTTGGCACAGTGTATACAGTATATCGTTTGAACAGCCGAAAAGCGCAAACAAACTTCCCGACCATCTATACGTTCATAGATCTTCTACAACACACACACCACACACATACAGTATATTCGTTTGTCTAGAAATGTCTAGATTTAAGAAAATTACATTTACAGTAGGTTACAAAAGTCCCATCAATGCTGTTTTAAATAATAATAATAATCATAATAAATACACTCAGATCTTCTCTCTCTTAAAAACTTTGATTTCACGTTTAACTTTTTTAAATAATTTTCAGTTTTAGACGTTATACCTTTCAGGGAAGCTAATCCATTTCTGAAATTCTAATAATTACGCCTTTCTGGAATTTTAGAATAATATCTCTTCAATTCTCTCTAATTTTTCCATTAAAATTCATATTTTTCGGGATAAACTACTGTTTTATCTGTCATTCTTTCACCCTGGTGGATGCTTTGATCCTGTCCCAAAGCTGGATCCTCTCTGCTTTGCAGATAGTTGGTGAAGAAGCTATATTTTTGGGGCCTCTTTGCGAGTGAGCCGTTGCCCATATCGGACTAACATCATGAAAAAGAAAAACTATAGTGTTTGTCATTTCCCATTACTTATTCGGACTATAGTGGATTTAATTTTCCCAGAAGAGTTCCTTGTTCCATGCACGGTCTGTGTATATTATATATATATAATATATATATATATATATATATATATATATATATATATATATATAAGGACTAATTCTTAGGTCTGTTTCATTGTACGCTGTGGTTAAAACTGAGAAATTGTTATTCAACGGTGGTGGTTGTTTTCGCAATGTTCACGGATTGAAGATTTAGCTGGTTTACTTAATGGTAAAGAAGTACGGCTACGAATTCCACGATGCTCATCGAATCGTGCCTTAAGTTGGCGCATGGAGCTGCCAACACATGTGACGTTACAACTACAATTAAAAGTGTAAACTAGGTTGGAGACGAGAGCATCGGGCAACCTTTCCACAAGTTTAAAAAAGGAATTAATGCTAAAATTATTGGTAACTATAAAGTTATAGTCAATTTGTGGATGAAACGAGTAAGTGTTTTGGGTCCTTTTCGATCCTTAGGCTGATGTAGCCATAAATGGGCATCGGTATATAACTCGTCTTTTCGAACGGTCAGGGTGAGGAGTTGGGGCTTAAAATAATAATTTAAATAGTTTCGAATATATTTCATAATCATGTCCTTTGGGAGTTAAAATAATCGGGTATAAAAGCAGAAGGAATGTCAGTTGAAAAATGTGTACTAAGATCAGTAACAGTTTTCTTACGGTATGGGGAAATTGTAACATTATTACTGGTTCGGTGAATATTGGCGTCCAAGAATGCTAACTGGGAATTCTGTTCTATTTCTTTAGTGAATTTAATGCTGAGATGTTTGGAGTCTATACAACTTATAAATTGAATAATCTTTATTAATAATAATAATAATAATAATAATAAATAAATACAGTGCTCTTACAATTTACAATGACATAAATAATTGTGAAGCTGGACTATTTATTTTATTTTATTTGGCCCTTAAGCTTTAGGCTTTACTGCGCTCTCAACTAAAAATAAAAGTCATTATTAATAATACGTAAATCATGAATAAGAATTAGGGTATGTATTAATCTTAATTTATTATTATCGACATAACAAATGCAAAGTCATTATTGAAGGTATTAAACCAATACCATACAAAGAAATAATATTATACACGAGAGATAAGAACTGAACAATTACGAGTAATGTCTTTAATCCTAGATTACACACGAGAAATGAAGAAACAGTAATAATGTATATTAACTCTAGATTTTTAAGAGCATTCCAATTATCAATCGAGATTTCAACTTGGTTTTAAACGAATTTACATTCACAATATTTTTTATATTTTTTATATGTTTTAAGTAAAATATGGTTTATTACATGAAAAGCCTTACTCAAATCCATAAATATTGATATCATTATTTCCTCGTTCTCTTTAGTTATATTTATATTTTCTATAAGATTTAAAGAGCCATTTCCGTTGTTTTATTATTACGGAAGCCATATTGATTTGGAGATAATAAATTGTAGGATTCTAAATATTGCTGCAGTCTACTTTTTAAATTTTTTTTTCAAAACCTTTGCTGAACACAGATAATGAACACACCGGCCTGTAATTAGCTGCTAGTGTAGAATCACCCCCTTTAAAATGGGTGTTATACAACCAATTTTTGGCATTGATGAAAATATTCCTTCGGAAATACTTTGATAACATTGTACAACAAATTTTCGGTTCAGAAAAAAACGGGAATAACATTCGGTCATTCTTAATATTTCGAGTGTGCTGATTCCAAATCTGAAAATAGTTTTTTTCTATCATGTCACGTTTTTTGTAATGACTGCTTAAAATCTTCATACCAAAAAATAAGAATATATTGATAAACAGATAGGCTTTATCATATGGAACAGTTTAATTATTGCTCTACTTCAAAATATATGCACAAAATTAACATAAAACGCTCGTATTATACTGTTTTCAACTCATTATTTGTATTTATGCTGGCGTTTGTGCGATGCTTCTGGTTGGTCACGCTTTAAATTCCAGCAGAAATCGGCCAGCATAGCAGGACTCCACTTCCCTTTGTATCGGCTCTCCAATGTGGCTATATCCTGGTGGAATCTCTCTCCGTGTTCGTCGCTAACAGCAGATGCGTTTTCCAGAAAGAATGAGAGATGTGAATGCAAAAAATTAATTTTCAATGACATCTTACATCCGAGACGTTGGTATGAGTTGATAAGTTGATCCACAAGTGCAGCATAGTTGTCGTATTTAGTCTTTCCTAGTAGACCGCTGCACATGTTTTTGAATGCACGCCAGGCTGCCAACTCAATCTCATCCATCACCGCTTCAAAGTGTTCGTCTAGCATGAGTTGGCGAATTTGAGTGCCGACGAATATGCCTTCTTTAATCTTGGCATCACTTATTTTTGGGAATTTTTCCTTTAGATATTTGAAGGCAGGCTTCTCCTGTTTCAACGCCTTTGCAAATTGTTTCATCAGCCCTAGTTTTATGTGAAGTGGCGGCAAGATAACCTTTTCCTTTCGTACTAGTGGTTCGTGAATAACATGTGAGATCCAGGTGAGGAATTGTCTCGCGGCGGCCATACTGAGCGTGTGCAGTGGCGGACCTACATTTTTGGGACCCTGAAGCTTGAACTGTTATGGGGGCCCCTTCGCAACCAGCAACAAGAGGGCAACATCCAACAAGGTTCAAAGGGCCTTGCTGCCCTTGCAAGGACCTCGAGGCCCAAATGGCGGAGAACGGGGTGGTGGGGTGGTGCAAGCCCCCGAGAAAATTTTGAAATTTGACCAATTACAGGGGCATTTTGAGGCCATATGAAATGAGTATTAGAGCATATTCTAAGGTCAATATTAAGTACTTCAACCCATTGGCTTATGATTCTATCACTAAAATAGCCTTATTTTAATAACAAACTTAAAAAAACTCCATCGATTTTGTTGAAAAATTCACTCATTAAAAAAAAAGTTGCTTCAGGGCCCCTCCTGGATTAGGGGCCCTGAAGCTTAAGCTTCATTAGTTTCATAGTAGATCCGCCACTGAGCGTGTGTAGTGTTCAGACCTTGCTCGGCTATCCCATTTGCATAGGAAACACATGTATTTTGTATAGCCAGTTTGCAATCCATTGAGAATAGCCACAACCTTCAAATCTGCGCAGATAAGCCATTCATGTTCATTGTATTTTATACAGTCCAGAATAAAAGCAACAATGTCATACGTTCCTCTCAAGACGACTGAATGAGCGGTCGGAACAGAAGGCATTGTGTTCCCATTGTATAGCAGTACACCCTTAACACTGTACAGAGATGCATCAATGAACAATTTCCACTGATTCGGTTCATAGCACAAACCCAGAGCATCGAACAGACCATGTATATCAATGCAATAACAAAGATTGTTCTTCATTGTGAAATATTCCTGCAAATCCAAGGAGCGCTTTCGGAATGCTGTAATTCGTACGTCTTCCGCCAACAGATTCCATTCGTATAGACGTGAGGCCAGCAGTTCACTTTGTTGCTTGGTAAGTATTAAATCACGGACCAAATCATTGAGTTCAGGCTGCGTGATGAGATGTTGTACTTTCTTGGACTCGACTTGAGCTTCATAGCATTCGCCGTCTGATTCCGATTTGTTAGAGTCTGTGTTATCGGTTGGAGGACAAGGAATGGGTATATCTGTAGAATGTTCCACAGGACGTATAGCAAACGAAGATTTGGGTAGACTATAGCCTTTTTCCCTTTTCTGTTGCAACCTCTAATGTGAAACAATAGACATTGTTGACTACTTAAGATAGCATAACTGTGTAATACATTATCAGTGATGGGCAGTATCTAGATACATGTATCGCCGATACGTATCGATCGATACTTTTGTATCGGTATCGCTTTAGCTACTTGACAAAAGTATCGATTTATCGGTATCACTAAGGTCAATTTTCTTAAATGTATCGAAAAAAATCGATACTTCGATACATCGATACATTAATAAGAATTTTTAAATATTTAAATAGATGTTATAATATGACACTACTGAGTTATATTTATGAATATACATAAATAATAATATTATTAAATATTTATTTAATGACAGTACTACTCTACTGGTCACGTCACACAGTACGGCGCAACGTTTAAACACGTTTGTACTTGTGTTATTGAGATTAATTAACCATAATATAGAAACGCTCATAATATAGAAACGCTCATAATATAGAAACGCTCATATAATATAGAGCGTTTGAATTCGGAGGCATTGCGTCATTGTCAGCCACTTCTCAATGCAGTCACAGTAGGGTTCACTAAGCGGTTTGAAAAGTTTCTGTGCCTTGATGCGTCGCATGAGTGTAAAGCAGCAATACTGGCATCGTCTTCAAATCCTCTGTTCAAGTTAAAGTGGATGACAATAAAAGGCAAATTTAATACTAACATTGTCAAAAAGAGGGTTCAAGAAATGTTGGTTAATGCTGTTAAGAACCTCAGCGAGCAGACCCCCAGCAACAACTAAGTGATGCTGCATCTGACGGAAGTGCAGATGATTTCTTCTGTTATGAGTCTGCTTCCACTAATGTCTCTGCAACCCAAGATTCCACTGAGATGGAAGTTTTACAGTATCTGGGTGACGGAAGTCATTCTCTCCAATCTCTGAGGCAGTACCCAGGAATTCTACGGGTCTTCCTGAAGTATAACACACCACTACCATCCTCTGCTCCTGTAGAACGGTTGTTTAGTTTGGCTGGTCACATTCACGCTCCAAAAAGGAATAGACTGTCTGACCAGATGTTTAGCCAGCTGGTATTTTTGAAGGGTAATAGTAATTACTTTTAATTGTTAGTGTAATATTTTCAGTCATTCATGTATCCTACAAAATTAAAACATACTTTCATTAAATAAAGCAATTGTTTTTATTTACATCTATAAAACCCATTAAAATGTCGTTGATTTTACTTACAGTGCGTACAAATTACTAGTATAAACAATAATATCTAATACCTACATATTAAATGAATAATTATAAAAATGTACCGGCGATACATGTATCGGCGATGCATGTATCGGTATCGATATCGCTTAAGACATCTAGAAAGTATCGGCGTATCGGTATCGCCTAAGACGTTCTTCATGTATCGATGTATCGGTATCGCTTTAGCGATTTTCATGTATCGATGCCCATCACTGTCTTATGCAGAGCAGGATATGCTAAAATGTGCTAAAAACACCAAATTTGACGTATATTCAGAAAAATAAAAGATTCAAACCTGTGATGTTCGTTAAGCAGAAATAGCAATCAGTTGAGTGGTCCAGCGGCTCTCTCCATACCATTGGGACACCGAATCCCAGACCAGGACCGGTGCCTTTGAACCATGCAGATAACGAGCTTGTATGATACATCTCACACAGCAGATATGAGGCGCCCAGTGCTTGTCCTGATCACCAACTTTGCACGCCAAGTATAATTCATAAAGCTTTTTCACATGAGAAGTCAACTTCCTTTTATACTGTTTTAACGTTAATGCCACACAAATATAACAAAAACTGTCTGGCGAATTTTTGCACTCTCTAGGCATTGTAGCATAACATCAATAAAAACCTGTAAAATAAGAAAATGATAGATCAATTTGCAATTTCACACAATATAGACGCTGTCGGTGAAATATACATAATTTGATAGCTGTTATTCAATAATACTCACTTATAGCACCGATTTATGATAAAATATGGCTGACAATTTTGTTTTAAATGATTAATGAAAGAAATTTTTCATAAAATCAAAGTGGAAACACAGAGCCGAACACCACCACCACAGCATAGGCATGACTGAACAAAATGTAAACGATGCGTTCAGAGAACCAGTGGTTCTCAAAATGATACAATGAAATAGGGCATTTTCATAAAATCGGTGGGTGATACAAATAAATGAGTGTTATTTTCGCAATCTACGCATATAATTAGCCATAAAAATGACGGATGCTTCGATAACAAAAAAGCGTCATCTACTTATCTACGGTAGAAAAGTGGTTTGAAGGAGCAAGGGCAGTCATCAAGCCAGCGAGTTAAATGAAAGCAAAGGAAGAAGTTCGCCAAAGTGGGGACCAAAGGAGAATCTATGGCTACGCCATCAATTTGTTTATTAAACATGAAGATAGTCTTTTATAGCTAAGTTGAACAAAGAAGCAAAATTGTTTTTACCGAATTGGTCTACTTTGGATTCGACATCTGGAAATAAAGTATTGAAACAGATATCAAAGATTTTTTGTACCGGAACATTCGTAAACAAGGACTCTACATCGAAACTGACCATAAATCGCTTATGAACATTAGTAATTTAATGATCTCTTGAATAAAGTTAAAAGAATTCAAAATGGTAAAATTGTTAATTGTCACTTTAGAAAGCGAGGGAAAAAAGAACTTAGCAGAGTAGGGTTGCCACCTCTCCAGATTTGGGCCGGAGTCTCCGGAAATTCAGCCTCGTCTCCAGACTCTGGTCGGAATTGGTCAGAATTGTAAAATCTCCAGATTCTCACGCATTGTAGGATCTGTTTTAGTAGATTTTATAATTTAAATATTTTTTAAGCTAATTTTTGGAATCTTTATACAAATTTAAAGTTTTATTAAAAATGAATTTTGCCTTATTATGTATTTTAATAATCTTCGTTACTCCTCAAGGCTGCAATGAACGACAAAAAGTATGGATTTAAATGGCAGTAAATAAAAGTAAATCATAATATAAAGTTTGAATTTTTTAAATACAAATTTTTAATCAAAACCATGTTTTGTAGTTATCAGTTACGTACTCTTATTACCAATTTTAATTTTAAAAATTGACAGTGTAATTCGAATACGGGCATTCATGCGTTTATGGGTTTGTATTTTTTGTTACGTGTTTGTTTGGCCTCATGTTTGTTCTGTTTGTTGCGCTCTTTATAATCAATTAATCAATCAATGACAAAGTAAAGAGGAGCGTTTCCGCGCCTAAAAAATTGTTAATATAAAATCTCTAAACTCGGAAAGCTTTGGAGGTGGCAACCCGAAGCCAGAGCGAAGCAATGAACAGTAAAGGCACAATAGATAGGGCGGATAGGGACATTAGGTTTATGTACTTTAGCTAAACCATACATAATACCAGGGGCCGAGCTTCAAGCGTACAGTGTCCTTGTTAATAGCCGTGTTTTTGAGCAGGCTATACGAGACGTGATTGACCTTGTCCTCCGAGTGGTGCAAATATAAATTAAGAGGGTCATCATTCAACTTTAAACACTTCGTGGTATCACTCAAGTTGCTTAAAACTTTATGAACATGATCAGCCTTATTTAAAAATCTACATTCTACACCTTTCCTTTATCAGGTTTTAAAATTATCATAAATTCATCGTTCGATAACCTTTTGAGGTTAACTTTGAAAATTTTTTGTCAGGTTTAAAATCATAAAAATGTTTTTTTCTCAGAAATATCACTAATAATATCAGCTTTTACAATATTAATTTTAAGTAGATCAAAAAATTAGACAAGACGTTGAAGAATACTAAAGTTTCTCAAAAGCCGAAAAATACTCCTAAAACTCGATTTTGAAATTTGGTATTTTAAACTCTAACTAACTCCAACGATAACAGACGTTTCTCGTTCGAATTTAGAACTTTGTTTGAAAAATTAAAAATAACTTTCTCAGTATCAATGTTGTGGAAACTCGTGTGTAAACCTAAATTAGGTAGTCAGTTTAATTTAATAGATCTGTTTGATCACCCTCGAGTTAAACCTAAGTTAAATGATTATAACTCTGCGTACATGGTAGGTTAATATTTATATATATATATTTTGTAATAATTTGTTTTAGTTCTGTATTTTAATGTAATGAGAGATTGTAGTTGTCATTATAATTTTAATAATTATTAGTGTAGCGTTGTAAGTTTTCTAAATTTCATCATGTACCTGTCTTACTAGTTTTTCACCAATTTTATTTTATCGTTTTAGCCCTATATATTTTATATAATATATAGGGCCTATATATATATATATATATATATATATATATATATATATACACACCTTTGGTTAGCTTCCGTCCGAATTGTTCATTCTGACGAAGTTCAAGCTTTTCACTCCACCTTAGACCTACAGTTTAACGTGGAATCCGAACTACGCCCCACCAGCAGCCCAGCGTCTTAACCACTAGGCCACCCAGGGTACCCATTTATCTACTAACGACTTTCTTTATCGTGTGGAAGGATGAACATCTGGTTTTGCTGCGCGCCGGCTGCCGTCACCTGGTCTTGAACCCGGGGCTGATGGATTCGTAGTCAGCGACGCTAACCACTATACCACCGAGGCGCATATATATATATATATATATATATATATATATATATATATATATATGAGGGGTCGCGCGTCTTAGGGTACCTAAGCGCCACCACAGGCGAAACGTGTTTTTGATGGCTATCACTATTTTCACGCTTCTTCTATCGCGTGGTTTGGGTTATAATGACCTTACGACACTAGAAGTATGGTTGAAAACCTTATGAAGCGAACTACTTTTTTCACCTCTATCGCCAGTCAAAAGTTCACCCAAAGTTCGGCATAATAAGAAAATAAAAAAATAAAAAAAATATATATATATATAAAGTATAAAATATGAAAATCTATTCCAGAAACTCATCAACATCTTCATTAGCATACTTAGAACTCTAATTTAGCCAAAAATGAACGTTCTAGCTCACTTAATAGCAGAGATACTATTGCCAGAATATTGCTGAACTTTGGAGGCGATTTCTGACGAATTTTAATTTTGGCGCTTAGGTACCGTAAGACGAGGGACCCCTCATACATATACTGTATATATATGTAAAGAACGACGGTTGTGTAGAAGAACGTTCTGCACAAGATGAGGAGGGAGAACGAACAAATGAAAAATGAGGTAACCACCCGGGAATCGAACCCGGGATCTTCCGATTGCTGGTCAGATATGCTATCCACTACACCATGGGCCTCGATTAATCAGAAATCGTAATTCTCCTACATACGAGTAGTGGATAGCATATCTGACCGGCAATCGGAAGATCCCGGGTTCGATTCCCGGGTGGTTACCTCATTTTTTCATTTGTTCGTTCTCCCTCCTCATCTTGTGCGGAACGTTCTTCCACACAAGCATCGTTCTTTACATTAATTATACTGTGTGTTGTTTGCAGTTAAAAAAAAAAAAAAATATATATATATATATATATATATATATATATATATATATATATATATATATACATACAGGGCGTCCCAAAAAAATGTATACACACTTTAAATACTTATAAAGGCAGTGTTTATTAAAATACATTTCATTTTCAAAATGTAATAGAATCTACAGACATTATTTAATTGTTTTGTCAACGCCTGTTTTCAAACTGACGTCCGTTCTGGTCAGGCACTGCTGATAACGCGAAGCAATGGAATCGCAAACATCACGAAACATTTCGTTTGGTATTTGTGTGCATTCTCGTTCAATGGCTGCTCTCAATTCAGCGACTGTTGCAGGTTTTATAGCGTAGACTTGTCTTTTAAGTATCACCATAAAAAAAAGTCTAGTGTGTGAGGTCTGGTGAACGCGGAGGGTATTCTACGAAACCCTTCGTCCAATCCACATCCACATCGTGCCAAGTACCACTCGCAATACTCCACTCTTCGGTCCGGATCATCATCATCTTCATTAATAGCATGGACTAATCTTGGAATGTAACTTTTCCATTGACAGCGCTTCAAAATGCGTTGGACAGACGATTCTGAAATTCCTACCTCACGACTCGCTTGCCGCACAGATTTTCTTGGACTTTGGTGATACGTTTCCAGTACTCTTTCTTGCTTTGTGGGGCTTGTCGATGTCCGTGGTCTTCCGGAACGCTTCTTGTGGACATTCTGAACAGTTCCATCGGCTTCAAACTTATCTCTAATTCGAGTGATGGTAAGTCGCGTTGGTGGATCTGTTTGAAACTCCCTCCTAAACTGTCTTTGCACTTCAACTGCGTTTTCACACTTCCAGTAGCATTTTAGAATGAATTTCCTTTGTTCAAAGCTTAGTCTGACTGCCATTATTAATTCTAATGGGTTTAACTTGGAAAGAAAGAAACATCAATTGAGCTATCAGCTGTTAAAGTGTGTATACATTTTTTTGGGACGCCCTGTATATATAATAATTCTATATTAATTCTCAGTATAACAAAGAAGTAACGACCAAAATGAAGGTCTTTTTTATCGAGATGTAATTAAAACTGTCTATTTTGCATGCAAAAGCAAATGATTTCACAGCCCAACAATGCAGCATAATCACCTACGTGCTCACAAACAGAGAAAACTTCTTTTAAAAATCCGGAGACGAATTATTCCATAAATGTCAGACACTTTCAAGTTTCCTTTCCATTAGTCTGACAATATTCTCACCCATTCCAATAGGTACCAATGACACGAGTTGTTTCGCTGGAACTGCCCAACTCCAATGAAATGATTTGATATACGAGTATAAATTAGTCCTTCTTTGTTGGTTGGCATTTTTACTCAACTCCGTCCAAAAACTGCGTGATATAAACCCCCTGCACAGCTTAATTTGGTGGTGGTGGTGGGGGCGGGGATCTGATTAATTTTTGTGGTGAAGCGCACTCCTCTGTAAATAAGTTAGGTAAATAATTTATGATTAATTGTTCGTTAATGTTATATTAACTTGAATATTTTATAAATTTATTTTATGTTTGTATTGTTGCGCAAGTTTTGTTTTGAACGTCAAAAATTTGAATGAAATAACTCTAATTTGTGGTATCAAAAAAGTTAATTACTTTAAGTAAATTTAACAGGATTTTTGCAGTTGAAATAATTTCAAAATTTCCTCTCGAGTTAGCTTGGTGAAGTAGAGAGTTGGTTTCTTGTACTCTCCACCTCGCAGAGCCAGGTACGCCCGGCTCATCGGGGATTGTTCTGAGCCAGGCGTCTAATCTTCTTTTGAAGATGTCCACCACAACACAACTCGTGTTCCTTAGTTCCTTGGGCAGCTGGTTAAACAGTCTTGGTCCTCTCGCAACAAAACTATTTTCCTTCAGGGTTGAGGATGTTTCCTGTCTTGTCTTTAATTTGGGAACACGACACAGTCTTCCTTTTCTACTTTCCACTGTTGTTTTGGGGGTTATTGGTTTCAGAGTAAGATTAGGGGCTAGTTTCTCCATTATTTTCCAAGTGTAAGGAATGGTGTATCTCTCTCTCCTTCTTTCCAGTAAATATAGGTTTAATTCATGTAACCTTTCCCAGTAATTTACTTCTTTGCACCCATTGATCTTGGCTGTGAAGCTTCTCTGAATCCCTTCTAGCTGACTAATGTCTTCTTTTTTATATGGGGATTGTTAGGACCGAGCAGTATTCCAACTTGGGTATTATTGAATTCTGTCGATGCATTTGCTTCGTTTTTATTTATAATTTCATTTGAACCTTAAAGGTAATTTTTTTCATTAAAGTAAACGAATAAACATTATAGACTGGAACCAAAATCGTCTATATTTTCCTCACTCGTTTATTTTAATTTCTATCTTTGAAATCTGAAGAAGTGAAAAGGGGACAGCGATACACTGATCAAAGTTTCACAATTAGAAAGGATTAATTATTGACCAGCGGGCGAGTTTAGGGTAAAGAACAATAAAGATTTATGACTGAGTAAAAATATATAACCTTCGAAGAAATAGAAACTGTAAAAGGGCCTACATTTCCACCCTGGAGAAGAGCCTCATCGAATTACTTATTAAGTTACGTTGCGCATCGTAGGACCACAGCCAAACTAGTACCCGAGGTACCTGGGCTCCATAACGCGGTCATATTTATTTATTATTATTATTATTATTATTATTATTATTATTATCATTGGGAATCGACCCCCCCCGACCTCAATGTCTTCATTTTGCTTATATATATATATATATATATATATATATATATATATATATATATATATACACACCTTTCATTTCCTTTCAACCATTCAAATGTTCCGTGCGATGATTCCTCATTTTACGAAGGTCAAGCTTGTCGCCTCTCTTCTCGAGTTGGCCTGGTGACGTAGTGAGTTGGTTTCTTGTACTCTCCACCTCACATAGCCAGGTACGCCCGGCTCATCGGGGATTGTTCTGATCCAGGCGTCTAATCTTCTTTTGAAGATGTCCACCACAACACCATTCGTGTTCCTTAGGTCTTTGGGCAGCTGATTAAACAGTTTTGGTCCTGTCACAACAGAACTATTTTCTTTCAGGGTTAAGGATGTTCCCTGTCTAGCCTTTAATTTGAGAACACGACACAGTCTTCCTTTTCTACTTCCCACTGTTGTTTGGGAAGTTACAGGGTTCAGAGTAAGATTAGGGACTAGTTTCTCCATTATTTTCCAAGTGAAAATAATGGTGTATCTCTCTTTTCTCCTTTCCAGTGAATATAGGTTTAATTCGCGTAACCTTTCCCAGTAATTTAGTTCTTTGCACCCATTGCTCCTGGCTGTGAAGCTTCTCTGAATCCCTTCTAGCTGTCTAATGTCTTCTTTTTTATATGGGGATGTTAAGACCGAGCAGTATTCCAATTTGGTATGATCAGTGTTTTCAATAGAGGACTCATTATATTCCTATCCCTTCGTTTAAAGGTTCTCAGTATCTGCCCAGTTATTCTCTTTGCTCTGTTTACTGCTATCTTATTTTCCGTTTCATATTCCGCATCATCAGTCATTTAACCCGTAAATCTTTTGCTTTAGAATTTCTCTGAATTTCGTGTCCATTTGGGGTATAATATTCCATGGATTTTAGGTCCTCCCTTTTTTCGTATCGTAACAGTTGAAATTTCTCAGTGTTAAACTTCATATTGTTGTCTTCGTCCACTTGTAGGTTCTGTTCATGTCGGTTTGTAGAGATCCTATATCTTCTGGGTTTCTTATTTTTTTACTGATCTTTGTGTCGTCGGCAAAGGATGTTACTGTGCTGTCTCTGGTAACGTCCTCATCTCTGTCAGTTAGCATGATTATGAAGAGTAGTGGAGCTAATACTGTTGTTCCTTGTGGTAATGAGCTGAGGACCTCTGATTCTGATACTCTTTGTACTGTAACGACTTGCCGCCGCTCACTAAGGAAATTATATATCCATTTCGCATATATATATATATATATATATATATATATATATATATATATGATGAATAAAACCACGAAGGAAAGGAAACACAGAATGGTGCTCAAGCGCTTTCGTCTAATGACATCCTCAGGAACACTGAAGTACATAAAGGGTTACAGCCTATATATAGGTTACAGAAAAAAAAAAAAACTATATATATATATACAATAAACGGAGATTAAAAAAATAAAAAAATTATTAAACATTAAATGATTGTGGGAGGAGTATACAAATTTGTATGCTCCTCCCACAATCCTTTAATGTTTAATAATTTTTAAATTTTTTTTATCTCCGTTTATTGTGTATATATATATATATATATATATATATATATATATATATTTTTTTTTTTTTTCTGTAACCTATATATAGGCTGTAACCCTTTATGTACTTCAGTGTTCCTGAGGATGTCATTAGACGAAAGCGCTTGAGCACCATTCTGTGTTTCCTTTCCTTCGTGGTTTTATTCATCATAAATATTTTCACGTGTTACGTTCGTGAAATAATTTTCATACATACATATATATATATATATATATATATATATATAATATTGTATGCGATGATGGATACAATATATTTCACTATTAGGAACCCTGTGTATATATGAAAATTACATGCTTACACGACCGCATATGGAAAAGACAGAGCATATAAAACTCATTGGTTTACATCCATCTCCTCCGTCAAATGTTACATACGAATCCGTTTGAAATTTGGTAATAACTACGGATGTCAAAAAAATTGACATATGCGAATGCGGTTGCGATATTCGGCTTTTATATCTGCAGATGCGGATGCGGGTGTGAAAAATTGCTGATGCAGTTATTTGTAACATTCCCAGTAATAACATTTCATCAACATTCGTAAACTAATCATTTACATTAACTTCGAAGGCACTGATTGCGTGTGTATGGTCGTTATTATCTGATATTTCATCTCACGCTTTCGAAATGATATAGGTGTTCATCCAAGGCCTGTGCTCTGTGTATGGGGAGGCGCTATCTTTGAGCAAATCAATCAAACGCAGACATCAATTCTGAGTAACAAAAAATTAAAACAATAGAATCAGTAGAGAGACAAAATAATTGGGAAAAATTCTACATTTTCCTTCTACTTTTTCTACATTCTTTTACATTTCTTCATTGGCACTTCTCTTTCACAATTTTTTTCTTACTTCTTCCAGACGCAAAATCGTCAATAATGTCCACATAATCTAGTTTTCTCTTTTTTTTTTCCAAATAATATTAGCCAAGTTTGACAGCCTATCCTGAGACATTGTAGAACGTAAATAATTTTTTATGAGCTTCAGTTTTGAGAGTGTCAATGGCAGTTAACGTCCGGTTTAATTGAGCAGCAGGAAGTAAAAGTCGCTTTGTAGTGAAATAGGCTGAAAGCAAACAAAGTTATAATAAATCTATACTATAATAAGAGAGCTGTCCGTCTGTCTGTCCGTCACACTTTCATAAATTGTGAGAAAAAAATTCAGAAATTGTATTACGGGCGGCAATGTGAAGATCAAGATTTTCATGACTGTGTTCTTTTCTGTAGTTTAGCAATGGGGGAAGGGTGGGGGTGGGGGTAATGGGGGATGGGTGGGGTAATGGGGAGGGGGTTAGCCCCCAAGTTGTATGAATGGGGGTGAGGAGGTTTTGGGAGATACCAGATTCAGAAATGTTGACACAATGTGAAGCTCAAAATTTTCACGGCTGGGTTCTTTTTTTGTAGTTTAGCCTGTCTAACCGTCAGCGAAGCGGCGGGAACTGTACTAGTAATAATAATAATAATAATGATGATACAGGAGTTAAAGCAATGGGCTGCATCAGTTGTCCTGAGCGCTGTGTCAGTTTTTGGCCCTCCTCACTTCTAGCAGAAGGAAAATAACCTTTCTATTTATGGAAAATGAAACGTAATAAAAAAATAGTGATACGCGTATCTAATGGAGCGTATATACAGATCGCATAATGAAATAAAGAAGTTATTGTTTTGTATGGATAAAAAAGGGATTTGGGGGAGGAGTCGTAGGCAATATATAGTTATCCCTTTGAGGACCACGGGACATATTTGTCCCAACGGAAATAATAATATAAATTGTACAATGATGTAACGTTTCTACAAATACATCTACATGTTTATACAGGTATCGTTTAGTTGTCGGAAAATTAACACAAAAATTGGTCATTTAAGTGACTATAGTTCTAATATCTAATTGTAAATAACAATAAAACTTAAACTTTTAAGTTCAAAGAAACGTATACTGGTCGTCAAAGGGTTATGGTGGTGTCCGTGAGTTGTGGGCTATATACAGCTGTAGTGTAAATGGAAGAGGAGTCGTAGGCTATATGGCTGTAGCAGGGGGAGAAAAAAGGGGTGCATAAAAGCCGTAACATATATATTTGTATTTCAACCTTTCATGTGTTCTATGCGATGATTTCTTATTTCACGGAGGTCAGGCTTGTTGGCCTAGTGAAATAGAGTTTGTTCCTTGTGCTCTCCACTTCACACAGCCAAGTACTATATATATATACATATATATATATATATATATATATATATATATGATGAATAAAACCACGAAGGAAAAAGAAACACAAAGGGGTGCTCAAGCGCTTTCGTCTAATGACATCCTCAGGAACACTGGAGTGAAAGGACAGATCAAGGCAATATATAGGTTACAAAAATAAACATACATACATACATATCACATATATATACATATATATATATATACATATATATATATATATAAACATATACATATATATAGTAAGCATAGAAAAAAATTGTGGGAGGAGCCAACATTTATATGGTCACAGAAGAATAAAGAAATAAAATAAATATAAATATAAATTGAGAAAAAATTAATTACAAAATAGTGCCTTAGTGATATATATGTCACAGCCTAAATAATCATAAAGAAATAAACAGGCAAATAAAAAAACCCATAAATACATATACATACATATATATATATATATATACATATATATACACATACATATATATATATATATATATATAAAGACACTTTTAGCACTTTGGCCGACCTTCCATATAAATTCAAATGGCTTTTTTATGGAACAGGTCACAAAAGAATAAAGAAATAAAAATAAATATAAATATTGTAAGTGGAGTCTACCAATTCAAGCTCAAGAGGGAGGTTTTACAATCGATTTAATAGATGCTGCCAAATTGATATATGTCACATTATTAAAAAATAAAAATTGAAAGATAAATTTTAAGAGAGGCACACCAATTTATAAGGCAAAAATTACCACATATGCATATTATAGTCACAAACGAATACAAAAGTACAAGTAAATATAAATTGGAAAACAAAATGATCCCTAGATGATATATAAAGAACAATAAAATATATATACGACATATTTACGGTATATATACGAAATATAAACGCAATATATACAGAATATATACATATATATATATATATGCATAAGGGAAAAAAATTACCAAATTTGTTTTTATAATTATTGTCTGAGAAAACGGTAGGTCGCAAAAGAATAAAGAAATAAAAATAAATATAACTTGAAAAAATTACAAATAATACACGTACACATATATACCCGCATACCCAAATATATATATACATATACACACATATATACAAACACACACACACACACACACATATATATATATATATATATACAAGCTTGACCTTCACGAAATGAGAAATCATCCCGCAGAACCTTTGTGAGGTTGTAAGGTAAGGTAAGGTACATACACATATACATATATATATATATATATTTAACTGCATACATACATACATACATACATATACACACATACATACATACATATACACACATATACATACAAACACATTTAACTGCAATGACCACACACATACGCACATACACATACATACATACACATACACTCATACAACAAAAAATTGAAAAATAAAATTGTAAGGGAAACAACAGACAAAAACAAATTTTTTACCAAAGATTTAACAACCTGCCCTTTTTGTTTAAATCCATTCTGAAGGAATTCAGAGCAACGGGATCAAGTTGAAACAGACCTTTACTCATGTTATATTGTATATATATATTTGGGTATGCGGGTATATATGTGTACGTGTATTATTTGTAATTTTTTCAAGTTATATTTATTTTTATTTCTTTATTCTTTTGCGACCTACCGTTTTCTCAGACAATAATTATAAAAACAAATTTGGTAATTTTTTTTCCCTTATGCATATATATATATATATTATATATTCTGTATATATTGCGTTTATATTTCGTATATATACCGTAAATATGTTGTATATATATTTTATTGTTCTTTATATATCATCTAGGGATCATTTTGTTTTCCAATTTATATTTACTTGTACTTTTGTATTCGTTTGTGACTATAATATGCATATGTGGTAATTTTTCCCTTATAAATTGGTGTGCCTCTCTTAAAATTTATCTTTCAATTTTTATTTTTTAATAATGTGACATATATATCAATTTGGCAGCATCTATTAAATCGATTGTAAAACCTCCCTCTTGAGCTTGAATTGGTAGACTCCACTTACAATATTTATATTTATTTTTATTTCTTTATTCTTTTGTGACCTGTTCCATAAAAAAGCCATTTGAATTTATATGGAAGGTCGGCCAAAGTGCTAAAAGTGTCTTTATATATATATATATATTATATATATGTATGTGTATATATATGTATATATATATATTATATGTATGTATATGTATTTATGGGTTTTTTTATTTGCCTGTTTATTTCTTTATGATTATTTAGGCTGTGACATATATATCACTAAGGCACTATTTTGTAATTAATTTTTTCTCAATTTATATTTATATTTATTTTTATTTCTTTATTCTTCTGTGACCATATAAATGTTGGCTCCTCCCACAATTTTTTTCTATGCTTACTATATATATGTATATATTTATATATATATATATAATGTATATATATATATGTATATATATGTGAATATGTATGTATGTATGTTTATTTTTGTAACCTATATATTGCCTTGATCTGTCCTTTCACTCCAGTGTTCCTGAGGATGTCATTAGACGAAAGCGCTTGAGCACCCCTTTGTGTTTCTTTTTCCTTCGTGGTTTTATTCATCATAAATACTTTTCACGTGTCACTTTCGTGAAATAATTTTTCATATAATGAACACCACGCGTTCCTTCGCCTTGCTGTTCCCTCTATTGTCCCCGTTTGTGTCGGTGTTTGCTTCTACATTAATGAAGGGGCATGCAATTCGGATCCGACGGAAGTTTCTTACTAATTGTCTGGAGGAGCAGGTCCTTCCCAAGTCCCTCCTTCCGATTCGCCTCAGAGAAATGGACGACCATCCGTTCAACAACTTTAGCAGAGTAATTTTAAAGAAACATATTGAAGTCACCAGACAAAATGAGTGGTCCACCTTCAAAAATTTAGGCATTGCCAAACGTAATGTTTTGACTGTTATTCCCCAACCGTGGATCCAACCTTTGTTTGATGAAATTTACAACGAGTTGCGTCGGAGAACTTCTTCACTTCGAAACATTTTGGATCGCAAAATTAAAAGTCTCATTCGAAATAGTCAGTGGAGTAAAAAAGCAAGCTCAAAGTGTGTTTTGAACCTTTCTTCGAAAAACATTAGTGACGATGCAAAAAGTGCCCTTGGATTTGGTATGTCCTTTTATATTGTTAAAAAACCTACTGCTTTACAAATTTGTCATAGTCTTGCTCGTTTTGAAAAACAGTGTAACCTTCCTCAGTTTTTAGTTAACATAGTTAAAGGCCTGGTCTATGGTGCTGCGAATATTTCTTACGAAGATAACTTTCCTAAACGTTTCCGCAATAGCCTTTCACAATTAAAAAAAGATAGTGAGCTCCATATTACTAAAGCAGACAAGGCTAACACCTTAGTCATTATGGACAAAGTGGATTACATTGGAAAGATGAATGAGCTGCTTCAGGACCCCGCCACATACGTGAAACTTAGGAAGAACCCACAGGATGATGTCATCAAATCTTTCAATAGTGGCTTGAAACGCATTCTCAAAGATCATAAGGATTTAATTCCCCTTTTTTTGTCCACTTCACCTGCTTTGCCTTATCTTTATGGTCTTATTAAAACCCACAAACCGGGTAACCCTATGCGCCCTATTATTAGCTCGGTGGGCTCTATTACCTATAAACTCTCCAAATGGCTTGTTAATGTTTTGTCCCCCATTCTTGGAACTGTCTCTGATTCACACGTAAAAAATTCCATGGATCTCACTGAAAAATTGAATAATGTTCGCATTAATACCAACGATAGATTGATCAGTTTCGACGTTTGTTCATTGTTCACAAAAGTTCCGATTGATGATATGCTTGACTTTCTCGCCAGAGAATTACATAATTATGATTTACCATTACCTGCACACACTGTTTTGGAGCTTATTAAGCTTTGTATCAAGGATTGTAAATTCACTTTCAATGGCGAGCATTATCAACAAGTTTTTGGGATGGCCATGGGCAACCCTTTGTCGCCCCTTCTCTCCAATATTTATATGGAGTTTTTTGAAATTACTTACATTCCGAGAATCCTGGGGGTTGGCATCCCTTGGTTGCGGTACGTCGACGATATTTTGTGTATCTGGCCCATGAATCGTGACCTGGATGACTTCCTCCTTCAGTTAAATGACCAAGTCCCCTCCATTAAATTTACTTTAGAAGTGGAACAAGACAACTCAATCCCGTTTTTGGATGTGCGTGTTCATAGGGATAGCCCGGGTTTTAAGTTTAGTATATATCGGAAAAAAACAAACAATTTGTCCTACGTACACTTTTACTCTGGACATGACACCCCTATTAAAAAGGCCATATTTTCCTCAATGTTTCTCCGCGCTCTTAGGATCGCCAGTCCTGAATACATCGATGCCGAATTGGAAAATATCAACGGTATTGGAAGTGAGTTGTGTTACCCATCTGCGTTCATGGAATCTTGTCTTAATAAGGCTAAACGAACCTTCTATCGTGTGAATAATAACACTCGCACCTTGTCAAAGAATATTTTAGTACTTCCATTTTTCCCGGGCTTCTTAGGCATTGCTAATGTACTTAAACTTTTGGATATCAGTGTAGTTTTTTCATATAACAATATTGTGAAAAACATCATAGTAAAAAATAGCCCTACCAATAATTTAGGCATTATCTATAAAATTGGGTGTAAGCAATGTGATTCCTTTTACATAGGTCAGACGGGAAAGGATTTGCAAACGCGTGTAAAACAGCATCAATATTCCGTTAGAACGGGACAGTTGTCCAGTGCCCTTTTTGTCCATTTGTCAGAGTTATCCCATTGTATTGATTGGAATAATGTTTCAGTTTTGTTTCACTCTAGCAACATTGTTAATAGAAATATTCTTGAGTCGGCTATAATTCAACTTACAAATAACCTTAACATGAGTAAAGGTCTGTTTCAACTTGATCCCGTTGCTCTGAATTCCTTCAGAATGGATTTAAACAAAAAGGGCAGGTTGTTAAATCTTTGGTAAAAAATTTGTTTTTGTCTGTTGTTTCCCTTACAATTTTATTTTTCAATTTTTTGCTGTATGAGTGTATGTGTATGTATGTATGTGTATGTGCGTATGTGTGTGGTCATTGCAGTTAAATGTGTTTGTATGTATATGTGTGTATATGTATGTATGTATGTGTGTATATGTATGTATGTATGTATGTATGCAGTTAAATATATATATATATATATGTATATGTGTATGTACCTTACCTTACCTTACAACCTCACAAAGGTTCTGCGGGATGATTTCTCATTTCGTGAAGGTCAAGCTTGTATATATATATATATATATATGTGTGTGTGTGTGTGTTGTGTTTGTATATATGTGTGTATATGTATATATATATTTGGGTATGCGGGTATATATGTGTACGTGTATTATTTGTAATTTTTTCAAGTTATATTTATTTTTATTTCTTTATTCTTTTGCGACCTACCGTTTTCTCAGACAATAATTATAAAAACAAATTTGGTAATTTTTTTTCCCTTATGCATATATATATATATATTATATATTCTGTATATATTGCGTTTATATTTCGTATATATACCGTAAATATGTTGTATATATATTTTATTGTTCTTTATATATCATCTAGGGATCATTTTGTTTTCCAATTTATATTTACTTGTACTTTTGTATTCGTTTGTGACTATAATATGCATATGTGGTAATTTTTCCCTTATAAATTGGTGTGCCTCTCTTAAAATTTATCTTTCAATTTTTATTTTTTAATAATGTGACATATATATCAATTTGGCAGCATCTATTAAATCGATTGTAAAACCTCCCTCTTGAGCTTGAATTGGTAGACTCCACTTACAATATTTATATTTATTTTTATTTCTTTATTCTTTTGTGACCTGTTCCATAAAAAAGCCATTTGAATTTATATGGAAGGTCGGCCAAAGTGCTAAAAGTGTCTTTATATATATATATATATATATATATATATGTGTATATATATGTATATATATATAATATATGTATGTATATGTATTTATGGGTTTTTTTTATTTGCCTGTTTATTTCTTTATGATTATTTAGGCTGTGACATATATATCACTAAGGCACTATTTTGTAATTAATTTTTTCTCAATTTATATTTATATTTATTTTTATTTCTTTATTCTTCTGTGACCATATAAATGTTGGCTCCTCCCACAATTTTTTTCTATGCTTACTATATATATGTATATATTTATATATATATATATATGTATATATATATATATGTATATATATGTGAATATGTATGTATGTATGTTTATTTTTGTAACCTATATATTGCCTTGATCTGTCCTTTCACTCCAGTGTTCCTGAGGATGTCATTAGACGAAAGCGCTTGAGCACCCCTTTGTGTTTCTTTTTCCTTCGTGGTTTTATTCATCATAAATACTTTTCACGTGTCACTTTCGTGAAATAATTTTTCATATATATATATATATATATATATCAGGTCATCCCATAAGTAATGTCGTTTTTTATGATAGATTAAGTTTAAATAGTCCTACTCGGTTTAAGCATAAATTTTCCGAAAGGTTATATCTAAGAGGAGATCTATCGTGTTTCGCTACATACTTTACAGACCTTGACCAGTGAAGACGTGTGTTTTGCTTTATGTGAACCCCTCGTAAACATGGCGGTATCAGAAGAGCATATCAGGCATATAATGCTTTACGAGTTCAAAAAAGGGAATAGTGCTACTGAAGCAACGCGAAACATTCAGGAAGTTTATGGCAACGATATTCTGCATGTGAGCAAATGTCAAAGATGGTTTCAAAAGTTTAGGAATGGTGACTGCCGTTTGACAGATGCAGCACGCTCTGGACGCCCTGCTGAATTTGATGATGACCTGCTGTTAGCCGCACTTGAAGAAGACTGTTCAACAACTGTCGAAAAATTGGCCCAGAAACTCATTTCAACCCCGTCCACCATCCATCGACATTTGCAACAACTCGGGAAAATGCCTAAGTTAGGAAAATGGGTGCCACATGAATTGTCGGTCGACAATCTGAGGATGCGGGTAAACATTAGCACAGCCCTTCATTCCCGTGAACTCCAAAATCCGTTTTGGCACCGTTTAGTGACTGGTGATGAAAAGTGGATACTGTACCAGAATGTGAAGCGCCGTCGACAGTGGGTTTGAGCTGGAGAACCAGCGACACCACAGCCAAAACCAAATCTTCACCCTCGGAAGGTGTTGCTTAGTGTTTGGTGGGATAAAGGTGGTGTAATACACTTTGAAACCTTACCACACAACCAAACAATCACCGCTCAAGTCTACTGTCAACAACTGGATCGATTGAACACTGCACTAAAAGAAAAGAGACCTTCTTTGGTTAATCGGAAAGGAATCGTGTTCCACCACGACAACGCACGTCCTCATACCGCTCGGATCACTTCTGCAAAAATTGAGGAGCTTGGGTGGGAAAAACTTTCACATCCTCAATATTCTCCAGACCTTGTGCCTTCAGATTATCATCTCTTCAGGAGTCTGCAAAACTATCTTGACGAGAAACAGTATACTTCTTTAGATGATCTGCACACCAGTCTTTGTACGTTTTTTGCCTCAAAACCGCCTGAATTTTATAAACATGGCATTGAAAAGCTTGTAGGACGTTGTCAGATGGTCATTGATTCCGACTTCCGATGGAAAATATATACTGGATTAAAAAGTTTGTTGAGTTTTTGTCCTTCAAATTCCGATCTAAAAAACGACATTACTTATGGGATGACCTGATATATATATATATATATATATATATATATATATATATATATATATATATATATATACTAGGGGCACTCAATATATTTTGCCCCACACTTTTTCCTTAGCTAAATAATAGGCCATGGGGCTGAAATGTCTTTTTGGTAGTAAGTTTGAACTTTCTGCACTTCACATAACCAGATTTTTGCAGTTTGAACCTCCCCTCCTTGTATAAAACCGATGGTTAACGCAGTTTCGAAACTGGCATCTGACAGTGATGTGCGTCGTAAACAGAGAGCTGTTATCGAGTTCTTAATCGCAGAGAAGGAAACAGTTGGAAATATTCACAAACGTCTACAAAACGTTTACGGAGATGCTGTTGTTGATCAAAGCACAGTTGGACGCTGGTCTAAACGTGTGAGATCATCGGAGAGAGGCAGCCTCGATGATGAGCCACGCAGCGGTTGCCCGGCATCAGCTGTGACATCTCACACTGTGCAACGTGCTAACAACATCATTCGATCAAATCGGCGCGTCACATACAAGGAGCTATCACTGGAGCTAGGAATTAGTGAAGGAAGTGTGAATACGATAATTCAGCAACTGGGATACTCAAAAGTGTGTTCACCGTTTGTTACTCGCCAACTGACTGAAGATCACAAAGCCCAAAGAAAAGAAATTGCTTCTGAGTCGTTGGTTTGATACGAGACAGAAGGGGATGACTTCCTTTCACAAATTGTGACTAGGGATGAGACTTGGGTACACCACTTTGAACCTGAAACAAAACGCCAATCCATGGAGTGGCATCACGTACGGGGCTCCAATAAACCTCAGCCCCCCGCCCATGGCCTAAACCATTAGAGGTACAGTAAAACTAAACATACCTTACAAAAGAGAATTTAATCCTGCATTTAATGAGAAACAATTAAAACTTGGTGTTCCCGCCATTGGCTTCCAAGACAGCCTGAATTCGCTTTGGGTAGCTTGCCAAAAGTGACGTGAATAGAGCTTGATCGTTACGCAAATTTGCTAAAACAGTTTCAATGTGTTGCGTCATTGTATCCTTCGAAAATCGATTTGCTGCAGGTTCTTGAAACAAGAGACATTCAACCTTGTCCTTTATAACTGATCCAATGTGTTCACAGACGTTCAGGTCAGGAGAATTTCCTGGCCATTCTTCATTTCCAAAGAAATCGATCTCATGGTTCCGCAACAACTGTTGAGTGGCTAATGCCTTAAAGCAGGGGCCTTATCGTGCAGAAGTGTGACCTGATCGACATCCATAACATTGTTTGGGTTTCTTAGAAAAGGAATGACATGCTGGGATAGAATAATATCACGAAAATACTGTCCATCCCAACTCTGACCATTTGGCTTCGGCACCCACATGAGCTTCTTTGCAGTGAACTAAACAAACACACCAACACAGTCCGGACTTTTTAATAATTCGATAATGTTCATTGTCATCGATTTCATCTGGTGTTGTGGCCCACACTCGATCATTTTGGTAGTTAGGCCGACGTGTTACGTAAACAAAAAATTCATCGGAGACAGCTAAATGCATGAAATCATCCACATCCCAATCTTCAAGATAATGGGCAAACCACATTCTGTCAACACTTCGATCTCTCTAGAAAGTTTAGCACAGCTGTTTTTCCGCTTACGCGTACCGCTTTCAATGATGTCCTTTGTTTCCTGAGAGAGTGGCAAATTTGGGCGCCCAGATTTGGTTGTATCCATTTCACATTCATCCAAAGTTTTATTCCAATTTCTTTTGACGAAGTCCTCACTTCTTCGCAACTTTTTGGCAACCCATGAAAGTGTTATAAAGGTGGCTTTAGCATCACGAGCTTCCCGAAATGTTATTGCTCGTATGCGATCTATCATACGTTGCCTCTCTGAATCGGCGCTAGGACAGTTTGCCTACGGACAGTTTGCCTACGGACAGTTTGCCTACGGACAGTTTGCCTACTGGACAGTTTGCCTACTGGACATTATGCCTATGGACACCATGCCTATGTGGTATATTTATCCTTACCTTATTTAACTTATTTAACTTATTTAACTTCAGATTCATGCAAAAGAATTAATTCAAAATTAAAATGTGTTGTTGCCCTTAATAGCATAAATGTCTGAAAATATATCAAGTAAGAAAGGGAAACAGAAGTTTTCACATAATGGATATTTGTATGTGTTTGATAAATGTAGCAAGCGCGACCCTTCGTTACTTTTTTGGCGGTGCGAGCAAAAGAGTCAGTGTATTATAAGGTGTGTATTTATAATATGGGTACTTTTCCGTTATCTGCCCCTTGACGACTGGTTAGGTTAAGTCGTGATATTTTCGTTAAAACTAACGAAAATATCACGACTTAACCTAACCAATCGTCAAGGGCGTACAGTTGACCTAACCGGGCAGTGACGATTGGTTTGGTTAAGTTGTGATATTTTTGATAGTTTTAATGAAAATATCATGACTGAACCTAACCAATCGTCAATGGGGCAGATAACGGAAAAGTACCCATATTATATACACCTTATAATACACTGACTCTTTTGCTCGCACCGCCAAAAAAGTAACGAAGGGTCGCGCTTGCTACATTTATCAAACACATACAAATATCCATTATGTGAAAACTTCTGTTTCCCTTTCTTACTTGATATATTTTCAGACATTTATGCTATTAAGGGCAACAACACATTTTAATTTTGAATTAATTCTTTTGCATGAATCTGAAGTTAAATAAGTTAAATAAGTTAAATAAGGTAAGGATAAATATACCACATAGGCATAATGTCCAGTAGGCATAATGTCCAGTAGGCAAACTGTCCAGTAGGCAAACTGTCCGTAGGCAAACTGTCCGTAGGCAAACTGTCCGTAGGCAAACTGTCCGGCCACGCTCTGAATCACCAATTAATTGCGTAGCCATTATATTATCACTTTATCAGCTAGAGTAATTTTAATACCTGCAATAAATAAAGAATTTTATATATTTTTATAATCACTAACAACTCTTTCGATATAAATAAACATGTAAGCTGCAAATGGGGGTGGGCTAAGGTTTTTTGGAACCCCTTAGACTTCCCACGCAAGAGAAAGTTCAAACTGGCTCCCTCTGCAGGAAAGGTTATGACCACCATCTTCTGGGACATGAAAGGGGTGATTCTGGTGGACATTATGAAGAAAGGACAAACAATCAACTCAGAGGCATATATTGCTACCCTACGGAGACTCCAGAGACGTATAAAGCGAGTTCGATCGGAGAGAAAACTGGAAGAGTTCCTTTTTTGCACGATAACGCAAGACCAAGAGGTTGTTGAGGAGGTTAAGAGGTGGCTCCAGCGGAACCCAGCCGACTTTTTCCAGCAAGAAATAAAGGCCCTTGTTTCGAGGTGGAGGAAAGCCGTAGAAAATGATGGAGACTATGTGGAAAAACAAAAACTTGTAAAAAAGGTATGTAACTACTTGTGTACAAAATTTCTGGAACTTAGAAGGTAACTTGGAAAGAAAAAAAAGGTGGGGCAAAATATATTGAGTGACCCTCGTATATAATAAAATTATGTAAATCGACAAGAAAAAGAAAAAACTATTCCAAGGTCTTTCGTGTATTCAGCAGTACACCTCGTCAGGGAATGAAGGGAAAAGGCAAGAAGCCAAAAATGTATATCTCTGTACAAAAACAACTTTAATTTCTCGCATGCCAGGTACGAACACTATTGGACTGTTGGTTACTTGCTGTTTCAAAGCATTTCTAAGTCCTCTCGTTTATTGCGAATTTTTTTTTTTGTACAGATGATGCTCAACAAATGCATTCCTAAATACAGGGTGTACATAAAGTCAGGATCTATTTTTGTGAAATAATTATTTTTTTCTATTTTTCTTTTCAGAAGCCCTTAGAATGAATACAGAAGAGCGTGTGGCAATAGTAATTTGGCGAATCGAGGGAAAGAAATACAATGACATCAAAGAGAAGTTTAGAAGGAGATTTCATAAGCCGGGGCCAATAGACAAGACAATACGAAAATTGGTGAACAAATTTAAACGAACGGGATCTGTAAATGATGAAGCAAGATCAGGATGACCGTGTATGTCAGATCTTACCGTGAATGCAGTACGCGGAATTATCACTGAGGAGCCACGTACGTCCGTTCGTGCTGCATCACACAGACTCGGCCTCCCGACTCATCTGTGCACAAAATTCTGAAAGTTAATTTGCAGAAGAAAAGCTATCATTTGCAGGTTTTACATGATTTACATGAGGAAGATTTCCCTCGACGAAGTGCTGTGTGTGCTGATCTCGTAGAACAATCTGGAGTGATAATTTAATGGACAACATTCTCTTTAGTGATGAAGCCACTTTCCATACGTGTGGAAAAGTAAATCGCCATAACTGTCGAATTTGGGCAGATGAAAGACCGAATGATTTCGTCCAAAATTGGGAAAGAGACTCGCCTAAAGTTAATGTCTGGATGGGTTTAACAAAATCTAAGGTTTATGGTCCTTTTTTCTTTGCTGAAGCTGCAGTTACGGGCTTATTTATCTGGACATGTTGCAGCAATTCCTTGAACCTCAGCTGATTGGGATAGGATTGCTAGTACCGTCGTCTATCAACATGATGGTGCTCCTTGTCACTATGCCAAAATTGTTCAGGATTATCTAAATGGACGTTTTCCAAATCGCTGGATCGGACGCGGAAGCAACCAAAGACCTTGGCCAGCGAGATCACCAGATTTAACCCCTTTAGATTTCTTTGCATGGGGCTTTATCAAATCGCACGTCTATCAGACGAGATTACGAGTCTTGAAAACTTACGTACACGTATACGAACTGCTGCAGATAACATAACCACGCAAATGCTCCAGAATGTGTTTAGAAATGCTGCGGAACGATTTGAGCTGTGCAGGGATACTGATGGGCGTCACGTCGAATCCTACTCTTAATTATTTAATAAATGTTACCACTTTATCATTTTATGATTGAATTCCATATAATTTCCAAGTGCTTCACAAAAATAGATCTTGACTTTATGTACACCCTGTATATCACTACAGAAAAGAACTCGCTGAGATCTGAACAGCGTTTGTAGTCTGAAGTATGGTAGTAATATACCTCATACTTTGATTGAATTTAACCCTTTCACTCACTGATGACTTAATTCAGTAATTAAATATTCAGCCATGACGTATCATATGAGGCCATTAGAATAGCACAGTCGTATCCCCCAGTTTCCCGATTTCCCGTTTTCGCGCAGTAACCAATTAGCACGCTGTATTCTGTTGGTGTGACGCGCCCCCACACGGGCTTGAGACCAAAACCATTAAACTCGGTTCAGTCGTTAACGAGTAATAACGTTCGCTAACTTTAATAAATGCGTTTATCTCAAAACTTGATTTTCGGGCGTTCGGGCGTACACCCTTTCTATTTATTCTATACCCCTCATATCTATAATGTCTATATTTTGGCCCATCAATCATGCATGACTGAAAAGTAGCATTATTATAGCAGCCACTTATTTCCATGTGCTTCGGTCCCACGCTGCCATCAGTGCCAGCAGCATCTCACGTAAGTGGTTTGTGCTGTGATTGCACTCAAATAACTTTATACCAAATGTGGAAGGAATTTATTTAGGTTTTTTTTCTGTAGCATTTTGTACTTGAATATAATCAGAAGATGCTTATGTAACAGCAGTTTGGTTTTGTGATGTATTATTTTGTCAAGATTTTTACACTTGAGTCACCAATGATTATGCATAGCTGGTTTAAAAATAGATATTTTTTGTGTCGACATGAAAAAAATGTCTTAACCCTTTAAGTCCTGAATTTTTTGTGGGGCTAAGTTATGAATGCGTGTATTTGAAACGTTTGCAATTTGTACTGTCAGTCCTTAAAGGGTTAAACAAAATATTTTTATGAACTATCAATTAACATGAATCAGTGATAAACATTTTTATCGCCACCCAATTTTACTCGTGAGCGAAAGGTTAAGGCATTATATATACACAGGGTGTTTCATAACATGTGAGACGCACTTTCAGGATGGATTCAGGACCTGAAAACAATGAAAAAAGTTTATATAAACATATGCCCGAAATCGCTTTGTTTCCGAGTTACAGCCCGCGATGCGTTCCAGCAAGTATCTGCCTTATCTTTAAAGGAAGTGCTCAAAATGACCGCTTTGCGCTTGAATACACGCCTGAACTCGACTCGTCATAGACTGCCTGACGTGTTCAAACATTCCAAGTATTGCTCGGATTTTCTGGCATCTTTGTTCTACACGTTGGCGAAGCATTTCAGCGTTGTCAATGGATGTCACGTAAACGATGAATTTCAGATGAACCCACAGGTAAAAATCGAGTGGATTCAAGTCCGGGGAGCGAGCAGGCCACGCAATGGGTCCTCCACGGCCTATTCATTTATCATGGAAATGGTCATCTAAATAGTCTCTGGCGACTCGATTAAAATGAGGCGGAGCGCCTCATGCATAAACCACATACAACGTCGGACACCAAGAGGAACTTCATCTAGTAAATTGCTTAAATCATTCCTTAAAAAATTGGAATAGGATTCTCCTGTTAATCTTTCAGGCAAAACAAAAGGACCGATTAAGTTGTCGGCAATAAGTCCTGCCTACATATTGATACTAAATTGTTGTTGGTGCCTTGACTGGATGATGGCATGCGGATTCTCTTCAGCCCAGTGATGAGTGTTGTGAAAATTGATCACGCCATTTCTCGTGAAGGCAGCCTCATCAGAAAACAACACGGAGGAGAGAAAAAGAGGATCGCGAGCACACTGTTGAAGGAACCAAGTACAAAAAGCCTCTCGTGGTGGGAAATCAGCTTTAGTAAGGCCTTTACTCTCTAAATGTGATATGGGTAAAGCTGTTGTTCCCGTAAAATTCTCCACACAGTTGTATATCTTACACCCTCTGCTCCTGCTATCCTTCGGGTGCTGACACCAGGATGTTCCTCTACGCGATTCCGGACCCGCTCCTCCAACTCAACAGTTCTGGCGCTGATTGGTCTACCATCATCTGAAACTCGTTTGTTGAATGATACTGTATCACCAAGACGCTCGTCTATTCTCTGAAAGGTCTTCTTATCTGGCAGACGGCGATTCCGAAACCTGTCCGCATACAGACATCTTGCTGCGGCCGCATTACACTCGGCAAGTCCATACATGAGATGCATGGCTGCCATTTCTCTGTTTGAATAAGCTTCCATTCTCACTTCAAATGCACACTATCACTGAATAGCACAAAAACGTTTAAGTTTTTTTTTTCATTGGACTGCACTTATTCACGGTAAGAAGTTACGAATACGAACAGTGAAACACCGCGATGCACCTCTGACTGACTGACTGATGGCTCTACATTCAACGACATTGAAACATGTCATAGAGTGTACGAAACATTACAATCGGCAAGGCCATACATGAAATAAGTCTCGTACACACTTACAAACATTGTCGGCAAGCAGTGTTTGTAAACAGTTTGCGGAAAGAATTGCTGGAATACAAAACGGGCTGTAACTCAGAAACAAAGCGATTTCGGGCATATGTTTATAGAAACATTTTTCATTGTTTTCAGGTCCGAATCCATCCTGAAAGTGCGTCCCACATGTTATAAAACACCCTGTATATCTTTCCTTTCCTTTCAACCTTTCAAATGTTCCGTGCGATGATTCCTCATTTCACGAAGGTCAAGCTTGTCGCCCTTTCTCTCGAGTTGGCCTGGTGAAGTAGTGAGTTGGTTTCTTGTACTCTCCACCTCACATAGCCAGGTACCCCCGGCTCATCGGGGATTGTTCTGAGCCAGGCGTCTAATCTTCTTTTGAGATGTCCACTCCAACACCATTCGTGTTCCTTAGGTTTTTGGGCAGCTGATTAAACAGTTTTGGTCCTGTCACAACAAAACTATTTTTTTCAGGGTTAAGGATGTTCCCTATCTCGCCTTTAATTTGGGAACACGACACAGTCTTCCTTTTCTACTTTCCATCGTTGTCTGGGGAGTTGCAGGATTCAGAGATTAGGGACTAGTTTCTCCATTATTTTCCAAGTGTAAATAATGGTGTATCTCTCTCTTCTCCTTTCCAGTGAATATAGGTTTAGTTCGCGTAACCTTTCCCAGTAATTTAGTTCTTGCACCCCTTGATCTTGGCTGTGAAGCTTCTCTGAATCCCTTCTAGCTGTCTAATGTCTTCTTTTTTATATGGGGATGTTAGGACCGAGCAGTATTCCAATTTGGGTATGATCAGTGTTTTCAGTAGAGGAATCATTATATTCCTATCCCTTCGTTTGAAGGTTCTCAGTATCTGCCCAGTTATTCTCTTTGCTCTGTTTACTGCTATCTTATTTTGTGTTTCAAATTTCGCATCATCAGTCATTACAACCCCTAAATCTTTTGCTTTAGAACTTCCCTGAATTTCTCCTGTCCATTTGGGGTATAATATTCCATGATTTTAGGTCTTCTCTTTTTCCGTACCGTAACCATGAAATTTCTCAGTGTTAAACTTCATATTGTTGTCTTCCGTCCACTTGTAGATTCTGTTCATCTCGGTTTGTAGAGATCTTGTATCTTCTGGGTTTCTTATTTTTCTACTGATCTTTGTGTCATCGGCAAAGGATGTTACTGCGCTCTCTCTGGTAACGTCCTCATCTATGTCAGTTAGCATGATTATGAAGAGTAGTGGAGCTTATACTGTTCCTTGTGGTACTGAGCTGAGGACTTCTGATTCTGATGAAGATACACCTTTTACTGTAACGACTTGCCGCCGCTCACTAAGGAAATTATATATCCATTTCCTTACTTTTCTTTTATTCCCACATATTTCAGTTTATGTATATATGATTCCATGGTCGCACTTGTCGAACGGTTTGGCAAAGTCTGTGTATATTACATCATAGTTTTCATTACATTCAAGTGCATCAATAATGTTGTTATAGTGTTCCTGACCGAAATCCATGTTGGTTATCATTGAATTTTTTCTGAGTTTCCAAAAAGTCAAAAATCTGTTTATTCTTTCAAATATTTTGGTGATGTGAGATGTAAGCGACACTGGCCGTAATTTTGGCCTCGGATCGATATATATATATATATATATATATATATATATATATATATATATATATATATAATATATATATATATATATATATATATACATACACATACATACATACATTTCAACTGCAAAGAACACGCAGTATAAATAACGTAAAGATTCCCGGGTGGTTACCTCATTTTTCATTTGTTCGTTCTCTCTTCTCATCTTGCGCGGAATGTTCTGCTATACAAGCGTCGTTCTTTACGATATATATATATATATATATATATATATATATATATATATATATATATATATATACAGGGTGTCCCATAAGTCCGGCATCATAGGAAAAATAATAAAAAAAGGCAAAACAAAAGCTTTTATTTACAGAACGTGCTCAATATGTCCACCATTGTTTTCAATCCACAAATTCAGACGTGATACCCAGTCAGCAAGCACACGGTGAATGATGTCAGGAGTAATGGTGTTACATGCCCAAATAATGCGCTGCCGCAAATGTTCAACACTCCTAATTTTCTCTGCGTATACCAGCGCTTTCAAGTGGCCCCAGAGATAAAAATGTAGTGGCGTGAGATCCGGCTTCTAGCTGGCTATTCCACAGGTCCTCGACGTCCTATCCAATGACCAGGGAATTGTTGGTACAGGTATTCCCTTACTTGGTTGCTGTAATGTGCAGGAGCGCCGTCTTGCTGGAACCATGTTGGGAAATTTCCTTCTTCGTTCAAGACACTGGGAAATGCTTCTTCCTTGAGCATACGTAAGTAGGTGCCTCCAGTGACATGTTCATCGAAAAAGAGGGAGCCTATGATGCGATCCTTCCAAATGCCACACCATACCATCACCCGAGATGCACCTTGTTCCTTTGAAGAGGTATATCAGTGAGGGTTCTTTTGAGACCAGTAGCGGGTGTTCTGTCGATTTACCTCACCATTTCCATAAAAAACAGCCTCGTCACTGAACAGAATGGTGGACGGGAAATTGGCATCCCGAACATATTGTACCGTAGCCCATTCACAAAATTCCATCCGCGTCGGGATCATCTTCACTTAATTTCTATAGGATCTGAAGTTTATATGGATGCCATTTGTGAGCCTGAAGAATGCGATGGATGCTACTTTTCGACACTCCTGTCTCGGCGGACAATCGCCGGAGACTTATTGGGACTTCTGTTAAAATGAGCCAGAATAGCAGTCGCTGTATCATCGTCAGTGGACCTCCTTGAAGGTCCACTGCGTGGTTTATCTTCTATGGATCCTGTTTCCTTAAACTTTGCAACAAGTCTGCTAACACAACTCTGTGTTATTGGCTCGCGGTCTGGATGCAGTCTGTTGAATTCAGCAGCGGCCTCTCTTTGACTCCGATTTCCTATGAGTAGAATTATCTGGATTCGTTCTTCCTTGCTCACAAACATTATGGCCTGTAGAAAGAGAAAAATATGAATTTCTCCTATGATGCCGGACTTATGGGACAATATATATAATATATATATATAATATATATATAATTATATATATATATATATATATATATATATAATATATCCCTGACCAGCCATGGGTGGCTGGCTTCGAGGGCAGGAGGAGATCAGACAGCAATTCCCTCCTTCACCAAATCCCGCAAATGAGCCTGGATGCTGCAGAGGGGTTGACTGCAGGTCGATCCTGAACCGTCGTTCGAACCCACACAAAGTAAATAAGTATACATATATATATATATATATATATATATATATATATATATATATATATATATATATATATACCTGTCCTTTCAACCTTTCATATATATATATATATTATATATATATATAATATATATATAATATATATATATATATATACGCCTTTTCCTTTCAACCTTTCAAATGTTCCGTGCGATGATTCCTCATTTCACGAATGTGACGCTTGTCGCCCCCTCCTCTCGAGTTGTCTGGTGAAGTGTACGCCCGGCTCATCGGGGATTGTTCTGAGCCAGGCGTCTAATCTTCGTTTGAAGATATTCACCGCAACACCACTCGTGTTCCTATATATATATAATATATACAGGGTGTCCCAAAAAGTGTGACCCTAAAAGAAATATTAATAACTTTTTTATTAAAGGTGCTAGAAGTAAATACTAAAAACTAAAATAACAAGTGAAGATGTAAGTTTTTGATACTGTATACGTAATTATCAAAAACATATCGTTACTTTAAAATGTTAAAAAAAAATTCTACAAAATTTTCTCATAAAAGAAATCATTTATCATGAAGGGTGGCCTAGTCTAACCAAAGGCCTTGTGACGGCGAATCCTACGGACCAGACTAGACTAGCCTAATCATTCACTTGCTCGTTCCGGACCTAGTCTTATCACTCACTCGCTCGTTCTAGCAAGTTGACGACCAAAAAACCATCTTATGATACAAACTGTACAGAATTTCACCAGCCCTCAGATGACGACACCACAAGAAAAAGCTGAACTAGTCAGGTATGTTTACGAAAGTAAATCAATCATCACAGCACAAAAAGGATTTCAAGTTAAACACAATAAACAGGCACCAGGAAAGAAGAGCTTAAAAAGATGGGTGAAAACGTTTGAAGAGACTGGATCCGTCGTTAAGAGAAAGAATTGTGGACGCCCAAGTAAGTCTCTAGAAAGGTCGCAAGCCGTTATGGAAGCATTTCACACGGATCCAAAAATGTCAATAAGGAGAGTTTCAGTTGAGTTAAACATCCCACGATCGTCGGTTCACAGAATCCTTCACAAAAATCTGAAATTAAAATGTTACAAAGTGCGAGTGCATCGTCAACTTTTTAAAGAAGATTACGCAGTAAGAATTGCTACTTGCCAGGAACTAATCGAGTTCATTGATTCAGACTCAAATTTCCTGAAAAACGTCATCTTCACTGACGAGGCAACGTTTCATACATCTGGAAAACTTAACCGCCATAATTGTAGAATTTGGGGACCAGAAAATCCACGTGAGACCTTGAATATGAACGTGATTCGCCCAAAGTGAATGTTTGGTGTGGAATGTCAAGTTCTCGAATTTATGGTCCGTATTTATTTGAAGAACGGACTGTTACAGGTGCCTCGTACTTAAAGATGTTAAAAGATTTCTTTGTGCCACTACTAAAAGAAACTCTGAATCATTTCAACCATAATCTTTCAACAAGACGGAGCCCCGCCTCACTATGCTAGAGTCGTTCAAGAATTTCTAAACGAGACTTTCCCAAGACGATGGATTGGTAGAGGAGGACCAATGAAATGGCCCGCTCGCTCCCCGATTTAACACCTTTAGATTTTATCTTTGGGTTATGTTAAGTCTAAAGTTTACCATAACAAACCGAGAAACATTGTGGAATTGAACCAGCGTATTCAGGAAACTATCACATCCATCTCCCCATCTGTACTGGAGCGTGCCATTGAAGAATTTGAACGTAGAATTAGATTGGTTATAGTAAATGATGGAAAACATGTAGAGGTTTACTAGTGCATAGGAATAAAACTTACACCTTCGCTTGTTATTTTATTTTTTAGTATTTACTTCTAGCACCTTTAATAAAAAAGTTATTAATATTTCGTTTAGGGTAACGTTTTGGGACACCCTGTATATATAAAGTGGCTTCCTTGGTTCTTTTAATTGGGGGGGGGGGGGGGTATACGTACCGTAATATAAGAAACATTCATACATAATTTCACCGTATAACGATAGTACCATTAATAAAGAAATATAAGGTGGGGCCCTGGTCCCACGGACCCCAATGGACGGAACGCCACAATATATATATAACTATATAACTTTGGTTTTGCTTCCGCCTGAATTGTTCATTCTGACGAGGGTCAAGCTTGTCACTCCACCTTAGACCTACAGTTTAACGTGGAATCCGAACCATGCCCCACCAGCAGCCCAGCGTCTTAACCACTATGCTACCCATGGTACCCATTTAACTACCAACCAATTTCTTTATTGTGTGGAAGGATGAACAGCTGGGTTAAAATATTTTCTATTTTCAAATTTTTAATAACCTTCGTTTGTGTTAAAAGTAGGAGAGAGTTGTGGGGGTCAATAGGAGAGTTTAGAGAAAGCGTTCTTTTGTTATATATATGGTAATTTTAATTAAAAAAGCTTGGTCAAATAAGGCGTTCTTTATACTTCCTCAGACTTTAGTAACACACCCTCTGATTTGTTTTGAGTTGGGTTGCGCTGGGTTAAGTTAGGTTAACTTAAGTTAACTTGAGTTAGCCTAATCTAACCTATCCTGGCGTAACGTAACCTCAGAAAAGTATGTCGTACAAGAAAATCCGACTTATTTACAAAGTTCGACCAAACTGTATAAAGGGTGGCTTACTGTTGGCGCTACTTGGCGATTTAGGCGTATATATATATATATACATATATAATATATATATAATATATAGTGGTGGACCGGATGTCAGTTTTTCAACATCTGCGGATGCGGATCTTTAATTTCAATATCGCGATGCGGATATTTAGTTAATCTATCAATATAACAGAATTATGAATATATGACATAATTTTTAAAATTTCGTGATATTACTATTATGGCAGGCAATGCATAAGAATTAAAATTAGAAAGAAAAAGAAAAATGCATCATATTATATACTGTATATATAATACTGTATAATATATATATATATATAATATATATATATATAAACTTACCCCGCAAGGGGTTCTAAGCTCATGCTCTTGAGTGCTCTTTGTGCTCGTTTGTACGTGCTTGTTCCTGGAGGTTTCACGTGCGCCCTCCCGGCCCTAGCACCCAAGGATGATGGGCTCGACCCTGCAGTCCTTGTCATCCTTGGTCTTTTTCCACTTCGACTGTCCCCTCCACCCTTTCTTTTTCTCTGTCTTTCCTCTCACTTTTCTTTGTTTTTCCGCTGAGATATGCCCTTTAAATAGAGGCGAATCGGTTCTTCCCGAACTAAAAAAAAAAAAAAAATATATATAAACTAAAAAATTATACTGTATAAAACTATAAAGATACAATTATTAAAAGGGCGTTACTTTTGCCGCACCCGATATATATAAAATATGATGCATTTTTCTTTCTACGAGTTTTCTTTGCCCCCAAAGGAGGTCCAACCTTAATTATTTTTGTTTTCGGACACTTCCGAAATGCATTTAGAGGCCCTAAACTTTCCTATAAAGAGTCTCCATTGACCGTAAATGTCTGAGAATGGCACCCTTTTTACACAGTTTATTGTGAAATTAAAATTAGTCTCACTTTCTTTGCATTTTTAGTCTCAAAGCCTCAAGATGATTAATATATATATATATTTAGCATTTTTCCGCTCCTAGGCAGGGAAATTGTCACCACAGTGGCTCATAATTGTGCCATTTGATATCGCTAGTTTGCTATTAGAGGTTGCTGTGTGTTTTTATTTTAAAATTTATTTGTGAATCCATTTAATTTGTTTGTCCTTGTAAGTTATTTATTTCCTATTTTTTTCCTTTGCCCTATTTAAGCTGATATACGACAAAATTTGCCGCCCTAGGCTAGGGTTGCCAGATTTTTCAAATGCCCATGCGGGACAAAAAATTTTCCGAGGTTTTTTTTTAAGACCAAATTTTTTTTCAAATTGAAACTAGATTTCTTCAACGGTTACAACAAACAAAATTGGAAAAATTTTATTACAATAATATTTAACAATTACACATCGCGAATAAATTGAAATTATTTTACATAAAATTGAAATTCTAAATCAATTCATCCCTAAAAAATTTGCTTAAAAAATATTTTTTGCGGGACATTTTGAATGCGGGATTTTTGGATTAAATGCGGGACTGTCAACTAGGGTTGCACCGATTAATCGGTTGACAATCGGTAATCGGCCATATCGGCCATTTGCCGATTAATCGGTCATCGGCTTTTTTTTGCCGATTAATCGGTTTTCATACTCGGTCATCTTTGTTTATTACATTACAGAAATTGCATCCCTGGTTTAAGAATTTCAGTTATCCTAGACATGGAATGAACTTAAATAATATTTTGCTTGTTTTTTATTAAATATTTTCTACCAATTTGCATTGTTTGGAGAATAATAGGCAGAGTATTATTGAATTAATTTACTCCATTATCACTCCATTTATTAAAACAAAAAAATTATTGTACCTTACTGAACAAAAGAATCCATTTAAGCTTTCCTGTTGCAAAACAAAAGTGGCCTTAACCTACTCTCTAACGATAAACAAATTTGAGATGGAAACATTGCATAGGGTGCATTTGCAAATAATTTTGTTATTTTTATCTACTTTAAAGTATTTCCATGCAATGCTTGGAGCCATAAGGGCTTTATGTTATTTAAATTTGTAACAAAAATATAAAATTTCTTGGCAACTTTCATTAAAATGCTTAATTTAATCTGTAAAAAAATTAAAGAATTAGAATATGTAAATAGTTCTAATATTAAATTAATATTAGATAAAAAAATATTAGACATTAGGCCTACGTTTTATATTGTGTGCTCCTATTTACCAGTATAATAGGTATAAGCGGCGTAATTCAGTAACCATATAGTGCTATAAACTTATACAGTATATAAAAAGAATTATCGGCCGATTATTTTAGGCCGATTAATCGGTAATCGGTAATCGGCTAATTTGCTTATCGGTGCAACCATACTGTCAACCCTACCCTAGGCAGGTGCCTAGTGCCTACCCTGCCAACACATAAATCCGCCTCTATATATATATATATATATATATATATATATACTATTCTATATATATATATATACATACACAGGGTGTTTCAGGAGGAAAGGTCAATACTTCGGGAGGTGATAGTATCGGTCATTATGAGAAAAAAAGTTCATATGAACATGTGTCTAATTCTGAATGGTTACGTTGATCGAGCTGTTTGAATCTGATGCGCGCGCAGCTCTTCCTCCCCCTTCCCTCCCCTATAACCTTGAACCATGTAAGCTGTAATGTAAGCATGTAATATAAGCCAATCGACAGCTGACTGTTGTGAGTGACATTGTTTGGCGTTTGAAGCAGTGTTAAGAATGCCACACACCTTCACACATGCCGAATATGCAGATATGGTGTATGTCTACGGTTTTTATGGAAGTGCAACAGCTGCTGTTGCAGAATACCGTCGACGGTTTCCGAACCGCAGAATTCCGGATCGAAGAGTGTTTACCAGGGTTTTCAACACATTGCGTGAGATTGGTACACTTCCCAGTGCTCATGTTTCATCTGAACGTGAAGGTCAAGATGTGGATGAAGTGGAAAACATTCTTCAGTTGGTAGAGCGTAGTCCTACTACTAGCTCACGAAGAATTTCTACACGTCTCGGTGTACCACACACAAGAGTATGGCGAACATTACGTGAGGAAGGCTTGCATCCATATCATGTACAGCGTGTACAACACCTTCAACCAGGAGACGCTGCCATGCGACTGGAATTTTGTCATTGGGTAAATGCTAATCGCCGATTGCTTCGATTAATACTGTTCACCGATGAAGCTACTTTCACCCGTGACGGTATCAACAACACTCGTAACTCTCATCGGTGGTCAGACGAAAATCCAAATGCCACTGTGGAAACAAATTTTCAACATCGCTTCTCTGCCAATGTGTGGTGCGGTATCATCGATGATCAGCTGATTGGCCTTGTTACCTTAGAGAATCTTCTTACAGGACAAAGTTACCTAGAATTTCTGCAAAATGAATTGCCAGGACTATTGGAGGATGTTCCTTTGGCTACACGCGCTGGTATGTACTTTTAGCATGACGGAGCTCCTCCACATTCTACCCGTCAGGTGATGCAATACCTAAATCAAACTTTCCCTGGTCGATGGATCGGCCGCGGTGGTCCCATTCAATGGCCACCAAGGTCTCCAGACCTCTCTCCGTTAGATTATTGTTTGTGGGGGTGGATGAAAAGTCAAGTTTACAAAAGAAAGGTGGATACACGAGACGAATTGCTCGCGCGCATTTTGGATGCTGCTGCCCGCATAAAGGAACGTCAAGATCAACTCAGACGAACAACACGCGATCTTCGCACACGAGTTGCAAAGTGCATTGAGGTTGACGGTGGGATTTTCGAAAACGTATTGTAAACTGGGTAACGGTTCAGAATAGGGGCGCCACCTCAATTTTTGTGTTTTTTCCACCAAAACATGCTAAAACCATTGGTTTCCTGTTGTTTAGGATGAATGTGACCATCGCCATTACAGTAAATTATTGCTTGAAGTGATTTCACCCCCCCCAACCCCTCCTACAATCTGGGGGCCACCGTGGGAACCGGGGGTTTTGGGTGGGGGAACACAGCACAAACAATAATTTACTGTGATAGCAATGGTCAGATTTATCCTAAACAACAGGAAACCAATAGTTTTAGCATGTTTTGGTGGAAAAAACCCTTATATCCTGAACCCTATACCGATCAATTTGTGATGCGTGATCTTTACGGGGGCTCCGCCCCCGTACCCCCGAGACCTAAATTATACAAATGAAATGTAATAACATGTTAAGTTATGCACTTTTTTAGTCTTCATCTAGGGCACATGACGAATCAAGTTCTCAACACGGCCGCGAGCTCTACTAGCGTCACCACACATCCGTCACAGACCGAAGCCATTTTCAAACTGAAGTGAATGAACGATAGTAGGGTTGCCAACTCAAAATTTCCTAGATTCATAGTAGCTATATATATTTTTCGTAATTTTCTAACTTGGTTTTTTTTACTATGCGACACATGCAATCAACGTATTTTAATGAGAGAAACAACTTTGTCTCTATGGTATTTTTTGAAATTTTGCTTAATTAAGTGACGCCCGTATTCTGAATCATTACCGTAAACTGTAACAAATTTGTCATTTCTGTATCTGATACCATTCAAAATGCCAATGTTTAAACATTAAATGTTAGAAACAGTAATTGGTTTCTCTTTCTTGATTACCATTAACAATGCTTTTGTATTTGTAGATTCAAACAGCTCTATCTCCGTAACCATTCAGAATTAGACACATGTTCATATGAACTTTTTTCCTCACAATGACCGATACTATCACCTCCCGAAGTATTGACCTTTCCTCCTGAAACACCTTGTATATATATATATATATATATATATATATATATATATATTATATTATATATATATATATATATATATATATATAATATATATACTTGTACTGTATATACTGCCTCCCTGGTAATAGTTGGATGGGAGACCGTTCTCTGCGCTCCAGATTATGTAGCAACCCGTGGTTCGGATCCTATTTAAAGCTAAGTCCCTTCCGTCGTATGACCTTAGATGTTGCGAAGGGGATTAAACAACCATCATCAACCTATATATATGTACAATTGTACATGCGTATATAATCTTCAAACATTTCGAGGTCATATCTAATTCTCAGTGGAAGGCAGGATACATACATAATTTTAGTTTAAGAACCCATTTCCCATTCTCGATTGGGTGGGCAATACGCATAACCTTAGGACGAGATAGACTAAAATCAATTGCACACATAAGAATACCCAAGAATCACTGCTGGAATTAAGGTACTAACTCACCCTAACCCAATCTTAGGGATCCAGTGTTACCTTTCTTCACAAGTTTGGAATAGGCCTCTCAGTGGTACGTGAGGTGAGACCAACGTCTCCATTTGCGCACACAACAAACCGCTTTTACATATTCTTCTTCGTATTTTTGTTAACTTTTGTTCCACGTGTATATCAACCTCTGAAGGTAGTTTAGTGATATACTGTAGTGCCGGGCTGTTAATCTTAAAGGTCCTGTGGTTCTGTGAACCACTAAATTCTGTGTTCAGCTCAGAATTCAGATTTCAGCAGTGAAAATGAATCTCTGGGTCCCCCTTGGTGGGGTAGGGTTCGGATCCCACAAAAAGCTACAGTATAGGTAGATCCCCTCCGTCATATCACCTTAACTATTACGAAATTGGTTAAGCAGCCTCAAACACTATTATTATTATATCAACGCCACGTTTATTCACAAATTTACTATTTACATCCTTCGATCTTTTACGATGTCTTCCTTTACTTCTAAACACGTGTATACTTACTATACAGGGTGTTTCAAAAGTCCGGAGCTATAGTAAATATTTAAAATATATATAATATTGGGTGCGCAAAACTCAGGAACCAAAGGCACATTTTATTAAATTATAATAAAAATATTCGAATTGGTGGCCTTCCACTTGGAGACACTTCCTGACGCGTTGAATGCATGATGTTTGAACATTCCTAAACACATTGGTACTGATTTTGGCACACTCAGATGTGATTTTATCCTTTAGAGAACGTATGGTTCTGGGTCGATCAGCATAGACTACTGACTTGAGATGGCCCCACAAAAAAAAGTCAAGAGGCGTGAGGTCTGGAGACCTAGGTGGCCATTCGATGGGCCCTCGCCGTCCGATCCACTCGCTTGGGAATGTTTCATCTAAAGAGCTCTGAACGATGGTTGTAAAATGTGATGGTGCACCATCCTGCTGAAACCACATCTCCGCCCGTTCTGCCAATGGAATGTCGTCCAGTATGGGCATTAGAAGTGTTTGCAGCATATGCAGATATGTTTCACCCGTTACATTGCCGTCGAAAAAGTACGGACCAATTAACCGATCCCCCCAGAGTGCAGCCCACACCATAATTCGTGGATTGAATTGCACATGTCCTTCCTCCATCCAGTGGGGGTTCTCATTGGCTCAATAGCGTGCATTATGCCTATTGACACTACCGCTGAGGTGAAATACAGCTTCGCCGCTGAACATGATCCTTCGTTGAAGCTGTCGATGTTGTAGAAACCACTGGCAGAACTTTACACGACGGTCTGTGTCGTCACCGTACAGTTCCAGAACGAGTTTGACTTTGTAGGGTGGAAACGATTTGTTGTAAGAATTCGTTGAATGGATCTTCTGGAGATACCCGTTTCCTGGGATAACCTTCTTAAGGACTTACGTGGGCTGTTTTCGAGGTGATTGAGTACCGTTAGTGATGTTGCTGCATCGGTTGAACTTTTTGGCCGGCCACTACGCGGCCGATCATGAACACTTCCCGTTTCTTAGAACCGAGTGAACAGTTTTTCAACTGATGCCTGAACAACTGGCGGCCTCTCAGGGTGTTTGTCATTAAAAGCAGTAGCAACTGATCGGTGTGTGTTACCACGCCTTGCACACATTAAAACTATCTCCACCCATTCATCTATTGTCAGTTTCTGTGCCATAGGTTCAACAACAAATCTGAAAAGAACAAAACACATAGGCACATTTTAATAATTTGTGTTTTACTATGGTTCCTGACTTTTGCGCCACCTTGTATATATATATATATATATATATATATATATATATATATATATATATATATATATATATATATATATATATATATATAATCCTATAATTTGCGAGTTTTGAAACACCCTGTACATCCTTTTTATTTGCTATTGTCATTACTCGAGCTCTTCCCAATCTTGTTTATCCCTCTTTCAATCTCAGTCCAAGAATGAGGAATCCGAGAGTGGAAATATTCAAATATTTATGTAAATTAATGAATGTTTATAAGCCTTAACAGTTTATAATGATAAAAGGTAAAGAAAAAAAAGGACGTAATTTAGAGATGTACGCGATTTTAAAATTCGAAGGTCATTATCCTATCGGGTTAATAATACATCTGGATTACATAAAATTGCACGTTCTCTTATTGATGAAAAGTCAGGTTTGAATGACAAATATGTTGTTCAAGATGTAAACTGGAGATATCTGACTGATGGCTGTATATAGGATGTTCAATTATTATAGTTCGCATAACGGTAAATATAAACAACAAATGACCACATACCCAGGGACAATCTATCCTTGAAGGAGAATAGTCATTCATTTGGGACTGTTGTTAATTAAAAACAATTATGAAATAATTTTCTAGATTAAACTTCTTCGAAGTTCCTTTAAGCTAGATATACTGCAGTTCAGTAAACAATTTCAAAATGAAATAGAGATAAGTACGTTATCCTTTTAGGTACAGTTGGAATAGATGGCCTCTTGTTATAAGTGAAGCGCAGAAAATCTTTAATTATTTATTGAATCCATTATGAAAAAGAATGAGTGTAAGTTTTTAAATTCTAAATGAAGCTTATTATAATTCGAAAATAATCAGTAGGATCTTGATAGTAAAATTTTCACCGAGTTCACCCCCCCCCCCCCCCCCCCCCCCCAAAGGAATGCTAGTCAGGTCGGAAAAAGTAGGCTTTCTTTGAACAGATGTTATAAATTTATCTCCATTCCTTTCAAACGTAATATCAAGACATTTCATTTGTCCTTTCTCCTTTAGTAATGATTTATATGGTCTTGTGTTTCTTTTCCAAATATGTAAGAAACGTGTTACCTTCATTCTTCGCGATAAAGTTTATGTTATCATTAATATAACATTGGTGAAAAAAAAATAGGCTTAATTTGTTTTGGTCACTCTTGGAGCTGATGTTTTTCATTCGATAGGTATGAAATTATTTGCTTAACACGTTCGCAGCAAAATGGTTCTCCGGTGGGCATCTACTTCTAATCCCATTAACCAACATGGGTCACTCGGGGGCAATTATTTAATTTTTATTTTTTTATAAAATTTCCCACAAAATGCTCCACCTACCTTCATAGTTGATTGGGTAATGGAGAGAGAAGGGACAGAATGACTTGCCTTACAGAGTTGCCACGCGTATGAACTATTGCCTCGAACGTGTTAAGCAGGTTCAAGTAGCAGCTCCATTCCAACACCATCCGTTTGTTCATATAATTGTCTATTAGTCGGAAAAGTTATTTAGGAATGACAATTCGCTTAAACCCAAGATAATCGTTAACAGTATTATTAGTACACTAAAATTAGATTTTCTGTCAAAGTATGGAAAATATTGCGTTGGGGAGAGGTCCTTTTTTGAGAAAACGTCTTTTATAAAGGTCTGACAAAATGTTAATCACTTGAAATCAGTATTGTTGCTCTGTTGAAGATAGGTCCATTTGATCTGCACCTTTCCTAATTCTTTACGATATCCTTTTCAATCAAACTGAATATATGATTGAAATTTTTAACTTACTCTTACTTTTAATACACTCACTATGAACACGGATGTGTTCAGAAACAAATTTGTAAATTTTTATACCCTTACCGGATTCGAACCTCTGTCGTTGGGACAGACACCACGCAATGGACTGTACAAAGCATTTTCCTCACCACGCCGTTCGGAATTGAGGGTTTGATTAACAAATTTAATGTTTTTTCGCTCCTCTTCATTACAGTTTAGTTAAACTGGGAAAAAGAAGAAAAAATCCAAATACTCAGCCTGACTGAAGATTGATGACGCAAGAATAAATGAGTTAAACATACTCTGTATATAATCGTACATTTACCATCTCGCATAAAAATAAAAATATTGACTTTTAACCAGAAACTATAAATACTTTTTTTTTTCATCTTTGCAGATTCTAGTATGTACATTTTTCTTCCAAATGTGTGAAGGATGTTGTTTACACATCAAACTGATGTTTAGAATTATCCATCCTCTTAATCAAAATGGACAATACAAATAGAAAGTACTTACAAATTAAATTAGATAAAGTTTTCTAATCGTCTTACTGGAATTAAGTAATCTAACTTTCAACTACATTTACTTTAGAAGCTTTTCTTTTTAAGTGTCTGTATATATGTTACAGTCAGATTGTGAAACTAGTGATTTCATGAAATCCCTGAAACACAAATTTCAGTGAAATTGTGAAATACTTCGGAATTTCACGAAATTTAGGTTAGGTGAAGTAAAACCTAACCTAACCTAACGTTCCTGAGTGAAATCACTAGTTTCACGATATTAATCTAACGATTGAATCGGTCCTGGAAGTCTGCACGAATATTTTCACTGGTTTTGCCATTACGTGGTCGCTCATGAACCCAGATACTAGCCAATATGCGTTGTTCAGTCGCATAGTTGTTGCTGTCACACATTTCAAATGGGTCTGAAAGAAAAACGAAAATTAGTTAGTATTTTACTAGGGTGACAAGACATTGTAGACACCCTGTACAATAATGGATTCATCTCAAGTGATTTTTTTTAAGAAAGTATATTTCTTACAAAAAACTTTGATTTTTTTTTCTTAACTTTAGCCTAAACTCGCTTACTAAAACCAATCGTATTATGAAGATGATAAAAACTGAGCACGATTTAATTAGGAACAAATTAAACAGCTTAGACAGTAATTCACGTAACAATAACTTAATCATAATGGGGGTAGCTGAAATGAATAGAGAAACGGACGGTGAAACTAAGAAAAAGGTGGAAGACAATAAAAGATAGGCTGAATTTGGGGAATATCAAGATCGAAAGTCCCTTTAGATTAAAAAAACAAAATCCACCACAAAAGGCAAATTCTAGAGTTAAAGACACGACTGAACCTAAGACGTCTCCGGCAGCTATAAAAGTAATATGTGAGGATGAAACTCCCAGAGATTTAATACTCAAAAACAAAAGAAAGCCGAGAGGATCAAAAATCTTTGTCACTGACGACGTATGTGAAAAAAAGCGTAAAATCCGTAAAGAAAAGCTCCCTAAACTCAAAGAAACGAGAAGACTCGGGAAAGTTGCCTACTTCCTTGGAGCGAAGTTAATTATTAAAGAAAAAGAGCCTCCTCCAACGCGGAATACTTTGGTCAAAGGAGTTCACGTTGTTAATGAAAGAACATTCGAAACTATGAGAACTACGAAAAAGCCAGCCGAAAATCAACACACACGAGGCCTACGAATAATTCCGTACACAATCTCCTCACTCGACTTTCCCATTCTCGGCTCAATTGGGCGGTAACTCCTTATTCCCGTATTCTGTATTTAGTGAAATTGTTTGAGAACTACTGTTAAAATGGCTCTCATCGATAAAGACTTTCATAATATATGTGCCGATATTAATCATTTCAATTCATTACCAGAAAATTCTGTATCCAGTTTAGAGAATCTAGAACAGGAATCGGGAATGTAGAATAGATAATCGCGTTGCTTATCATACTGTAAGAGATGGGCAGGCTGTGGTGGGGGTATCTCTGTGTATGTGCATAAAACTTACGACTCTAACGAAGTATTTTCTGTATGTAATAGTGATCCTGAAAACCTGATTGTTGATATAAAAGACAAAAATAATGTATATTCTGTTCATGCAATATACAGGGTGTCCCATAAGTCCGGCATCATAGGAGAAATTCATATTTTTCTATTTCTACAAACCATAATTCATATTTTCCTCTTTCTACAGGCCATAATGTCTGTGAGCAAGGAAGAACGAATCCAGATAATTCTACTCATAGGAAATCGGAGTCAAAGAGAGGCCGCTGCTGAATTTAACAGACTGCATCCAGACCGCGAGCCAATAACAGAGTTGTGTTAGCAGACTTGTTGCAAAGTTTAAAGAAACAGGATCGATAGAAGATAAACCACGCAGTGGACCTTCAAGGAGGTTCACTGACGATGATACAGCGACTGCTATCCTGGCTCATTTTAACAGAAGTCCCAATAAGTCTCTTCAGCGATTGTCCGCCGAGACAGGAGTGTCGAAAAGTAGCATCCATTGCATTCTTCAGGCTCACAAATGGCGTCCATATATACTTCAGATCCTACAGAAATTAAGCGAAGGTGATCCCGACCGACTGATGGAATTTTGTGAATGGGCTACGCAGGGCCGGATTAACCATTAAGCAAAATAAGCCCGTGCTTAGGGCATCAAGGGAAGGGGGGCACCACAGAAATTTTCCATTGTCGGATTTACCATGGATTTATTATACTATTATAATCGCGGCTTATAGCCTATAAGCTGTTGAAAACTGAATTATATATATTCATATATAGTATTTATTTTTTTTCATTGTTTGAATTTGTAGTGAACAACAACCCTTTTGAGAGAATAAATATATTTCGTTGTAATCACACCCTTTACGCTTTGCGTTATTATTTTGTTTATATCAAATATTTGAGCGCCATATTAAAAATACATATAGATTAAATATTTTCGTGTGCTATAGGAAATTATTCTGAACGTGTGATTTGTGCATATAATATTAAATATATATTTTACATAATCATTTGGTATTGTTTGACAGAAAGATTTAGGTTTATAGAATTGTAATATAAATTAATATTAAAATAAAAGAAACTATAAACTCTCTATATTGCTGTTGTATCAAGTGATGTTTATCACGGCCATTATAATAATAAGATATACTGACCTAAGTTAATTAGCGTTGAAGAAGTTTATCTGTTGCTCTCTCTTCTTCTCTAGGGTAAGTCTATGAAGTGTACTTTATTTGTATATATAACAATATTTTATCATACACGTATCTTTATTTTATAATTTATTTATCTATTGTCATAACAGTATAAAAGAATTTAGATTGTAATAACCAGAGTGAATAATTTGTAATGTATTATACATTACAAATTATTCAATATTCAATATTGTAGAAGACAATATTGAGTGTGCCTTCCCAAATGTAGAAATTGCCTTTCGTATATTTTTAACATTAATGGTCACAAATTGCTCAGCTGAGCGTTCATTTTCTCAGTTGAAGTATATTAAAAATACCAACAGAACAACTATGCAACAAGGCAGGCTGGATGCCTTATCTCTACTAAGTATAGAAGCAGATGTGTTACGTAAGATTAGTTTTGAGGATCTGATCAAAGACTTTTCAATTAAAAAAAGTAGGAGAAAACTTTTCAAATATAAATGAAGTGGAAGTATACAAAAATAAACATTATTTTCCATCTTACTGTAAGTTTTGTTTCATTTCAAAAAATAAAATTTTATTTTATGGTTTATTTTTGTTTATATTTTGAATTACATATATATGGGGCACCAAAATCTTTTTAGTGCTTAGGGCCTCTAAAGGTCTTAATCCGGCCCTGGGGCTACGGACCAATATGTTCGGGATGCCAATTTCCCGTCCACCATTCTGTTCAGTGACGAGGCTGTTTTTTATGGAAATGGTGAGGTAAATCGACAGAACACCCGCTACTGGTCTCAAAACAACCCTCACTGGTATACCTCTTCAAAGGAACAAGGTGCATCTCGGGTGATGGTATGGTGTGGCATTTGGAAGGATCGCATCATAGGCCCCCTGTTTTTCGATGAACATGTCACTGGAGTCACCTACCTACGTATGCTCAAGGAAGAAGCATTTCCCAGTGTCTTGAACGAAGAAGGAAATTTCCCAACATGGTTCCAGCAAGACGGCGCTCCTGCACATTACAGCACCCAAGTGAGGGAATACCTGTGCCAACAATTCCCTGGTCATTGGACAGGACGTCGAGGGCCTGTGGAATGGCCAGCTAGAATCGCCACTAGATTTTTATCTCTGGGGCCACTTGAAAGCGCTGGGATACGCAGAGAAAATTCGGAGTGTTGAACATTTGCGGCAGCGCATTATTGGGGCATGTAACACCATTACTCCTGACATCATTCACCGTGTGCTTGCTGACTGGGTATCACGTCTGAATTTGTGTATTGAAAACAATGGTGGACATATTGAGCACGTTCTGTAAATAAAAGCTTTTGTTTTGCTTTTTTATTATTTTTCCTATGATGCCGGACTTATGGGACACCCTGTATAGACCACCTAATACCAACATCAATAGGTTTTTAATTCACTTCGATAACCTGTTATGCAACTTCCATAAATTGAATGCCATAGTTGCGGGTGACTTCAATATCAGTTTGCAATCTGAAGCAATCTCTCGTAAATTTTTAAACTTAATGAAATCTTTCTATCTCAGTCATACTATTACCAAACTCACTCGAGTCTGCAACTATAGTAATCGAATAACAAAGTACGATTGATAATACTGTATATTTATAAATAGCAATGCCCTCGTAATTTCTGGAATTATAACCACAAACATCAGTGATCATTTTTCTACTTACGCTATAAACAATAACATTGGTCAGGTTGCGGATAAAACAACTATTGATTACAGAATATTCTCAGAGGTTAACAAAAGAAAATTTATTGGGAGCTGTACAAAATACTCGATTTGACTGTGACGAACCTATGAATGACCCAGACCATACGTTTCCGTTCTTCTATGACTCCTTATTCCATATTTTTAATACTTGCTTTTTTTGAGGAGGAAAAGAGTTTCGCTCAAAAGTGTCGCAAATCCATGGGTCACTCCAGGAATTATCACTTCAATAAAGAACAGAGATAAATTATTCAAATTGCAATTACAAAGCAAAATTCCTAAAATACAATATACTCAATACAGAAACAAATTAACTAAAATAATCAAAATTGCAAAATATAACTATTATAACAATCAAATTTCCAAACATAAAGGAGACATGAAAAACACTTGGACAACCATAAACAGTCTTCTCGGAAACCAAATTAAGAAAAATTCAATAGAGAAACTAAATGTTGGTAATGAACAAATTACTGATGATGCTTCTATTGCGGACTCTTTAAATAACCATTTTACTTCAATAGCTGATCAGCTTCGCTCACAGTTACTGAATAAGGATCATTCACCTTTAGAATATATGCTACCCAGGCCCCTAAATTCATTTTCTTTTGTTCCTGCTACATCTACTGAGGTCCGGAATATTAGTGGTAAATTAAAAAATACAAAAAATAACATAACGTTCCTGTACCAACTTTGAAATTTGTTAAAGATAAGATATCTGTAACTTTGGCTAAAATTATCAAAGTATTTCCAAAGGAATATTCTCATCAATGCTAAAAATTGATTGTACAACATCCTTTTTAAAGGGGGCGATCCTACATTAGCAACTAATTAATTCTAGGCCGGTGTGTTCATTAACTATGTTCAGCAAAGTTTTTGAAAAAAATTGTAAAAAGTAGAATGCAGCGATATTTAGAATCCTACATTTTATTATCTCCAAATCAATATGGCTTCCGTAATAATAAAACAATGGAAATGGCTATTTTAAATCTTATGGAAAATGCAAATACAGGAATACCTCGAAATTCGTCGTTAATTCATTTCGGAATAACACGACGAAATTCGAGGGAGATTATAACATGTTTCAATGAGAAAACATTTTACTGAATTATGTTATTAAACAGATTAATTAATCAAATTCTACTCGTTTTTCGACAAAATATAATGTATATTGCCTTGGTAAACAGTTGAATTTCGTCAATTTCGATCTTTTTTTTTCACATTTTTTTCAAAAATCGACGAATCTGCGAATTGGACGACGGATTGCGAAACTATAGGTAGTAAAAGATTGACGACGAATCTGCGAAACGACGAATTTTGAGGTATTCCTGTATAGCTAAAGAGAAGAAAGAAATAATGATATCAATATTTATGGATTTGAGTAAGGCGTTTGATGTAATAGATTATAATATTCTACTTAATAAATTATATTATTACGGCTTTAGAGAAGCAATCAGTGATTAGTTTAAAATTTATTTGTCCAATAGATATCCGCTTGTTAAACATGGTGTGCCACAGGGGTCAGTTCTGGGTCCACTGTTATTTTTATTATATATAAATGACCTTCCACGTTCATCTGATATACTGAACTTCATAATGTTTGCAGATGATACAACTGTCTCTTTTTCTTGCAAAGATGTTAATTTAGCTAAGAATATATTTAATTCAGAATTCATCACTGTAATGAAATGGTTGACCACCAATAAACTCTTCCTAAATACCAGTAAAACAAATTTCATGATTTTTACTAATAAAAGAAATATATATCTTGATGACTTAATGTTGATGAAAGAGTGTACTGTAACAAAATTTCTCGGTGTAATGCTCGATAAGAATTTGCGATGGAGTGATCATGTAAATTATATCACGAAAAAGATTTCAAGGAGTGTTGTTATAATGTTTAAACTTAGAAATGTAGTCCCAAAATAGGTTTTATTGACTCTTTATCATACTCTTGTTCTTCCTCATATAACGTACTGCGCCCTTGTTTGGAGAAACTCCGCTAACAACGCTTTAAACGATATCTTTGTTATCCAAAGAAGAGCAATGAGGTTATTATCTGATGCTGATTTATTTGATCACTCTAGTGCATTATTTAAAGCGCTAAAACTACTAAAGCTCAGTGATGTAATCAAACTGGCACATCTTATTTTTATTTACGAGTGTAAGAACAAAATCATTAACTTACAATCAGTAAATAGATATTTTGCAACTCGTCAAGAAATCCACTCGTATCAAACCAGAAATAGATCAAAGCATGTTATTGTTATACCTCAATTTAGAGTGTCTTCATCTCAAGAACTACCCATTTTCTTTGCATTGAAATTATGGAATAATTTAAATGTTGATAAAAAAAATATTGTGAATATAAATTCGTTTAAAACCAAGTTGAAATCCCGATTAATGATGGCATACTAATAAAAATCTAGGATTAATGTACATTACTATTGTTTATTCATTTCTCGTGCGTAATCTAGGATTAAAGACACATTACTCGTGATTGTTCAGTTCTTATCTCTCGTGTATAATATTGATTTCTTTGTATGGTATTGTTATAATACCTTCAATAATGACCTTGCATTTGTCATATCAATAATGATAATTTACGATTAATACATACCTTAACTATTAATAATACCTATTTATTTATTAATAATAATAACTATCTCTTTTATTTTTAATAAGAGTTCAGTAAAGCTGAAGCTTGAGGGCCAAATTAAATAAAATAAATCGTCTAGCTTCACAATTATTTATGTTATTGTAAATTGTAAAACCAATATATTTATTTTATTATTATTAATAAGTATTATTCAGTTAAAAAAAATTCAATATTTTAGATAGTATTTTTAGTCAAAATAAGCGAATTTGGAAGAAATACTGGTGCTCTTCCAATATGTGCTCTACCGCGAAACTGTGATCTACCATATTCCAATACGTGCTCTACCGTGAAACTAGCCTTATAAGGCTAACTAACGAAAATATCATGACTTAACCTAACCAATCGTTAGGTCAACTATACGCCCTTGACGATTGGTTAGATTAAGTCGTGATATTTTCGTTAGTTAGCCTGGAATATGGAATATTAGTTGGAATATGGAATATTAGTTGGAATATGGTAGATCACAGTTTCGCGGTAGAGCAGATATTGGAAGAGCACCGAAATACTTATTTTCCGGTCGTTTAAGTTGGAAGGCAAAAATGTATTCCAGAAGTGACTAATAAATAATTTGAAAGTAGGTATTAGAGGTGTTCGGGGCTTGGACGAAAAATTGAAGATTACTCTTATGTTTTGGATTATAGGTCTCAAGTACGTTGCTAATTACAAAATTATTAAATTTTCTTTGAGTTGTGTGGGCTACGTCGTGACCAATGTTGTAACACCGCTCCTCTTCAATTAGCGAAGTTAACCCTAAAAGGACGACACTACATATTGGTGACCTTTCAAATACACGCATTCATAACTTAACCCTACAAACAATTCCGGCGTTAAAGGGTTAAGCGACATTGGGTCTGGAGTAGGTGGATGGGAGACCGCCCTCCGCGTCCAGATTATGTAGCGACCCGTGGTTCGGATCCTACGTAAAGATGTAGGTCAACCTCCGTCATATGACCTTAGATGTTGCGAAGGAAAGTAAACTACCTCGTCAACCTTTCCGGTGACTCGCGTAAATATTATTTTTTCTTTTCTACCTTCAGATTTATAATTTATTTTAGGTAAATAATGTCTGCAGACATGAATTTATTATCGAAATTGGTTGTTTGCTGCGTGAAGAGAGAATTCAAACGTTTCATTTTGAATTGATATTTGTTATTCAATAAACTGGTTTGCCAAAATTGGTGAAATTTTAAAAATTGTAAATTCTTTTTGGTATGTTTAAATTTTTAAATTTTTTTTAAGATATTCCATTCCTTACGTGACACTTGAAACGTAAGTGGATCACCTGAAGATCAGGGGCCCCCAGTTTAGTTAGCTTTATAAGGCTAACTGACGAAAATATTACGAGACCTAACCTAACCAATCGTCAAGGGTGTACAGTTGACCTAACGATTGGTTAGGTTAGGTCGTGATGTTTTTGTTAGTTAACCTTATAAGGCTAACTAAAGAAGGCTGGGGGCCCTGATCTTCAGGTGATCCAATTAAGTTTTGGTTCATGGAGATTTTTTAAAAGTTTTTTAAGTCTCTAACATCTCATTTCAAATTATCACTCTCTTTTGGAGTGAACTTTTTAGTCCCTGTCATTACAGTATGTAAACTGTGATGTTGCTTCATTTCTTTCGTTTACATTGAATAATACTGTCGCTTTTTCGGCCTGATGCATTTATACGAAATGACAAAGATGCAAACGTTACTCTGGTGTTTCACTGACATTGCCATTAGTTTATAAATTTTGTGTTCTATATTGCCTTATGCATTTGTATATTATATTGTTAAATCAGTAAACAAATTATCTAGGATCACCTGAAGATCGGGGCCCCCTGATCTTCAGGGTATCCGGACAACTGCCCTTTGGACAATTGCCCCCAACAAGCTTGCATATTATATATATATATATATATATATATATATATATATATATATATATATATATATATATATATATATGTGTGTGTGTGTGTGTAGCGTGCTGCCTAGACTCTTCGCAAGTCATTGCTTGTTGCAGCATCGATGAATGACGTCACAGGTGGCCTAACGCTGTCTACCAATGGGAGCGCAAGAACAGTGTTATATATATATATATATATATATATATATATATATATATATGATGCAAACCCACACGGAAAAAGAAAAATTATTCCAAGGCCTTTCGTGTATTCAGCAGTACACCTCGTCAGGGAATGAAGGGTGGAGGCGAGATGACAAAAATATATACAACGAGACAGAAAAACAAAAGGATTAACACATGATCAACAAGAGTTGATTAGAGGCAAAAGGTATTTTAACAGGATATTGTCGATTTTATACATTCCCGCACTGTTATTGAAATAAAGCATTAATTTTTATGTATATAATTATTATTATGCATAACAAATAAAACATGAAAATAAAGCATTAACTTTTATTTTTATTTTCCCCTCTCTATTCAGTCGATTCCATGTTTTATGCTAGGCAATAGGGCGCAATTGTCCTAAGGCAGTTGTCTAGGGGGGGGGGCAATCGTCCAGGGGACAGTTGTCCTAGAACTGATCTTCATGTGATCCATTATCTGAGAAGAATACAGTTTTAGCAATAACAATAAAAAATTGGTATCCGAAATTAGTTCTTTTTAAAGAGATACCAAACTGAATGCAAATGTATACGGAAATATCTTGCACTTTAACGAAACTATTAAAATTTTTATCCTCTTTTCGCTGTTCACAGATGGAAGGAGGAGGAAACTGGGTGAAAAGTTGTGCCATTCATAATAGTTTTCTTTGCTTAATTGTGGTTTTTATTCGTTGTTCAAATTTCTGAAGACTGAGATTTACAAATTAAAAATGTGTACTCCATACTTTTTTAATATGCTACTCTTTTAGCGTGCAATATTTTAAATAATTTTATTTTTGTTGTACTGCAATTCTATTATAATTTAAGCTTTCACGTAAATTCGTTGTTTTTCACATCTTTACAACAGCGGTAGAAAACAGAGAATATGTTTTTGACGAAGCGTTGGTACCACGTTTTACTAAAGTTGTATTTTATTATGTCTGATTTCTTGTACTGAAAAATAAATGCGAATAGATGATATGATCAATACTTTCCTATAAAGAATATGTGTATGAACCGATATAACTAGTTTACATCTTGAATATATTGATTTGTTTGGTGAAAATTTAATTCTGGAGAGAATGGTTGAAGAACGTAACGTCTATATAACTTACGATTTATCTTGTATATTAATAAGAGAAAATGCGCAAACAGGGCTTAATTTTTTTAGCTTCCATCCCATTAGAGCTTTATTTTTCTGATACAATACAACCAAGATTTTAGAATTCAGGTGTGACGAATTTTGAAATTTATCACATATAAATTCGGAGGAAACTCAGAAATATTGATATCACTTTAATATTAGCGTGTTAGTCCTATTTAAAGGTTGATGGATCACACACGTTTATGAACATAGGCGTTCAAATCCGTGATATTTAGGCCAACGAAACAGCCTCGAAGTAACAACGTTATTTCGATATTAGCATGTCAATCCGTGTTTGAAGACTAAGAGATCAAATAAAATTCAACGGTTATATATTAATGTTCAATAAAAGCTGATAGTATGAGCTGAAATTGGCACCGACATATATGAAACAGACCAACGAAACAGTCCTGAAATGTTAACTTTGATGAATAAATGCCACCGACGCTGATCTGTTGAATTAAGTTTTGAGTAGGTGGAGTACTGTGGAGATTTCAATTTTCCATTTATAAAGTACGGGTCGCCCTCGCTTTATACGACTTCTCTTAATGCGATTTCGCTATTATGCGACGACCCTACTTCTACAACTCTCTCGCTTTGTGCGAGAAAAATTCACATGAAGCTTGTGCGACCAATATAGGCGCGCGCGGACTCCGCTATGCAGTTGGTGCGGGTGGAGCGGTGACGCAGCCCGCACGCTTCCTTAGTCTCCCCTCACTTAGTGTCGCATTGTCCATTGTTGTGTGTGGACTTACGCTACTCGCTCTCATCTTGTGTGTGTGGCTTTGCCATTACTGTTGACTTTAGTGCAATAAGTATTCAAGTAAATACCTTTTATTATGCAGGAAGGAGCCTCGGCCAAGAGGGGATGCCCGCAAAAGCGCCCCCCAATAGGAGAAGAAGAGAGCCAAGATCAAGGTCCAGGGTTTTTGAGATGCCTAGACACTGCGTTTGAAAGATTGGAAGTGAGAGATAGAGGGAAAGGTGAATTGAGGAAGATGGTTCCAGAGTTCACTGGTTGAGTGGATGAAAGATTGAAAATACTGATTAACTCTTGCGTTAGAGAGTTGGACAGAAGAAGAATGAGAAAGGTGTCTAAAGTCTGGCACTGCGTGCTCTCATTAAAGGAGGAGGCATGCAGTTAGAGAGTTCAGAAGAGCAATATCTGTTATGATAGCGACAGTAAAGAGAGTGAGGCAACATTGCGGCGAAGAGAGAAGGATTGAAGACAGTGACTAAGAGGCGGGGAATTGATGAGACGAAAAGCCTTTGATTCCACCCGGTCAAGTACGGCTGTGCGAGTTGAGAAGCATACTCCATACAGGGGTGAACAAGATCCCTGTACAGAGACAGCAACTGAGCAGGGGCGAAGAAACTGCGAAGGTGGTACAGCACACCAAACCTCTTACAAGCTGTTATTATTTCTTTTATTGGTTTTTTATATAATGTCAAATGATTGTTTTATTTTATTTGGTGATTTTTCATTGGATTTGTTATGAAAGAGTGTTAAAATGTTTTTTTGGGGAGGTCAGGAGAGGTCCTGGAACGCATCCCTATTAAATACATGTAATAAATGGCTCTCTTTATGCGAACTTTTTTTTGGAACGCATCCTCCGCATAAAGCGAGGGTGACCTGTATATATAAAAGAGGGAGAAATGCATGCATGCATGCATACATTACTTTTTCCAGAAAAAGTTAAAATTATATCTGCATCACCAGCGCACGTAGCTCAGTTGGTAGCACCGTTTCCCGTTAAGTCAAGTGAAGATACTTAGGTCGGGGTTCGAATCTCAATACTGCTGCCTAAAAATAATAATAATAATAATAATAATCATCCAGGAGTTAGCCCGGCCTCAGCGCTGTGGCAACTTCTGGCTTTCCTAACTGATTATTATCATTATTATATTATGTATCAAAAATGAGTTTACGAAAACCTATTTGCAGGGGTGTAAAAAATACTAAAATATGTTACTCAAGTTTCAAGTACAAGTACTTTATCAAAAGGTTACTCAAGTACAAGTAAAAGTATCCGTCCTGAAATTTACTTAAGTTAGAGTAAAAAATTATCCACTGAATAAAGTACTCAAGTAATGAAAGTAAAAGGTACTCACCTACAGTTCTCCCAAACCATACCAGTACATTTATGTTGTGGGCCATGAGGTCTTTAAACAAAACGCTGTCTGTAAAAGATTTGCCAAACTACGTAAATTACACTGGTCAACAACAATTTTGTCACAAGGGTTTTGATGGGTGTTCTAAGTGTACTTTTTCATGCTGAATCTAAATATGAAATCAGATTTTTTCTATCAGGCTTAGTTTACTTGTGACGCTATGTTCATTTTTTCCTCATTTAGCATGATCACCGGATAAAAAAATAATAACATATATATAATTAAGTATATAACAATATTATAATATAAAACATTATAAAAATAAATATAATAATATATTATATTAATTAATATAACTATAATAAAATATATTAATATTAATATATATTTGTATTAATTTTTCTGTAAAATTAGTACAATTTATTCCTTTGGGGAGAAAGTTCTGATAATGCTGGCAGGATAAATTTGGTCGGAGCAGCAGACTGTGCAGGTTGAAACATGTTTGTACCTGTTCAGACATGAGCCTAGTTTCTGTGTGTAGAGCAGCTCCAAGTCAGTCTGCTTGTAAATGTCACAGTGTTAACAGCTAGTGTCTGTTGCTTCTTGTTAATTTTACACCAGTGTTGTATTCATATAGATGTTTTGTAATGCCGCGGAACTGTCTGAATCATCCTAATTCATTTTGTTATGTATGTGGTGATCTAACTTTAAAATCCCAGAAACGTAACTTTACACCATTAGTAAAAAAATGCTATGAACTTTATTTCGGATGTAAAGTAGGCGATCAGGACAAGAGTTGGGCCCCTCACATTTGTTGTGTGACATGTGTAAGACTACTTACAGGATGGCTAAACGGTTCACGTCACATGCCATTTGCTATTCCAATGATTTGGAGGGAACCCAAAGATCACACAACAGACTGCTGCCTGGTAAATACAAAGGGGATCACTTCAAAAACAAAGAGCCTTATGAAATACCCTAATTTACCGTCTGCAATGAGACCAGTTCCCCACAGTGCTCAACTTCCAGTACCAAATCCTCCTGAACATGTAAGTTTAAGTGATGAGGAATCAAACGTAGCTGTAGCATATCACGAGGAAAAAGATGAAGACATTTCTGATCCAACATTCCAGGCTACCTGTTCCTCCAATGAACCACATTTACTGTCACAAGGAGATCTAAATGACCTAGTTCGTGATTTGAAATTATCTAAGAAGCAGGCTGAACTTTTAGGTTCAAGATTAAAGGGTTGGAATCTACTGCAACGTGACACTAAAGTTTGTTTTTCCGCAGCCGCCATGATGAATTCAAAGAATGATTCTCCCATGAAGATGGACTTGTGTTTTGTAAAGATGTTAATTCAGTCATGGGGGCTCTTGGTCATGAACATAACGTGGATGAGTGGCGATTGTTCATTGACTCCTCAAAAGTCAGCTTGAAAGCAGTCCTTCTTCATAACGGAAATAAATTTCCTTCTGTACCTATTGCACATGCTGCAAACATGAAAGAGTCATACGACAACATGAAGTTGCTTTTAGAAAAGTTTCAGTATCAGAAATATAAGTGGAATATCTGTGGAGATCTGAAGGTCATTGCACTTTTGCTAGGGTTGCAGCTAGGTTACACCAAGTACTGTTGTTTTTTATGTGAGTGGGACAGTAGGGACAAGCAAAACCACTACGTTAAGAAGGATTGGCCAAAACGCACCTCACTTGTTCCAGGCAAGAAAAATGTTGTGAATAGTTCACTTGTTGACCCTGAGAAAGTGTACCTTCCTCCTTTGCATATCAAGCTTGGACTTATGAAAAACTTTGTTAAAGCGATGGATAAAGCGCAAACAGGATTCACATACTTGAGAAATAAGTTTCCCGGATCAGTGATGCCAAGATTAAAGAAGGCATTTTTGTAGGCCCTCAGATCAGAGAATTGTTAAGAGATGAGAGATTTGAAGGAGAGTTGAATAAAGTTGAGAAAGCTGCGTGGCAGAGTTTCAAAAGTGTCTGCACAAATTTTTGGGAAATCACAAGGCCGAAAACTATCCTGAAATAGTAGAAGATCTTCTTAAGTCTTACCAAGCAATGGGGTGCAATATGTCATTAAAGGTTCATTTCTTGGACTCTCACTTTGACTTTTTTCCGGAAAACCTGGGTGCGGTAAGCGACGAACATGGTGAGCGTTTTCATCAGGATATTTCTGCCATGGAAAACCGTTACCAAGGCAAATGGAGCCCCAGTATGCTGGCTGACTATTGCTGGACTCTTAAGAGAGACATGCTGAGGCAAAGCACAGCAGAAAATCAAAACAAGCTACTTTTTAAACTACAGGTATGTCTTTTCGATCATATTTTAATAAGTATGTAACTATATGGGTTTTTAAAAATTAAATTGCATGTCACACAAAAACCAGACCTGATAGAGAAATTTTACAAACTTATTTGGATTCAGCACAGAAAATACTATAAGAATAAGGTATTTTCATTCTTGGGACACGAAAAAAAATTTTTTTTTGTTGCCCAGTGTTACCAGTGATGGAAGATTTGTCTTTCTTTTAGGTATCTACAACACACTTGGATATAATTGATTACTGTGGTATCCAGAACTACACTTAGGGTTTAAGCCAACTCATGCAGGCAACTATGCATGAACTTGTTACAACTGTCATGCCAGTAATGAATAATGCACATATCTTATTGTTTCAGAATAAATTATATAAGGAATTAAAAAACAAGTATATACATACAACCATTAAAACCAACTATACACATGCAACCATTAAAAACAACTATACAGGGTGTCCATAAGTCCGGCATCATAGGAGAAATTCATATTTTTCTATTTCTACAAACCATAATTCATATTTTTCTCTTTCTACAGGCCATAATGTCTGTGAACAAGGAAGAACGAATCCAGATAATTCTACTCATAGGAAATCGGAGTCAAAGAGAGACCGCTGCTGAATTTAACAGACTGCATCCAGACCGCGAGCCAATAACACAGAGTTGTGTTAGCAGACTTGTTGCAAAGTTTAAGGAAACAGGATCCATAGAAGATAAACCACGCAGTGGACCTTCAAGGAGGTCCACTGACGATGATACAGCGACTGCTATCCTGGCTCATTTTAACAGAAGTCCCAATAAGTCTCTTCGGCGATTGTCCGCCGAGACAGGAGTGTCGAAAAGTAGCATCCATCGCATTCTTCAGGCTCACAAATGGCATTCATATAAACTTCAGATCCTACAGAAATTAAGCGAAGATGATCCCGACCGGCGGATGGAATTTTGTGAATGGGCTACGGAACAATATGCTCGGGATGCCAATTTCCCGTCCACCATTCTTTTCAGTGACGAGGCTGTTTTTTATGGAAATGGTGAGGTAAATCGACAGAACACCCGCTACTGGTCTCAAAACAACCCTCACTGGTATGCCTCTTCAAAGGAACAAGGTGCATCTCGGGTGATGGTATGGTGTGGCATTTGGAAGGATCGCATCATAGGCCCCCTCTTTTTCGATGAACATGTCACTGGAGGCACCTACCTACGTACGCTCAAGGAAGAAGCATTTCCCAGTGTCTTGAACGAAGAAGGAAATTTCCCAACATTGTTCCAGCAAGACGGCGCTCCTGCACATTACAGCACCCAAGTAAGGGAATACCTGTACCAACAATTCCCTGGTCATTGGATAGGACGTCGAGGGCCTGTGGAGTGGCCAGCTAGAAGCCCGGATCTCACGCCACTAGATTTTTATCTCTAGGGCCACTTGAAAGCGCTGGTATACGCAGAGAAAATTAGGAGTGCTGAACATTTGCGGCAGCGCATTATTGGGGCATGTAACACCATTACTCCTGACATCATTCACCGTGTGCTTGCTGACTGGGTATCACGTCTGAATTCGTGTATTGAAAACAATGGTGGACATATTGAGCACGTTCTGTAAATAAAAGCTTTTGTTTTGCCTTTTTTTATTATTTTTTCTATGATGCCGGACTTATGGGACACTCTGTATTATGCGCAAAATTTCTTATTAAATTTTAGAAGCAACTGATTTTCGAAGTTGCCACAGTCGTCTCGCACGAAGAGGGCTGAAAATTTTAAATGAAGATTTGCGAACATTCTCTAGTTATCCTCAACCCTGAGTATATCCCTTCTCCTGTGACTCATGTTTACCTTCAAAATTTACAATGTCGAACTCTTACAGAATCCTGTTTGAACATATTAAATGAATGTTATACTATAGTTATCCTTAACTCTTAGCATATCCCCTGTCTGTTTAAATTATACTTTAAGAATAGTAACAAAATGGATAAAATGAATTGTATTTGAGTAAAAGTACAAGTAATTCTCCCAAAAATTTCTTAAGTTAAAGTAAAAGTACTTGAAATATAAATACTTTTTAAAAAGTAGATGCTAGAAAAAGTTACTTAAGTATGGTATTTAAGTAAAATTACTTCGTTACCTTTACACCCCTGCCTATTTTTTTACTCATATGAGGCGCTCCGTGCGACAGGGACGAGCTCGCCATGGTCCCAAAAATCCGTTTTTTATGGTACCAGAAAGGTCTATCCATTGTCTTTCATAATACACGAACCTCATATGGTGGGCTCGTCTTCATCGCTCAATAATTTTCCATTGTTTTAGATTGGGGTGATGGATCATGTGCGCGAGCTTTAAAACTTTAACGCGCATTTTCTTGACACTTAAATTTGGCGCGCTTGTCGCTGTCGCACGGAGGGCCTCATATATATATATATATATATATATATATATATATAGTACTCGAATGAAAGCAGAGTAATTGCTAATTCAAAACAAGTTCTGAAAATTATACCAAGCCACAATGTAAGTGAGATTACAACCATTACGTCGATAATATCAATCAGTAAGCAAAAATCTAGTGTCAGATAAATTTAAATACGTTAAATTGAACCAAAAATTACAAGTGGCGAGAGAATAAAATTAACCCGCGTATCATTTGGCAAAACAACCAAAAGAATGTTTACTCCTGAGAAGTGATGTTAAAACAGACACCTTTTCGTAAGAGAAAGAGAGGTGAATATATGAAAACACTGATCATACCCAAATTGGAATACTGCTCGGTCCTAACATGCCCATATAAAAAAGAAAATACTAGACAGCTAGAAGGGATTCAAAGAAGCTTCACAGCCAAGATCAAGGGGTGCAAAGCACTAAATTACTGGGAAAGGTTACGCGAACTAAACCTATATTCACTGAAAAGGAGAAAAGAGAGATACACCATTATTTACACTTGGAAAATAATGGAGAAATTAGTCCCTAATTTTACTTTGAACCCTGTAACTCCCCAAACAACAGTGGAAAGTAGAAAAGGAAGACTGTGTCGTGTTCCCAAATTAAAGGCGAGACAGGGAACATCCTTAACCTTGAAAGAAAGTAGTTTTGGTGTGAGAGGACCAAAACTGTTTAATCAGCTGCCCAAAGACCCAAGGAACACGAATGGTGTTGTGGTGGACATCTTCAAAAGAGGATTAGATGCCTGGCTCAGAACAATCCCCGATGAGCTGGGCGTACCTGGCTATGTGAGGTGGAGAGTACAAGAAACCAACTCGCTACTTCACCAGGCCAACTCGAGAGGAGGGGCGACAAACTTGACCTTCGTGAAATGAGGAATCATCGCACGGAACCTTTGAAGGGTTGAAAGGAAAGGTATGGTCACTAAACTAAAAATTGTCTCATCACAGAATATTAACTGGAAGGTAAAGAGAATGATTTAAAATACCATATTTGCCAATCCTACCGATTTGAAGGCGATGCAAATTTGCAACATGCAAATAATGTCAAACCTTTCTCATGTTCAGAATGCATGAGAGTGCATCATTTAAGGCTATATTTTTTTAAAATTTCCCGGAGGGGGGCATGCTCCCGGACCCTCTGGCATCGATCACAAATCCTACCGCTTTTGCTTTTCAAAATGTTGGTAAGTATGAAATACCTAGCTCAGACAAGGAAAGAACGAGAAAAAGAGTCAGTCAAGGAAAATCTCTTCTGCAGAAACGAATAACAACCAACCAACTTTTTCAAAAAAGGACATGACAACTAACCATGACTGAAGTACTATGAGCTCATTATGAATCGCCTTTCACTGTTCCACACAAGAGGAAAAGGAGCGGAAAAATAAAAAGAATCACACAACCAAAATAAACAGAATGAAAGACTTGGCTTTAATTCGTAATGTCTCTGCCAATAATCTATGTTCACTGAAGAGAGGAAGAGGAAGGTATTGTACATCATCAGTCACAAACTATACTGTTGGAATGTAACCTAATCAGTCGTATACGATGGAACCTCAGAAAGGTATCATTTTCTTGGAACTTAGAAGAGAGTACAAAAGGCGGAAAACGGTTTACTTCTAAAGCTGAAAACATACCACCTGGAAGTGTCTACTCGTACTCTCTGAGTCTACATTTTACCCCGTAATTCAAACTTCATGTTTTTATTCCATTTGAACACACACACACACACACTTGGGATCGTACTGCTTCCACCCTAATGTAACATGTATTAATCATTGTAAATATTTGAAATATAAATCATTGTAAATATTTTTAAAAATATTGCTCTTTAAAAAATATGATGTATTAGAAATTTTCAACTAACGAAAATATTACAACTTAACCTAACCAATCATCAATATGTGGTGGCCCCCCGTTAATACGTAAGTACCATATATATATATATATATGTATATATATATATATATATATATATATGTTAAACACAGACCGTGCATGGAACAAGGAACTCTTCTGGGAAAATTAAATCCACTATAGTCCGAATAAGTAATGGTAAATGACAAATACCATAGTTTTTTTCCTTTTTCATGATTTTAGCCCGACGTGGGCAACGGGTCTCTCGCAAAGAGATCCCATAAATATAGCTTCCCTCACCAGCTATCTGCAAAGTAGACAGGATCCAGCTTTGGGACGTGGATCTAGGGTTTAAAGCAAGCCTAGATCCCTACACTCAGAACCTCTATATAAGTAAAAGACTCGTTGCATTCACGTCGTGTTGAATAAATCAAAGAAAAGGGGTAACTATTGTATTTTTAGCCAAAAAAAACCAAAACTTAAACCTCAACCGGGACATTGAGCGTCCACTTTTCAAGGCACGAAACACGTCCGTTTAGTATACACAAACTCAGAATGGTTCCCTGAGAACATTATATGTTAAACACAGACCGTGCATGGAACAAGGAACTCTTCTGGGAAAATTAAATCCACTATAGTCCGAATAAGTAATGGTAAATGACAAATACCATAGTTTTTTTCCTTTTTCATGATTTTAGCCCGACGTGGGCAACGGGTCTCTCGCAAAGAGATCCCATAAATATAGCTTCCCTCACCAGCTATCTGCAAAGCAGACAGGATCCAGCTTTGGGACGTGGATCTAGGGTTTAAAGCAAGCCTAGATCCCTACACTCAGAACCTCTATATAAGTAAAAGACTCGTTGCATTCACGTCGTGTTGAATAAATCAAAGAAAAAGGGGGTAACTATTGTATTTTTAGCCAAAAAAAACCAAAACTTAAACCTCAACCGGGACATTGAGCGTCCACTTTTCAAGGCACGAAACACGTCCGTTTAGTATACACAAACTCAGAATGGTTCCCTGAGAACATTATATGTTAAACACAGACCGTGCATGGAACAAGGAACTCTTCTGGGAAAATTAAATCCACTATAGTCCGAATAAGTAATGGTAAATGACAAATACCATAGTTTTTTTCCTTTTTCATGATTTTAGCCCGACGTGGGCAACGGGTCTCTCGCAAAGAGATCCCATAAATATAGCTTCCCTCACCAGCTATCTGCAAAGCAGACAGGATCCAGCTTTGGGACGTGGATCTAGGGTTTAAAGCAAGCCTAGATCCCTACACTCAGAACCTCTATATAAGTAAAAGACTCGTTGCATTCACGTCGTGTTGAATAAATCAAAGAAAAAGGGGGTAACTATTGTATTTTTAGCCAAAAAAACACCAAAACTTAAACCTCAACCGGGACATTGAGCGTCCACTTTTCAAGGCACGAAACACGTCCGTTTAGTATATACAAACTCAGAATGGTTCCCTGAGAACATTATATGTTAAACACAGACCGTGCATGGAACAAGGAACTCTTCTGGGAAAATTAAATCCACTATAGTCCGAATAAGTAATGGTAAATGACAAATACCACTATAGTGGATTTAATTTTCCCAGAAGAGTTCCTTGTTCCATGCACGGTCTGTGTTTAACATATAATGTTCTCAGGGAACCATTCTGAGTTTGTGTATACTAAACGGACGTGTTTCGTGCCTTGAAAAGTGGACGCTCAATGTCCCGGTTGAGGTTTAAGTTTTGGTTTTTTTGGCTAAAAATACAATAGTTACCCCCTTTTTCTTTGATTTATTCAACACGACGTGAATGCAACGAGTCTTTTACTTATATAGAGGTTCTGAGTGTAGGGATCTAGGCTTGCTTTAAACCCTAGATCCACGTCCCAAAGCTGGATCCTGTCTGCTTTGCAGATAGCTGGTGAGGGAAGCTATATTTATGGGATCTCTTTGCGAGAGACCCGTTGCCCACGTCGGGCTAAAATCATGAAAAAGGAAAAAAACTATGGTATTTGTCATTTACCATTACTTATTCGGACTATAGTGGATTTAATTTTCCCAGAAGAGTTCCTTGTTCCATGCACGGTCTGTGTTTAACATATAATGTTCTCAGGGAACCATTCTGAGTTTGTGTATACTAAACGGACGTGTTTCGTGCCTTGAAAAGTGGACGCTCAATGTCCCGGTTGAGGTTTAAGTTTTGGTTTTTTTTGGCTAAAAATACAATAGTTACCCCCTTTTTCTTTGATTTATTCAACACGACGTGAATGCAACGAGTCTTTTACTTATATAGAGGTTCTGAGTGTAAGGATCTAGGCTTGCTTTAAACCCTAGATCCACGTCCCAAAGCTGGATCCTGTCTGCTTTGTAGATAGCTGGTGAGGGAAGCTATTTTATGGATCTCTTTGCGAGAGACCCGTTGCCCACGTCGGGCTAAAATCATGAAAAAGGAAAAAAACTATGGTATTTGTCATTTACCATTACTTATTCGGACTATAGTGGATTTAATTTTCCCAGAAGAGTTCTTTGTTCCATGCACGGTCTGTGTTTAACATATAATGTTCTCAGGGAACCATTCTGAGTTTGTGTATACTAAACGGACGTGTTTCGTGCCTTGAAAAGTGGACGCTCAATGTCCCGGTTGAGGTTTAAGTTTTGGTTTTTTTTGGCTAAAAATACAATAGTTACCCCCTTTTTCTTTGATTTATTCAACACGACGTGAATGCAACGAGTCTTTTACTTATATAGAGGTTCTGAGTGTAGGGATCTAGGCTTGCTTTAAACCCTAGATCCACGTCCCAAAGCTGGATCCTGTCTGCTTTGCAGATAGCTGGTGAGGGAAGCTATATTTATGGGATCTCTTTGCGAGAGACCCGTTGCCCACGTCGGGCTAAAATCATGAAAAAGGAAAAAAACTATGGTATTTGTCATTTACCATTACTTATTCGGACTATAGTGGATTTAATTTTCGCAGAAGAGTTCCTTGTTCCATGCACGGTCTGTGTTTAACATATAATGTTCTCAGGGAACCATTCTGAGTTTGTGTATATATATATATATATATAGCTGATACGATTTAAAAACTTTATATTCACAGTTCTCATTTAATTAATGTTTGCACCGAACCAATTAATTAAACCAAGCAAATATTTTCCTACAGATAATTTGGTAATTAACAGAATCCATTGACTAACATCATTTTAGGATATAAAATTAATTAATTTTTCCACCAACTTAAAAAAAAAAGTTAACTATATATATATATATATATATATATACAGGGTGGGCCGTAAGTTTCCATACATAGGAAAAATAAACATTTTTTTATGGACAACCATTTTTATTTATATAATATGCTCTACATGGTTGCCATTGTTTGAAAACACATTTCAATACGTGTTCCCCACTGTTGATGAACACGCATTAGCACAGTTGACGTTATGCTTGTAATGGCGTTGGTGATACGTTCCTTTAGATGATTTATGTCTCGTATCTTTTCCTGATACACCATGGCCTTCAAGTGCCCCCAAAGATAGAAATCAAGGGGGTGAGATCTGGGGATCTGGGAGGCCACTCCACAGGACCACGCCGACCAATCCAAGCATCCGGAAACTGCTGATCCAAATACCGACGCACGTGAAGACCATAATTTAAATTTTCCTATGTATGGAAACTAACGGCCCACCCTGTATATATATATATATATATATAATATATATATATATCAACGTAAAGAACGACGCTTGTATAGGAGAATATCCCGCGCAAGATGAGGAGAGAACGAAACAAATGAAAAAATGAGGTAACCACCCGGGAATCGAACCCGGGATCTTCCGATTGCCGGTCAGATATGATAACCATTACACCACGGGCCTCACTCGATCAAATGCCGTAATTCTTCATTTGTTTCGTTCTCTCTCCTCATCTTGCGCGGAATATTCTCCTATACAAGCGTCGTTCTTTACGTTAATTATACTGCGTGTTCTTTGCAGTTGAAATGTGTGTATATATATATATATATATATATATTATACAGTAACTAACGAAGTTCTTTGGTAATATTCATTTCATTTTCATAAAAGTAAATTAATATTTTAATTAGATGATTAAAATTAAATAAGACACCCCTTCCCAATATTTTTATTACTTGTTCGTTGATCTCACAATTGTCGTAACGTGTTCACAAAAAGTAAAATCTTAACTTCGATTATGGACGTTCGCTGTCAAGAAATGTTTCGGTGCGAGATTTATACATCTTCAGCCAAATTATGATGATAATAATGATAATGATTATCTTTATTAGCGGGATAGAAATACCACAAAAAGTTCAATATGGATGCGAGTAATAAACGATCCGATTAATTACAACAGTAATAAATTTAAAACCCCCCAAAATTACTGAGGTATTAAGAAGAATTCACTTTTTAAAATAAACAACTCCTAAAACGCAATAAACAAACAATATGGATGATCTGTTATAAACAGTGAAGCCAAATAATTCAAACGGAAGAGTATTTTGGTCTTATATTTTTGTAAATCAAGAATTTAATTATTTTTCGTGTAACTGTTCCAAACTGTACTGTGTTATGTTTATTATGATTTACGTAGTCCCTTCTTTCTCTTGCCTCTCTCGATTGTTTTTGCTGCGGAAAGGAAACCTCAAACTATTATAACAGTAATAAACACTGAAAATAAAATGTATTTACGATGTATTTAAATACATTTTTGAAGTAATGTATTTAGTATTTAATTACATCCCAGTTTACAGTAATGTATTTGGTATTTAAATACAAATTTGCGTGGTATTTAGTATTTAAATACATTTTAAAGTATTTACGCCATCTCTGACTACTTATATATATATATATATATATATCACTGATTTGTTTTTAGTAAACATAATTACATCTTCTTTCAATACATAGATAATTAAGTCCGTTGAACGATTCCGTTTGAAACGAAATTAATTAGGGTATGACCTAACCGGGTACTAAATAGTAATTCAGTCTCATTCCACTGTTATTCGACATAATTACTTCCAGTCTGCCCGATTCGACTTAGTTCCAGTTCGGCCAGCACTCGCATAGTTCAGTGGGTAACACCATTTCCAGAACCCCCATTGATGCTGGTTGTAATAATCCGGGTATTAATCTGGCCTGAGCGCTGTGCCAGTTCCTCACCCTCTTAAATAACGATTATTATTATTTAGTTCAACACACACACACACACACACACATACACACACACAGTATATATTCTTAAGTTTACAAAACTGCACCATAAGTCTTTCATGTTTATTATTAAATAAATATGCGACGGGGAGCTTTTAAATCTGTTTAAATAAGTATTTGAGATTTGTTAAAAATTAATATCGATAAACGTAATATCGATAAACGCTTCAACTTTATCAATTTTGTTATCTTCTTTTTATTAAAAGGAATCGAAAATAGTTTCCCTTCTCGAGTTTATTTTCATAATTACCGTTTTGTTGCTCCGTGAAACGTATCTGAAATCTTTTGAAATAAACTTCCCTTTGCAGAATCTCTCTCGTTAAAATCAAACGAATTAAAAATAACCGTAGGGAACTCGTAGCAAAAAATAGGGTCAAAGGCACACGTGTATATACTAATAATATGAAAAGAAGGACCAACACAACAGCAAACATTTCCGTTTATTTTTTTATACTTCAGACGTTTCGACAAATCTTTTGTCATCATCAGTGAATTATAAGCCTTAAAACCTTAAAACAAAAATGAGAATGAATAATGTAATTTTCATTATTCTCATTTTTGTTTTAAGGTTTTAAGACTTATAATTCACTGATGATGACAAAAGATTTGTCGAAACGTCTGAAGTATAAAAAAATAAACGGAAATGTTTGCTGTTGTGTTGGTCCTTCTTTTCATCTGTAAGCTCCATTTCCCTAAGGAGAAGCCAATAGTTTTGCTAATATAATATATATAACCTCGTTAGGGTTCCGTGCGTCGCTCTTTCTTTACACGAAGGTCAAGCTGGTGGCCCCGCCTCTAGTCTTGGCTTTGTGGAGGAGCGAGTTGCTCTCTTGCGCTCTCCACCGTACATAGCCAGGTATACCCGGCTCATCTGGTACCGTCCTGAGCCAGACATCTAGTCTTCTCTTGAAGACTTCAACTTTGACCCCTGTAACGTTTCTGAGGTCCTTTGGAAGCTGGTTGAAAATTCTTGGCCCCCTGACAACCAAGCTATTTTCCTTCAGAGTTGAGGAAGTCCCTTTATGGGCCTTTAATTTGGGAACATTACACATTTTTCTTTTCCTATTTTCCAGCGTTGTTTGAATGGTAATTGGGTTTAGTTTGAGGTTTGGTACCAGTTTTTCGATCATTCTCCATAAGTAGATTATGGTATACCTCTCTCTTCTTCTTTCCAGGGAGTACATATTTAGTTTATGTAGTCTTTCCCAGTAGTTGAGTTCTTTGCAGCCATCAATTTTGGCTGTGAAATGTGTGTGCGTTTCTTCTAGTTTATTAATTTCTTCCTTTTTATATAAGGACGTCAAAACAGCAGTATTCAAGTTTTGGTATGATCAGTGTTCTCAGCAGGGGAATCATTACTGTCTTGTCCCTCCTTTTGAACGTTCGTAGTACCTGTCCTGCGACTCTTTTTGCTTTGTTTATCGCTATCTGATTTTGTGTCTCGAATTTGGCATCATCGGTCATTATTACCCTCAAGTCGACCGCTTTCGTGCTTCTCTGAATTTCTTGTCTATCTGGAGCATGATATGCAGTCTGTTTAAGTTCCGCATTTCTACAATATCTCAAGAGCTGAAATTTCTCGGTGTTAAATGTCATATTGTTGTCTTCTGACCATTTGTATATTTTGTTCGTGTCCCTCTACAAGGCCTCCACTTCATTTGCATCGCTGATTTTTCTGCCCGCAAAGGATGTTACTATACTGTTGCTGTTAACTCCACTGTCTATGTCGGTTAGCATGATAATGAACAGGAGTGGGGCCAGTACTGTACCTTGTGGTACTGAGCTGCGTACTTCTGATTCTGATGATGATACACCTTGAATTTTGACCACCTATAGTCGTTTTCTGAGGAAGTTGGAGATCCATTTTTTCACTTTGCCTGTTACTCCCATATGTTTAATTTCATGTGCTATTATGCCATCATCGCATTTGTCGAAAGCTTTAGCAAAATCTGTGTATATGATATCATCGTTTTCATTGCCTTCAAGTGCATCTAGGATATTGTTATAATGCTCTATATGTTGTGATAGGCATGATCTTCCTGATCGGAATCCGTGCTGATTTTCGTTGAATCTTTCCAATGTCTCTAAGAAGTCATAGATTTTCTCTCAGACTATTCTTTCAAATATTTTGGTGAGGTGGGACGTCAAGGACACTGGTCTATAGTTCTTTGTTTGAGATCTATCCCCGCCTTTATATATAGGGACAATGTTTGCTCTTTTCAAGATGCTCGGTATTTCCCCAGTGTTTCGGGATCTTCTCCATATCCAGTATAAGGGTGTAGCTATTTCATTTTTACAGTTTTTAATTAATAGTGCGTTCTATTTGTCCGGACCTGCAGCTGAATCTGATTTTATTTGTCCTATAGCTCTCGCTACATCTTCTGGGGTAAAATCAAAGGCTGTTATACATTCTCCTTGCAATTTCTCTTCAAAGACTGCATCTATGTCAGATATCGCTTTGTCACTTTTTGGGGTACTGAAGACCGATTCATACTGTGCTCTCAATGTTTCAGATATTTCTTTTAGATCGTCTGTTAGTTCGTTATTTCCTTTCCTTAAGGGCCCGATAGTAGTATGCGTTTTTGTTTTCCTTTTCGCATAGCTGTAGAAGTATTTTGGATTTTCCTTTATTGCTTCTACCGCCTTTTCCTCTTCCCTCTCTGTATGGCCCTTTATCAGAGTTTGTATGTCCCAATCGATTCTCTCCAGTTTTTCTTGTATTACTTTCCTGGCATTGTTGTCTCCGCAATTAGCTAACTTCGTCGTACTCCCTTTCTTTTGCGGAATATTCTCCTCTTTTCCCTCTCTAGCCAGTTCCTCTTTCCTTTTGGCTGTGATTTCGGAGCATATTTTTCTAAAATTCTCATCGTCATTTCTTCCAAGGTTGTTAGCATTTCATCAGTTGTTTTATTCTCTAAAACTGTTCTCCACTCTAATTGGGCAATGTGTGATCTGATTTCTTCCAATTTATGGCCTTGGAGTTTAAGTTAAAAGCCCCAAATTTGCTTCTTCCTTCCGTATGTGTATTGTCTTTTAAAGTTATCGCCATATTTGTTGATAACTCGATTATATTGTGGTCTGAGATAATAGTTGGAGTTATTTTTATATCGCAATCAAGTTCGTGTTATTTGTGAATACCAGATTTTGGCAGTTATTTTTCCTGGTATTTTCTGTTATGTCCTGTGTCAGCATAAACTCGTTTGTGAGAGCCATCAACACTTTTGCTTGCTCCTGGTCCTCTCTTGTGCCCCCCTTATCTTGTTGTATAAATATATTTCTACCCACCTTTTTGTATTTTATAAATGGGACTTTATTAGGTTTTTGATATCATCAATGGCATCCGAAAATTTTTCATTTGGAGAGTTTGGAGGTCTATAGATGACTATCAGTACCACGTTTAGTTTATCGATTTTCACTGCAAGGGTTTCCACGAAACTGTTGGATTTACTATTACCGCCTCTGTTATATGCCTCTCATGTATATAAATAGCACAGCCACCTTTACGTCTCGTTGTTCTATCTGCTCTTAGTAAGTTGAATCCATCGATATGCAATTCTTTCTTATCGATACAGTGTTCGCAGTTATCGCAGTTTCCTTGGCAGTCTTTAAGATGTGTTTCTGTGAGGCATGTGATGTCCGCCCTTGTTTCGTCCATATATATATATATATATATATATATATATATATATATATGTGTGTGTGTGTGTGTGTGTGTGTGTGTGAAAATCACGGTGAGCGCGGGAACTTAGTTGTGTAGAGTGGTGAGAACAAGGGTAACTACTTTCTTGTGTGCCAGTCAGGAACACTGTTCGATTGTGATTATTTGAAGTTTGATAGCAATATATTTATCTTGCTCCTGAAGAATCATGCACCTGGGTTGATAATAAGTAGAGGTGTCTGCAATACGAGCTGACAAAAATTGTATAAAAATGGATACGGATTTGGATATTCTTTGAACTAAGATAACATAGAGCAGTCGTCTCCAAACTTTTTTGGTCACGCACCCTTTAATCAGCAAAAATAAGTAACACGCACCCCTAATGAACATGAAGATTATATATATATCCTTTCATTACTTTCTAGTAAGTTAATAGTATATAACAGAAATACGATAGGGTGAAGATATACTTACCAATATAATTTAATGAGAACAATGTGGCTGACTGTGCTTCATAATTTCTGAAAATCTTGGTTTGACACTTTGTGATACAGCGATTCGAAGGTCCGGTTCCAAGTTCAGTTTATTTCGATTCTTGGTTTTAATACTTATCATAGCAGAAAAAGACACCTCACACAGATATGTAGATCCAAATGGAAGGAGCGCATCGTTCGCTGCGCTTACTAAATCTGGGTACTCATTTTTTAATCCAATCCACCAATTGTGCACAATTTTCTGTTGAAATTTGGTTCGTAAACTTTTATCTTCCCTGATGTCAATCAACTGTTATTTTACAAAATAATGCGGCGATCTCGAATTGTGATATTTAGTTTGCTAAATTTTAATCGCAAGTAAGCGATATCGCGGATACTATCTCGCAAATTCCTAGGAATGACTGTGTTAGTGGGTATTTTTTTTCTCGGTCATCTTCTTGAAATTCAAAAACTTTTTATGAAAAAACAATGATAAATCAGAATCATCAAATTTTCTTCGTGCACCCCCTAGATCGGCAGTCGCACCCCACTTTAGAGACCACTGAGTCATAGAGCATTGTTGCCTTCAGTGGTGATGAACAACGTATGGAAGCGTCGTTAGTACATTAACACTCTATTTACTTTGAAATGATGCTGCGAGCTGCTCGTACCCTGATTGTGCGTGCGAATGAAAAGCAAAAATTAACTTCAGTATATTAAAATACGAAGAGTTTTAAATATAATTTGGATCCATAGATCAATTTGATGAAGGATATGACTGACGCCTTCTCATCAAATATGAAACATGAATGAGAAACCTACAAGCTATTCCAAACTTTTGGGCGATAGTATTGTGTATATACAGTATATATACTGGTCAAAAAAAGAAACGCAATTTTTGAGATTTATTAATAAACATGAGGACTCAGTATATAGTAAATGATTCTTTAACATAACAAACAGTCAATAACGCGTATGGCCACCCCTAGCCACAATGCAGGCTTGGAGTTCCACATTCTTTGTGTCCAGTCACGGTGCTGATAGGCCCATTGCAGGATTCATTGCCTTCTTGCATCAGTGAGAAAAGGACCTCTGTAAGGCCTGCGGGATCGGAGTCCTGCATTACGGAGTCGGTTTCTGACGGTCTGGTCACTAATTCTGTTGTTGTGGATACCAGGTGTCTCTCTGGCTGTCTGACGAGCATTCCGCTGCCGATGACGCAGGTGCTGCAGTACAATGTGGCGATCCTGGCGTTGGGTCGTCACACGAGGTCGCCCACGTCTTGGCAGGTCCTGAACACTTCCTGTGGCATTGTACCGTCTAACAAGCCTAGAGATTGTGCTGGGATGCACATGCATTCGTTGTGCAACTTGGACAGCAGACATGCCTGCATCCAACATGCCCAAGGCACGACCTCTGTTGACCTCTGAGAGTCGTGGCATGCCTCAATCGCGGGAAAAAGTTTGGTTTTCTCAACGGGCAGTGTGTATTCTGTGAAGTCAAAGAAAAAATGCATGCCTTCATAAAGAATACATTCAATTTAATCTCTGTTTATTGTTTGTAACAAAATGGCGTCTTAGCCGGGATTAGTCAGGTTTAAAAACATGCACTAAGTGGCTTTAAAAGATTTGAACAAACATTTAACCATAATCTTGAAACTGTGATAATACCACTAACAACTTAAATTTTACACCATATGCAAGCTAATTGCGTTTCTTTTTTTGACCAGTATATATATACAGGGTGGGCCGTAAGTTTCCATACATATGAAAAATAAACATTTTTTTATGGACAACCATTTTTATTTATATAATATGCTCTACATGGTTGCCATTGTTTTGAAAACACATTTCAATACGTGTTCCCCACTGTTGATGAACACGCATTAGCACAGTTGACGTTATGCTTGTAATGGCGTTGGTGATACGTTCCTTTAGATGATTTATGTCTCGTATCTTTTCCTGATACACCATGGCCTTCAAGTGCCCCCAAAGATAGAAATCAAGGGGGGTGAGATCTGGGGATCTGGGAGGCCACTCCACAGGACCACGCCGACCAATCCAAGCATCCGGAAACTACTGCTGATCCAAATACCGACGCACGTGAAGACCATAATGAGGTGGAGCTCCATCTTGCTGGAAGTAAACTGGGAAGTTACCTTCCTCGTTTAGCAGGGATGGGAAAATCTCTTCTTGCAACATGTTAAGATACCTTTCGGCATTAAGATTTCCACTGACAAAAATTGGTCCAATAATTCTGTCACCCCATATCCAGGCCCACACCATCACTTTACCGGCACCTTGCATCTTCGTCGGACTCAGCCAGTTAGGGTTAGCATTACTCCAATAACGTATGTTTTGCCGATTAACCTCTCCATTGACGTAAAAATTTGCTTCATCAGTAAACAAGATCTTAGTTGAAAAGTTTGCATCCTCGTTCACTTTGGTTAATGCCCATTCACAGAATTCCATCCGTCTATCCGGGTCGTCTTCACTCAAATGCTGTGCCATATGCAATTTGTATGGATGCCATTTGTTTGCTTTCAAAATGCGCCTGATACTCGATCTGCTGACACCACTTTCTGCAGACAACTGTCGTGTACTTTTTCTGGGACTCCGTGTAAGCGCTGTAAGTATCGTAGCTGTTGTGTCTTCATCGGTGGCTGTACGTCTTGGACCACTTCGCGGTTGATCTGCAACATTTCCAGTTTTCTGAAACTTGTTAATAAGTTTTGCCACAGTGTCGTGTGTGATGTTCGTTCCATGTTGTCTGTTAAAGTTCATTGCAACCATGCGACTGCTTCCCGACCCAGCCATCAGTATGATTTCAATTCGTTGCTCTTTCGTCAAACGCATATTCTTAGGGTATCTGAAACATAAAAACAAACGTTTAATTTTTCCTATGCATGGAAACTTACGGCCCACCCTGATATATATATATATATATATATATATATATATATATATAAAGCGAGACAGACAGACAAATAGATAAACAGGCAGCAGGTAGAGAGAGAGAGAGAAACTATGATACATGAATTTAATTACTGAAATGAAAATTTTTTAAGAGTTCATAAAACTTCGAGGCGAAAAATTATTTCCTTTTACTTAAAATTAAATTTTAATTTTCCAACTGTTTTTATATATATATATATATATATATATATGGCACGATGTATAAACCGAGAACACTGGAATCAATTACACACACAAGAAAACACTCCTTAAAACTTTTACACGTAAGTTACGCATCAGTTTCACATTTAAAATTAAAATTTATGTAATTGAATTTAATGTGCAACACTAACGCAACTTTCTAAATTTTTAACCAAACTCAAATATTTTTATTCAATTTCGTTCTCTTACAAGCTGTTTGGTTCTGTTATAGTTCCGTAGCGTGTTGATTTTTCTTCCTCTTAATTGCGTAATTTAGGCGTAATGTTTTTAACATAATGAAACCTACCAATTTTTCCAGATAAATGTAATCTATGAAGCTTCATAACTCGCGTAATGCGTACGTAATATGCGCAGTACAGCATATAGTGAAATTAAGATTATAATTAAAAGAAAGCAACTTTAAACACGTTTTCTTGCTTATGTTTTGGAATTAAAAATAATTACAAACATGTGCTACTGTTTAGGTGCCTGGCGTAAGATAAAAATAAGTTAGGTTCTTATTTGATACAATTATAAACATGGGCGACTGGTTAGGTGCCTGGCGCGAGACAAAAATAGTTTAGTTCTGAAAGAATTGTATGGGAAGTGTTTTTGAATATTCTTTATATGCAGGGGCGTACCTAAAGTATTTGGGACCCGGGGCGGATCCTTCCTTTGGCACCCCCCATAAATAATTTTAAAATTTTCAGTACTGTCAAAAGCAAATTGGAAATAAGAAAAATGCGGGACATTAAAAATTCAGTGAACAGGTAATAATACTGCATTTTATTTTATACAAATTCATCAATGACCTCATCAAAATTCACCTTCTTTGCATATTCATGTTCAATTGAAAGTAAAGCCAGTTTTGTCAATCTTGTTTGACTCATGGTCGAGCGAAAGAAATTTTTTATCAATTTCAATTTGGAAAAACTTCTTTCGCATGAAGCAATAGACACACAGACAGTCAAAAAGAATCTCAAACACAGTGACAAGCTTGGTAAAGATTCAAAAAATCCCATTTCACAATAAACTCCAGAAACTGCAATGCTCTCCATTTCTTTGCCTCTTCAACGCTGATTTTGGCAGCTTCCAAATGCCTCCGAAGTCGTCCAATTTCCACACTGATATCTTCATCAGAGAATTCATCGAAAATCTGAGTCAAATTTGGAATATACTCCCGAAGTTCTTCTTCTGTTGCAACAACCAAAGTGTTTGGCTGAATAACAGCGAAGATTGACAGAATTTGGTCCATTGCCTTAGAACGAATCTCCAATTCTTGATGAAAGCGATCAAGACATTCAAACATAGCCCTTTTTACTTCCTCTGGCAATGTGAGACCAGCAGCATCCTTTGCCATCTCTCCAGGCATCCTTTTTCGGAGCTTTACTCTCCCTCTTCTCTCCACAGAAATGTCCATTTCCTCACACTTTGTAGTTGCATAATGAATGGCCCTCTCCACAATTTCATTGCGCTGATCTTCAAGAAACAGTTTTAGAGCTTGGAGCTTCACAATGCACTTTTCAAGGCTGATTCCAACTGTTTGCAAATACTTTTGTGTGAGATTAATTTCTTCCAGGACTTCACACCAGAAAGAAAGGTAACTCAAAAAAGAGAAATCACATACAGCAGAGAGCAAAATCTGAGCTGATCCTCTTGTGGCCACATTTTCTTTGAGATCGCACAGTACTTCAAGGGTTGAGGTCAGCTTTTCAAAATTTACCTTCACTGTTTTCACAGCGTCATAATGAGCACTCCATCTTGTCTGGGAAAGTCTTTTGACTGTCATGCCTACATTCTCCATCAGCACTTCCCATCGATGAGTTAAGACTGAAAAGAAGGAATAGACTCTCTCCAAGGTTCCAGAAAAAGTCACACATGAAGAAACGCTTCCAAATGAGTGCACTCCGCAAAGGTTCAGAGATTTGCACAAGGCACAAACAAAGCCTTGGGATTAATCTCTCTGGTCAGCTGTCGACTCTTCCCTTTGGATTTCTCTCCTTGTCTTTGAACTGCACTGAAAGGTCCATCCCTATTTTGAAGGGTTCACTTCCCCTCTTAATAAGATCAACTCTCAAGTCATTTGGAACCGGGATTGGCCAAGCAGCGACATCAGAATAAATTGAAAATCTATCCGTCTCCTCTTCTTCATCAGTCTTCCTCCTGTTGGTGTGGACTTCTGCTTTTAGAAGGTGAATTGCCATCCTCCAATCCTTGCTCTCTCTCATTTGAATCCTCTTGTGAAGATGCTTCTTATATTTGCCCTTCAGATTCACCAGGCTGAATATCTTCAGGACTTTCTCCTATTGTACTTGATGTTGAAGGCGTCACATACTTCAAAATTGATCCGGACATTGCCTGAGCTACCTCTTCTCTTGCCTTCTTCATTTTTCTCTGTTGGAATCCACTGGGTCGATTTCGGTTCATAGTGGATGTTTTCTGCAAAATTTTAAAATCAAAAGGTATAAAGCATGAGCATGCATAACAAGCATGAACTATTATGACTTGAAATACATTAACTGAACAAATTGTCTGTGATTATTATTATTATTATTATTATAATTATTATTATTTGGGGGGGTTTAAGTGCAAACACGACTCCTATAAAAGCAGAAACTATGAGCATTACTCACAAATAAATAGACCACTGACAAAATGAAAATTAACAGTATATCCAGTAAATAAAGAAGTAAAAAAATTTATTATAACAGAAAAGCTTCAAACAAGTGGTTCTCAAACTTTTTCCAACCAGATACCCATTGAGTTATCAGATTATCAACCCAGACAAGCAGAGACAATTAATTATCATTATTATTATCATTATTAATTATCATTAATGATCATTTATAAACACTTAAACATCACTATGATACCACATTGTCAAAAATTACTGGACACTGGTATAAGTACCATGATATTGTTATAAACACCAGCACTTTATGCTTTATCATAATTATTTAATGAAACATACCTCATGTATGTGGAGTCAGTGTCAAGTGAACAAGACTTTGAATGTCAGTTGCAGCCAGCTGGCTATGCTCAACAAACTGATGACTAAAACGTCAACAAACGTTCGCCTTTCGATGTAATTTTTATCAAATATTTAATTTTTCGTTTGTAAATTTTGTATTGCCAAGAAAAATAAAAATTTATTTTATAGTGGAAATTAACATTGAGCTGTTGTAATAGTTTGAACATTTGAACATTTTTTTCTTACTTTGGCGAATTTTTCATTTGGTTTGAAAACTTGTACTGGTATTTCAACTCTCCCGATGGCACCTCCCTCCTAGCTGTCACCCTGGGCGGACCGCCCCCCTCGCACCCCCATTACTATGCCACTGATTATATGGTATGATTTTTCCATACGAGAAGAATCCATATTGTATATTTACTGTAAATTAAAATATGCTCGGAAGTGTTTTTCATATCTACCCTGTCTACGTATGCGCGATGGTTTTGCGTAGTTCAGTTGAAGTGGTTGGTGTGCGATCGGCACAAGTATATTATTGGTTAGTTTATACAGCGGTGCTATCTTGTGTGCTATCTCTGTGTGCATGGCGTAATTATAGAGCTAGCTTATATATTCTCCTCTTTCTCATAAAAGTTCCTTGGCTACTTTTCCAGGGTCAAGGTATTTTTTCAACCTTTTTCCTTACCAAGCTCTGGCGGGGAGGGAGCGGAGGATCGGGAGAGAGCCTGATGCTTTTCTATCCAGTTTTCTCCTACTGCTAGAGTAGTCAAAAAATTAATTAGTTTAATAGCAAAAACCCAGAGTGGACGAGGGGCCTTTGAAGTTCTCTCTCTCTCTCTCTCTCTCTCTCTCTCTCTCTCTCTCTCTCTCTCTCTCTCTCTCTCTCTCTCTCTCTCTGGTGAGTGGAAGGAAGCCAACGTAACCCCTATCTTTAAGAAAGGGGATCACGAAAGTCCAGGGAACTATCGTCCCATTAGTCTCACTTCAGTTGTAGGTAAATTATATTAAAGGAGATAATAGCGGATAGGATCGTTGACCATTTGGATTCGTACAAGCTGCTTGGGGACTCCCAACATGGGTTTAGACGGCATAGGTCGTGTCTCACTAACTTGCTCGAGTTTTTCCACGTCATGTTGAGTGAGTAGGGCGATTGATATACTTTATCTCGACGTTGAGAAAGCCTTTGATAAGGTACCTCACCGCCGGCTAATGGCAAAAGTGCGCGCGCTGGGTATCGGTGGGGAAATAGGTAGCTGGATTGGAAACTGGCTGAAGAATAGGCGGCAGAGGGTTGTAATTAAAGGGGTTAGTTCGGGTTGGGCCTCGGTCACTAGTGGGGTTCCTCAGGGTTCCGTTTTGGAGCCACTGTTGTTTATCATTTACATAAATGATATCGATGGTGGCATCGTCAGTCGGATCGCCAAATTCGCTGATGACACCAAGCTTGGGGCCAATGTTGGGACGCCCGAAGCGATCGAGGAGCTGCGTACAGACCTTGGAAGGATAGGAGAGTGGTCCGAAAAATGGCAAATGCCGTTTAACTTGGGTAAATGCAAAGTGATGCACATTGGCTACGCCAATCTCAAGTCGGACTACTCGATGTTGGGGAGTAATATCGAGGCCACTGATTCGGTCGTAGGTAAATTATTAGAGGGGATAATAGCGGATAGGATCGTTGACCATTTGGATTCCTACAAGCTGCTTGGGGACTCCCAACATGGGTTTAAGCTCGAGTTTTTTCACGTCATGTGGAGTGAGTACGACAAGAGTAGGGCGATTGATATACTTTATCTCGACTTTCAGAAAGCCTTTGATAAGGTACCTCATCGCCGGCTAATGGCCAAAGTCCGCGCGCAGGGTATCGATGAGGAAGTAGGTAGCTGGATTGGAAACAGGCTGAAGAATACGCAGCAGAGGGTTGTAATTAAAGGGGCTACCTCGGGTTGGGCCTCGGTCACCCGCGAGGTAGCTCAGGGTTCCGTTTTCGGGACACTGTTGTTTATCATTTACATAAATGATATCGACGCTGTCATCGTCAGTAGGATCGCCAAATTCGCTGATGACACCAAGCTTGGGGCCAATGTTGGGACGCCCAAAACGATTGAACAACTGCGTGTGGACCTACGTAGGACAGGAGAGTGGTCCGAAAAGTGGCAAATGCCGTTTAACTTGGGTAAATGCAAAGTGATGCACATTGGCTACGCCAATCCCAAGTCGGACTACTCGATGTTGGGGAGTAATATCGAGGCCACTGATTTGGAAAAGGACTTGGGTGTGCTAATTAGCAGCGACCTTAAGTTTAGCAAACAGTGCGTCGAGGTGGAAAAGAAAGCCCAGAAGCTGTTGGGTCATATCAGGAAACAATTTCGATTTCGGAACAAGGAGATTGTGCTCTCTCTGTACAATTCCCTGGTTCGGCCGCACCTGGAGTACGCTGTGCAGTTCTGGTCGCCCCACCCTCAGGGAGGATATTGACAGGCTGGAGCGAGTCCAGGCGAGGGCCACAAAGTTGATCCCTTCTGTTAGGCATATGGGCTATAATCGACGCTTACATGCCGTGGATTTGATTTCGCTGGAAATTCGGAGGCTGTGCTGTCAACTGATCGAGGTTTTCAAGCTCTGACGCGGGTTCGACGATGTCGATTTTAGAAGCATGTGTAGTTTAAATGATAACTCAAATCGCAACAATGGTTGGAAGTTGGATTTGAAACGGTTTAGTACTAGTGTGTGTGGGAATTACTTTACCTATAAGATCTGTGACACGTGGAACGGGCAACCTTCAGAAGTTGTGAACATTTCCTCTGTGGATTAGTTCCAAAAAAGGTTAGACCGAATCTTGCACACTATTTGAGGATGTGTGTTGCTGTCTTCTGGGGTGGCTGTTCGAGAAGCTAGCTGTGACAGTGTGTAGGAGTTTTTCCCTGGCACCCGTTGCCATTGGTGCCTCCTCGGTATGGGCCGCAAGGCCTTTTGAGGTACTTCTTGTCCTTGTAACTCCTTGTAACGCTCGCTCTCTCTCTCTCTCTCTCTCTCTCTCTCTCTCTCTCTCTCTCCTCTCTATATATATATATATATATATATATATATATGCGCCTCGGTGGTGTAGTGGTTAGCGTCGCTGACTACGAAACCATCGGCCCCGGGTTCGAGACCCGACGGCAGCCGGCGCGCAGCAGTCTGTTACCACCGTAATGGTGAAATATTTTCTGTTTCAGATTGTTGATTTGTGAAAATATGGAGTATGGTCAAGGATAGGGTATATGCAACAAAACCTCGTAATGGCAATGATTTAAAAGAAATAATTTCCATTCTTAAATTCAATGTGTAATTGTGTTAAAATAACCTCAAATAAAAAACCATCACAGGTTACTGTGGTTTGTACTTATTTTTTATTCACCATTACAGTGGTAACAGACTTATGAATCACCCGATATATATATATTTTAAAGGTTTTATTCGTAAAATATATATGCTTTAGTTATTTATTTATTTACAAATATAAAGTTTCATATATGAATATAATTTCATCATCAAATACAGATGTTGTATACATTTGTAAACTGCCTTTAGTAAGCGTGCACGCTTTACAGGCCAAAAGTTACTAATTAGATATAATTATATAATAATAATAATAATAATAATTATATTATTATACAATAATAATAGAGTTCTGAATTGTAATGTTGTTTTTCATTTGCCTTCAGTCATCCGTGGATCATAGTTATATACGAGGGCCATTCACTATATTTTGCCCCACTTTTTTTTTCTTTCCAAGTTTCCTTGTAAGTTCCAGAAATTTTGTACACAAGCAGTTACACACCTTTTTCACAAGTTTTTATTTTTCCACATAATCTCCATCCTTTTCTACGGATTTCCTCCACCTCGAAACAAAGGCCTTTATTTTATTCCTTGCTGGTAAAAGTCCGCTGGGTTCGCTGGAGCCACCTCTTAAGTTCTTAACCTCCTCAACAACCTCATCGTCACTCTGAATCTTTCTTCCACGAATAGCATCCTTCGTTGGCCGAAACAAATGGAAGTCTGAAGGTGCCACATCCGGGCTGTATGGAGGGTGGGGTAACACAGTGAAGCGCATTTTTGTGATGGCCTCTCTTATTTGCAAACTGTTGTGTGGTCTTGCGTTATCGTGCAAAAGAAGGACATCTTCCAGTTTTCTCTTCGGTCGAACTCGCTTTATACGTCTCTGGAGTTTCTGTAGCAATATATGCCTCTGAGTTGATTGTTTGTCCTTTCTTCATAATGTCCACCAAAATCACCCCTTTCATGTCCCAGAAGATGGTGGCCATAACCTTTCCTGCAGAGGGAGCCATTTTGAACTTTTTCTTGCGTGGGGAGTCTGCGTGATGCCTCTCCATGGATTGGCGTTTTGTTTCAGGTTCAAAATGGTGTACCCAAGTCTCATCCCCAGTCACAATTCGTGAAAGGAAGTCATCCCCTTCTGTCTCGTATCGAAGCAATGACTCAGAAGCACTTTCTTTTCTTTGGGCTTTGTGATCTTCAGTCAGTTGGCGAGTAACAAACCGTGAACACACTTTTGAGTATCCCAGTTGCTGAATTATCGTATTCACACTTCCTTCACTAATTCCTAGTTCCTTGTATGTGACGCGCCGATTTGATCGAATGATGCTGTTTGTACGTTGCACAGTGTGAGATGTCACAGCCGATGCCGGGGGACCGCTGCGTTGCTCATCATCGAGGCTGGCTCTCCCTCTCTCCGATGATCTCACACGTTTAGACCATCGTCCAACTGTGCTTCGATCAACAACAGCATCTCCGTAAACGTTTTGTAGACGTTTGTGAATATTTCCAACTGTTTCCTTCTCTGCTGTTAAGAACTCGATAACAGCTCTCTGTTTACGACGCACATCACTGTCAGACGCCATTTTCAAAACTGCGTTAACCATCGGTTTTATACAAGAGCGTTTAAAAGCGGTTTTATACAAGGAGGGGAGGTTCAAACTGGAAAAATCCGGTTATGTGAACCGCAGAAAGTTCAAACTTACGACCAAAAAGATATTTCAGCCCCATGGCCTATTATTTAGCTAAGTAAAAAGGGTGGGGCAAAATATATTGAGTGCCCCTAGTAATTATATAATGATTATGTATTATATTATATATAATAATAATAATAATAATAATAATAGAGTTCTGAATTGTAATGTTTGTCTTTCACTTGCCTTCAGTCATACGTAGGTCAATAGGTCATATTATAACCTTGGTTATTTTGTTTTCCTTGTTTATAATATATATATATATATATATATATATATATATATATATATATATATATATATATATATATATATATATATATATATGAGAGAGAGAGAGACGCGGAAAAACGCGTTTTGTTTGAAGAGCCGCTGTTGTGTTAATATTAGTAGACATCTGAAAATTTGCACTTAAATAAGAAAATAAATTCCATCAAATTTTTATTCAAATAATATAATTACAAACAGAGTTATAGCTCTCTAAAATGAAGGTTCAAAATAATGGCTTTCCGTATTAAAACCTTAACTTTCACTGGAAACAAACAGATACTAGTAAGGCTTATGTGCGATATGAGTGACCACCATTTTCATTAATCACGGTTATGATGTTATCACACGTCGTTTCCATTGGCGAATAGCAGCCTGAATTTGATGTTGTGCTAGTTGTTTCCAGCATTCTTCAATGTAGCTTTTCAGACAGGACGCGTTTTTTCCGCGAACCATTTGACAACTTGGCAGAACTACGCGATCGCATTGAAGTATGTTGGGAACAAATAGCACAACATCAAATTCAGGCTGCTACTCGCCAATGAAAACAACGTGTGATAACAGTGATTAATGAAAATGGTGGTCACTCATATCGCACATAAGCCTTACTAGTATCTGCTTGTTTCCAGTGAAAGTTAAGGTTTTGATGCGGAAAGCCATTATTTTGAACCTTCATTTTAGAGAGCTATAACTCTGTTTGTAATTATATTATTAGAGAGAGAGAGAGAGAGAGAGAGAGAGAGAGAGCAAATCCACCCATTCTTTCGTCATGGACAAGTGAATTTTAATGGCTGACGAGCAGCTGAAAATTTATCCCATTACGTTTTGTTTAATTATTTGGCCAAGTTGGCCATCTGGGTGTTAAAAATTATTTCGCCGCGAGAAAAAGTCTGGATTCAGATTATCTACCTCCGGATTACCCGAATTTGATCTTAATTCGAAGCGAACATGATAAAATCTCAATACATCTCCCAGTCTTGGTCTTCCGCGTGGTTTTTTGTTGGATAAATGCGTCATTTTCGAATAAACTATAGCATTGTATATAATATTTATATCGGTTCTTAACCAATTATAATTAAACTAACGAAGAAATTCTAACGTTAGTGATTGACGATATAGATTTTTCAAAGGTTTCCGTTTCATTCAAATTACATTGCTGAACTTCATTTGGGTGAGATTTTATCTTTAAAATAAATACCTCTTATTCATAGTTATATTTATATTTTATAGCTATATTTATATTTTTCGACATTGTCGTATGCGTTTCCATTTACAGTGGGAGAACACAAATATTGTCGTCGAAAACAAATTGATTTGTAATTAATTGTAGGTTTCGGCCGAGGTTTGGTTTAGGATTAAGTTGGTTATTAAATATTCAGTCATTTATTCATCGAATTTCATACGTTTCTATCGATTCAAATTCAATGAAGTTTTTGTAAGACTTTTGGGGATTCAAAATTAAGTTTAATAATATCCTTTTCAGTTACATTTTTCATATTGGCGCGCGGAATTGCCGGAGAAAAACATTGCGAATAAAGATACCAGCAAGTTGCAAGCACGTGGGTCCTTCTTACTGTGATGGGTGCATAAGTTTTCTTTGCAGGGTGTAAGCCTATATTTACAATGTTTCAGAGGTCGATTTACAGTTTTTTCAGAGACACGCACTGCAATTCATTCAAATGTTAATGAGGATGAAACACCGCGAAAAGAACGAAGCATTTGGATCGGATAAACGCAAATTTTGGGCAAAATTGTGAGAATAATTCATATGATTTGAATAAAACAAAGATACTGGCATCAATGTTCTGCTACCCAAAATTTAAAAACCTTTGTGGTATGAACTCGAGTCGTTATAAAATTCAAGGAACCTTTCGGATGTGAAACGTTCGAATTTCGCAATCAGTTAGGTCCCTCTATCAGATGCGTGAAAGCTCTAAGAAACCAATGGAATTATGAAAACACCCATCTTCACAAACATGCCAGGAAATTCACTGTTCAGTCACCTTGAGGTCAGTGCATTTTTTAAGCTAATTTCACTGTGCGACCAGGGGGGGTCGTCAAGGGGGGTCCGCACCAATAGTAAATATCTTTGTATTACAAGCAAATATAAAATTATATTTATTATATTTTAATTATATTCACATTGAAGGGGATGCCAATATTATTTATAAATTTTATAGGAGTGTAACTTTGCGTGTTAGGGCAAGAAATTAGGCTTTTTGGTAACAAAAGCTGAAAAATCCTTATCACCCAGTTCCTTAAAATGTCATTCACTAGGCGACCGATTTCCTTGATTGGCCAGTCACAAGGCTGAAAATTGCACTGCTTGAGGTTGTGTTCAATACAGCTTATTATAATGCAATTAACCAAAGACACTCTCTGGTATGCATGGAAGGCCTAATTGGTTTTGTAAAAACTAAGTGTTGATCTCAGATCAGTGTGTTAATGATAAACAATGCAGGAAATTCATTAGCCATATTGCACAATTTATAAGGAATGAAGTAGTTTGCAGTTTCAAACTCTTTTGATCGTATGTGTTGAGATGGTTCCACTTCCATCACTGAAAAAATTATTTTGTATGCCAGGTATCGAAAGGAAAGTAAGGTAAATTCATTTTTAGAGATTGTTTATTTAGAAAGCAGTACAGCTGAAGGTTACCTCAATAGTGTTGACAAGTACTAGAGTGAACTGTACTTTGAGTGGAAGGATGGGAAGTTGTAGCAGGCCTCGGAACCGATAGAACAGCAACCATGATTGTGTGGTAAATGGATTATCTAGAAAAATGACAGATGCTGTTGATCACTTAATCAATATTTATTGTATTGCGCATAAATTGTAACCGAGTGTACTCAGCTCTTGAGGATGTTCCCTCTGTTAGAGAAATGAACCCAACGCTATTAACAATATTCAAATTTTATGGAGGATCTCCAAAATATAAAAAACCTCAAGTGCAATAGAAATTTTATCACAAATACTGAAGATTCAGTGAGTTCATACAGTGAGACGAGTTGCTCGTAAATTAAGATGTATTACGGCTGTTTTGGTTGACTGGAGTAGTTTGTGACACTTGGAAAAAATGGCTTCCAGCAACAAATCTAATAAAGCTGAAGAAATTTTGGAACGGGTCAAATGATTCCATTTCGTTGTTAAATTTTTTCTTGGATTTTTTGACAGAGTCCAAGAAACTCGCTGGTTTTCCAGAAGAAAGATTTGCTGCTAAGACAAGTTCAACTGTTTTCAATGAAAGCAATGAATGATCTTGAAAATCTGAAGAATTCTGTTAGTAAAATTGAAGATATTTATGAGCAACACCTCACTTAGAGGAATTTTTTAAAATGTTTCGCTGTCATGCGTTGAGAAAGGTCAAAAGTGTTCCACGCTAACAGGAAAAAACTTACTGAGTAAAAGTTTGGAAGATAGATATTTTTGATTTTCTGTAACTGGTGTTTCAGATGCAACATCACTTTTTGATAGTTACATGTGGGACAAGATTGGAAAACTTTGGTAATATCCACTCAACAACTCTGGTCTCTCACTTCAAACACTTACTAACCTCAAATACTGAAGCTCAAAGCACAATAATCCAAAGAGCCCTTGATAAATATTATGGATTTAAATTATGTGCTCAAAATCTCACACTGAGTGAAATGGTGGAAAAAGCTACTTCAGGAACTGAATAAGTTTCCAGTTATTAGCAAGCTTCTGTCATTTGTGGCAGTTCCAGCTCTAACTGAGAGATTCCACTATATATATATATATATATATATATATATATATATATATATATATATATATAAAATGCAACTTCACAAGGAAAAAGAAAATATTATTCCAAGGCTTTTCATATATTCAACAGTACATCTCGTCAAGGAATGAAGGGAAAAGGCAAAATGACCAAAATATATGCCTATGTACATTAAAACAAAAAAGTGACAGTGGCAACGTTCTAAAATGTGGATGGCCGCTCTGAACGTTCTGCGTCGGCGATACATATTCGGCCAAGGTCTCAATCCCAGGAAGCAGCGATCTGTACGCTCAGTGATTGCAGCGCCGCCAAGAGTCAGCAGTGTAGACAGTTCCGGAAAAAAAGACACAAATTGCAGATCCTTTCTGACTTACCCTCGTGTGTGTATAATATATATATAATATATATATATATATATATATATATATATATATATATATATATATATATATATAATGTGACAAGAATGGAAACAATGTAGGGATGATCTTATGATGATCAGCCTAAATGGCACGTTTTTCATACTGTGTGATATATATATATATACAGGGCGTCCCAAAAAAATGTATACACACTTTAAATAATTATAAAGGCAGTGTTTATTAAAATACATTTCATTTTCAAAATGTAATAGAATCTACAGACATTATTTAATTGTTTTGTCAACGCCTGTTTTCAAACTGACGTCCGTTCTGGTCCAGGCACTGCTGATAACGCGAAGCAATGGAATCGCAAACATCACGAAACATTTCGTTTGGTATTTGTGTGCATTCTCGTTCAATGGCTGCTCTCAATTCAGCGACTGTTGCAGGTTTTATAGCGTAGACTTTGTCTTTTAAGTATCCCCATAAAAAAAAGTCTAGTGGTGTGAGGTCTGGTGAACGCGGAGGGTATTCTACGAAACCCCTTCGTCCAATCCACATCCACATCGTGCCAAGTACCACTCGCAATACTCCACTCTTCGGTCCGGATCATCATCATCATCTTCATTAATAGCATGGACTAATCTTGGAATGTAACTTTTCCATTGACATCGCTTCAAAATGCGTTGGACAGACGATTCTGAAATTCCTACCTCACGACTCGCTTGCCGCACAGATTTTCTTGGACTTTGGTGATACGTTTCCAGTACTCTTTCTTGCTTTGTGGGGCTTGTCGATGTCCGTGGTCTTCCGGAACGCTTCTTGTGGACATTCTGAACAGTTCCATCGGCTTCAAACTTATCTCTAATTCGAGTGATGGTAAGTCGCGTTGGTGGATCTGTTTGAAACTCCCTCCTAAACTGTCTTTGCACTTCAACTGCGTTTTCACACTTCCAGTAGCATTTTAGAATGAATTTCATTTGTTCAAAGCTTAGTCTGACTGCCATTATTAATTCTAATGGGTTTAACTTGGAAAGAAAGACATCAATTGAGCTATCAGCTGTTAAAGTGTGTATACATTTTTTTGGGACGCCCTGTATATATATATATATATATATATATATATTTTTTTTTTTTCCATGATTGTATGTACCTATAGGTCCTAAGTTTCCTATGGTTTTTATTTATTGTATTTTTTTAATTATTTATATTTATTTTGAAATATTGTTTATGCCTTGTGAGATTATTAAATTTGTTATTTATCGGTTCTTGTTTAGAACTGGTAAATTAGGCTAACATATAATTATTATTAACATATAATAATTAGGGTAACATAATTCAAATAGTTAATTTGAAATATTGTTTCAAGGAAGTTACACGTGCAAAAGTTACGTGAAAGTTTGACAAAACATTTACGTGAACGTTACGGGTCAGTTTCGCTGAGTAAAGTTATACGTAAGTTACGTCAGAGTAACTGACAAAAAGTTGGGAAATTGTACTAATATAGTACATAACCATTTCTCACTACCTTTAACAACTTACCACTGATACCATACATTCGAAGTACTTGCCACAAGACACACATCCGGTCACTTGATCATACGCTTTCTCCAAGTTCATAAATTTTATATACAGAACATTCTTTACGGCTTATCTCTTATAGTTTTCCAATCAGCAATCGGGTGTTTCACTACAAATACTTGATCAACACATCATCTACCTTCCTAGCTTCCTTGTTCATCTCCCACCAAAGACTCCATACTGTATCACCACTCTTCGGTATACATTTTTTACATTCACTTCTTTCACCTTTTTTATACACTGATACAATTACGGCTCATGTCCAGTCACATGAAACACATCCACTTTTCTAATTTTCTTTTACGATACGCATTTACGCATTTACGATACGCATTTAATTATTTTACTACATATTCCATCAATTCCTCACACAATTTCTTCAGCTTGTATACTGCTTTTTCAACTTTCTCCCATTTGATGTCTTCCACTCCTTGGTATATGCAATTACATCTACATTTATTTCTTGTTCATCTACCTCATCTACCAGTTCAGTAAAATATTCTTTTAAAGTTACATAATTACTCATTATCCACTAACACACTGCCATTCTTATCCTAATTATATATATATATATATATATATATATATATATATATATATATATATATATATATATATATATATATATATATATAAAAGATACAAAGCCACAAAGACACAAACTAGAAATAATAACAGAGAATGATGAGATTATATGGATTCAGACTTGGAATCCGAAAACAAAATAATTTAGAATTGTATATATTTTTTTCACAAAATCACAGAAAAATTAATATATTTTTTACGGCTGGAAAATTCTGACCGACATTGCTTGCAACTGCAAAAACAGAAACAAGACAGGGTGGATTATTTTTTTGGGGTTGGGAAGGCCGTCTCAGCTTTTTACTCATTTCCGGACCTTTTATTCTTTTTACCAAACCTGATAAACTGCTGAATGGAATCTTCAAATGTGGTTGGTTGCTGTCACGTATTGTTTCATCCCATCTTTAGTTTCGAGTTCAGTATTTCGGTCATTACCATTAGGCTAATTTTTATTGGTTTTATTATTTTAATGCCCGGTTAGATGTGCTGAGATAATGCTTAATTTCATTAGGATAGGAATAAATTACACTCGATCCAATAGCGTGTTGGTTAAAAAAAAGTACCCTAAATGTACCAAGAACTGTTGCTACGTACACAATTATAGATAGACAGTTCTCTCTCTGAAATAAGTAGTTAATAACCAATTATAAAAGTCTACTTTTATTTATTTAAGCTTATAAGTTTCTCAGGTATCATAAGAGAGAGAGAGAGAGAGAGAGAGAGAGAGAGAGAGAGAGAGAGAGAGAGAGAGAGAGAGAGAGAGAGAGAGAGAGAGAGAGAGAGAGAGAGAGAGAGAGAGAGAGAGAGAGAGAGAGAGAGAGAGAGAGAGAGAGAGAGAGAGAGAGAGAGAGGTTAGTTTTTATGAATGAAGAAAAATTTATCAGTTGTTGAAAAAATAAAATCTTTGGAAAAATACTGATTTTTCGAATTCAGCAACAATTCATAATTGGTTGAAAAAGTAATAGTCAATAAAAAAAGCTGTACTTTCACCACGTCATTTTTTTTTTTTTTTTTTTATATGTCAGGTAATCTTTCCGACCAATTATGAATTTTCTGAATTTTTTAATTTTTGTAAATTTTCAGTAGCTTTCCCTTGGCGAACATTTTTCCACAACTGTACATCCACACACAAATATTAACGAACTGTTTTAACCATATAAGTGTGATCTTTAAAAACAGAAACTTTTAAATAATGGAGAGCGCTGGAAAAAAGTTCGCCTACAAACATCAAGTATTTAAAATATCTACAAAATTACTTAGCAGTAATGACGGGATTTTAACTTCATTAGTCACCTATATATACAGTATATATAAGGTGAGTAAAAAGTCCTGCCCTCAAAGGTATTTATAGTATTTTTGTGGCAAAACTTGACTTACCCTGTACATATTAAAGAAAACTCTCTATTACCAATTAACAATTTTATATACTTAAAAAAAAAAAAAAAATTCTCGGCGAACTTTTTCCCCCCGCAACTGTAGGTCTGAACCGAAATATTTAATCACCAAAAATCTAAATAAATAAATAAAAAAAAAAAAACGTGTATCATACCTGTTCACTGCATCTTGTCTGTGAAAACACTATTTATTCTTTGTTCCAATCTATTTCTCTGTTTTTATGATCATATGAGAGAAAACTGGAATTCAAATGCGTCTTTCATTCATTTTAGTCACGAAAATGATTTTGTATTTGTTATTTTTAATCACTCAATTGCAAATCGTCACTTATAGTTATCATGATTACGTAAGGATACTGCGTTAACTTTTCTGAAGTGAGGGTAAAGGCTTATTTTATTTCAAGGATGGGTATTACTTTTTGAAATTGGTATGACACAATTTCGAGCAAATTCTACTTCCGGCGCGTGAAGGTCCTAAAGCTTTAAGTTGGGGTTTCAAAGTTGTATATATATATATATATATATATATATATATATATATATATATATATACAGGCCGGATCTAGAAGTTGCGAGGCCCTAGGCAGATCTAGAAATTGCGAGGCCCTAGGCCTATATATATGAAAATATGGACTTAATTATCGGTACTATACCAGCAATATTAGAATCCCGCATAGACAGAACTATGCCAGCACTTAAAAATTAAACCAAACCAAAATAATCACGCATGGAAATTGTATAAGAAATATAAATAAACCATACAAATAAGTATAAATTATAATATGAATCAAGATTTGTATCGAAAATATAAGACAATGATTTCTAAGATTTATATAATATATAGGTAATGACTTTCCATAGTATATAAACGTTTTTCATATGTGATGTATAAGAGATGTTGACATTTCATTTTTATAATAGTGAGCGATCGACTTATCAGGCTATATATTAATGCTTTAATATTTGGTTCAGATTCTCCTTGAATATTACAGCAATGCTTTTACTTTTCTTCGAGCTAAACTCTTCAATTAATTGAGAATAATCTAATGAATTTGTTATATCGTTTTCTATTGATAACATAGCTAATGATTGCAATCTCGCTTGAGACATGGTGGAACGCAAATATGTTTTAATAAGTTTGAGACGCGAGAAACTTCTTCAGCCGAAGCAACAGTAACTGGGATGGTTAATACTATTCGAAGTGCAACATAACATTAGGTAAATCTCACTTAGTTTTTTTGCACTATATAAACAAGGGCATTTCCGAGATCTGTTTTCTCAGGTATAAACCTGCAAAGTACTTTAAGTTCTTCATAGAGTTCTAAATCATTAATATCACTTGAACAGAACGCGCAAAACGGCTTGAGCGAGGCCCCTTTGGCGCGAGGCCCTAGGCGATCGCCTAGTTCGCCTATAGCTAAATCCGGGCCTGTATATATATTATATATATATATATATATATATATATATATATATATATATATATATGACAGTTCTAATTAATGCTTAATAATTATATTTTTTTAACGTTATTATTATAGCACTGTTCATTTCGGTATCTCGATATTTCCCAATTGAAACAAAAGGCACCCAAGTGCCAGTTAAGAGCCACATTAAAATTTAATTGTTTTTAATGAGGTAAATAGAACTGAAAATTACGTTTTGTCTTCTTTGCGTATATATATATATATATATATATATATATATATATATATATATAATGCTTATACACGGAAAAATAAATGCGAACAATTATTTGCCGAAAGCTGAAAATTTGATTATACATGGTCCGCTAAACACGCTCTAATACAGTAGTACTGTACGCGTGCCAATGCGCGCTCTCGTGTTTTCTCCTACACTCTCCAACATTCCCGCATCTCCCTCCCTCTCGCGTCACCCCTCCATCACCCTTTGTCTCAGTCCCGCTACCGTGTTAAGTTCAGTGAAGTTGTGTTTGATTGTTTTTGTCGTATTTTGCCGTTGTTTTGCTGTTACCCTTAGACAGCAGTATGGCATCAAAACGTAAAGCATCTGCGAGTGATAGTAAAGAGAAGAAAAGTCGTAAAGTTATGACATTAGCCGAAAAAATAAAGATTCTAGATAAGTTGCGTGGTGGTATGAGCATAACATCACTTGGCCGCGAGTATCACGTGAATGAGTCTGCCATACGCACCATCTGAAAGAATGAAGAAAAAATGCGTGCTATTTTCATTTAATATATTTTTATTTATCATATGTAAATATCATTATGTTTATGATTTTATTATGTTCTTATTTCATATACAATATTGGAGGGGAAATTCATTTGTGTGTGAATAAAAACTCTAAGTATTAATGGGAGACTTTACGCGGCCGTGTTCATGTATCCCCATTTATCCCACAAGCTACCGTATATTGGGGCGTATAAGTCTATGGTCCAGATTAGTCGATCCCCTAACTTTCAATTTCAGATTTAGATTTTAGCCTATTCTGGGTGTTTAAGTCGACCACCAACTTGCCAACATAAAAAAGTAAAACTTTGTAAAAACCTTGTTAAAAATTAGTAATCAAATCCTTCATAATTATCATCATAATCATCATCTGACATCATAAGTTCATTATATACATCCTGAGATGCATTTGCGAGTGCTTCGTCATATGGATTCAATTCGGATGTTGATCAAAAGCGAGCTAATGCAGGACTGAGGACCTATGACAGGTAGACCTGTCTTTAAATACAAGCTAAAATGGAAAGTGGAAGGTTAATTTTTTTAGACTGTGCCTATAAGTCGACTCCCTACTTTAGGGGCATAATTTTAAGCTTAAAATACCGACTTATATCCCCCAATATATGGTATTAAGTTTGTCCAACGCGGATTTACCTAACGCGCCGTTCTCGAGGACCTAACCCCCGCGTTGGACGAGGGTTTACTGTATCTATCTATCTATCTATCTATCTATCTATCTATATATATATATATATATATATATATATATATATATATTAGGGTGGCCCTATATAGGGAGAAAAAAATTTTTTGAAAATTTTTATGATCGCAACCTTCAAAGTAGTTCGAATTGATGTAAATACACTGTATATAAATTTTGAAACATTTATTCCAACATTTTGAGTTAGCTCAGACAACATGAAGTTTTAATATATTGAATAATATATAGCTATAATGAATACACATGAAAAACGAAACTTATACAGCCATAGAAAGAGTTTTTTTTCAAGTTATCTGGGAAGAGACGGCGGTGTTCGTTGACAACTTGTGGAAGAAACTGTAACTGTTCTTCATCCTTCGTAAGATGACTGCTGTATTCTCGAATGAGAGCAACCGCTCTCTCTGCATAGTCATTCAGAACGTTGATGGCGCTCACCTTCTCTTTCGCTCGTTTGTACTCCTCCAGTTCGCTCCAGGTTGTTGGATCTTCCTTGAGAAAGTGTTCCGATAGATTAAACTTTGTGAATAGAGTGCAGGATCTGTTTGTGACGAAATCCTGTAGTGACTTATCTCCGAAAGTTTTCAGATCAACTTGAACTTTTGGGGGGGGGGGGTGCTTCATCGTCCTCCGCACTACTGTTAGCATTCAGCGCGTGAATCATCTGAATCTTTGTCGAAGCCGAGGTCTTGTCATCAAAAAAGGCCAGAGCAACCAATTCTTCCGAAAGGTACCAGAGATGGTTGGACATTTTGGCCGAGGCGACTTTTGAAATGCCTGGATGTACTGACGAGTAACCCAGCAAATCTTTGAGGAACTGAAGATCATTTGCTGGAGCACAGGGTGCACTGGGACAAGTGATCCAGGCTTTAATGTCGAGACGTACTGCAAAAAGGCAGATATCTCGTAGACCCTTCTCCTCGCGAGAAGAGAGGTGCAATTGGCCACGAAACAACCATACTTTCAGACTGTAGATGACTTTTGACATCCAACGGGCATGGTGCATGGACCCTGGAGTCATAAAACGGGTGCCTTTTGCTGGCACTGCTCCGAGGAAGATGCTTGCCAGCTCCAGCAGCTCTCTATAATCGTCTCTCGGTTGAGTTTCAGAAAGCTGTGTTGATGAATATCAAAAGCTCCTCTTTCTCCTCTGTGAGAGATTGGCATATGAAGGGATCGGTGAAACCGTTCTGGAAATTTTGTTTGTCAAGACATTGCCACTTAGCTGCAAATCGTTTTAAGAGGGGTACTTCGGGCGCACTCGACTCTCCCATACAACGTTTGAAAACCGCTGCTATTACAAGCTCGTAAATATGGTAACGGCAGGCGAAGAAGAGAAGGTTGTGTCCGAGATTCTGCTCAATCAAGATACAAACGCCATTTATTCTTCCTGTGTTCGAGCCAGTTGTGTCGAAACTCATACTTTGAACCTTTTCTTCTACTCCCCACTCTCTGAGTGCATTACAGACTGCAGTAGATTGAGCTTGTCCAGTTGAAGAAGGTAGTTTCGCCACTGTTAGTAATTGAGAGATACCGCTTCCTGAGACGAGAACTAGCAGACAATCAGAATACTATTTTCCAGTAATATTGCGCAGTATTTTTCCGTCCCAGTGCACTACGAGAGGACCTTCCGCCTGAAAAGTTTCTTTGAGTAGATGAAACATTGTCTCTCGGTGTTGTTGACGAGAACGCTGAATTGTCTGCCGGTTGAGTGCCAAATCTGTGACAGCATGGCCCAGGCTCTTAGCTGTTTCAATCATTACCATTGTTGCCTTTCTGTCAGAGAGTTTGGTACGGTCGAGAACAGCGGATAAGGTTGAGGTAATGACCATCTTTCGCCCACGCTGATGAGCCTGATCGCTTGTGTTAGGTCCTGGCTCAGCAGTCCACTCAGCTCTTCGGATTTGACTTCAGGATCTGATTCACTGCTTGATGAAGCCTTCATTACTTTAGTAGCCGCCGCTTCTGTGAAAGGAAAAGAAGGACGAGATTAGTTTTGTGCTTTTATGAAGTTAAATCAACAGTAAATAAATGTATAGAACCATGAAAATAATGTGTATATAGAACAGAATAATATAGAACAGAAAAGAATAGAATAATGTATATATAGTAAGATATATAGAACCATGTAAATAATAAATGACAGCATTAGAATTTATATAAAGCTGAGCACTAACTAACCCTTGAAGTTTCACGTGTGCATCTTTGATCCTCTTCCATTTTTCTCTTGGCAGCTCTCTGTTCTTTCTTGTGCAAGCTGACATCAAACCCAGTCTCACGCAGCCGCGTCGCCCCCTTTCTCGTTGAGCTATCAAAAATTCACGATCCTTGGGGATAGTAATCCTCTTTAAGGCGTCCGCATGTGCAATGTCGAAGAGATCATCGAGCGCACTAATAAACTTCTCTTCATTAGACTTCTGAGTAGCTGATGTTCGTCCCTCGTTCTTTTTCAGCAGCCTCCAATTTTCGAACACTTCCTCAAGCTTTTCTCGCAATGATATACTTCTTTGGTCGGTATTCTAGCTTTCTCCCAGAATGGCAGAATTTTCTGAATTACATATGTTGACGCATCTCGTTTAGTTTCTTTTTTGATTGTGGTGATAGAGAAAAACACCAAGAGCTTGTCTGATTGATGGTAGCTTGGATCCAATAATTTCAGTAATTTCACTTCCAAGTAGATAAACATCAGTTTTAGAGCGCGTATTTGGTACTATATTAGAAGCCATACTTTTTCTGAACTGAAACAAATAGGATTAAATGTAATAATAAAATTAAAATTAATTAAATATAATTATTTAATTAAATATAAAATTAAAATTATTTAAATATAATTAAAAAATAAATAAATAGGATTGAGCACATTGAGCTACCTCTAAAAATTCTTCAAATTCTTTCCTATTTCATGTCTCGCAGTTTTACATGGAATCAAACTAATTCAAGGTGCAACACAGAAAATTAAAAAATAAGGGCCACCCTAATATATATATATATATATATACATTCAACTGCAAAGAACACGTATAAATAACGTAAAGAACGACGCTTGTATAGGAGATATTCCGCGCAAGACGAGAAAGAGAAAACAACAAAATGAAAAAATGAAGTACCACCTGGGAATCGAACCCGGGATCTTCCGATTGCCGTCAGACGCGATAACCACTACACCATGGACTCCACTCTTCCAAATGCCGTAATTCCTCTACATACTCGCAGAAACCATGCCCCAGGGGGCACCTCCGCTTGCCGTAACATTATATACATTCAACTGCAAGAACACGCAGTATAAATAACGTAAAGAACGACGCTTGTATAGGAGATATTCCGCGCAAGACGAGAAAGAGAAAACAACAAATGAAAAAATGAAGTACCACCTGGGAATCGAACCCGGGATCTTCCGATTGCCGGTCAGACGCGATAACCACTACACCATGGACTCCACTCTTCCAAATGCCGTAATTCCTCTACATACTCGCAGAAACCAATGCCCCAAGGGGCACCTCCCGCTTGCCGTAACATTATATACATTCAACTGCAAAGAACACGCAGTATAAATAACGTAAAGAACGACGCTTGTATAGGAGATATTCCGCGCAAGACGAGAAAGAGAAAACAACAAATGAAAAATGAAGTACCACCTGGGAATCGAACCCGGGATCTTCGATTGCCGGTCAGACGCGATAACCACTACACCATGGACTCCACTCTTCCAAATGCCGTAATTCCTCTACATACTCGCAGAAACCAATGCCCCAAGGGGGCCCTCCCGCTTGCCGTAACATTATATACATTCAACTGCAAAGAACACGCAGTATAATAACGTAAAGAACGACGCTTGTATAGGAGATATTCCGCGCAAGACGAGAAAGAGAAAACAAACAAATGAAAAAATGAAGTACCACCTGGGAATCGACCCGGGATCTTCCGATTGCCGGTCAGACGCGATAACCACTACACCATGGACTCCACTCTTCCAAATGCCGTAATTCCTCTACATACTCGCAGAAACCAATGCCCCAAGGGGCACCTCCCGCTTGCCGTAACATTATATACATTCAACTGCAAAGAAACGCAGTATAAATAACGTAAGAACGACGCTTGTATAGGAGATATTCCGCGCAAGACGAGAAAGAGAAAACACAAATGAAAAAATGAAGTACCACCTGGGAATCGAACCCGGGATCTTCCGATTGCCGGTCAGACGCGATAACCACTACACCATGGACTCCACTCTTCCAAATGCCGTAATTCCTCTACATACTCGCAGAACCAATGCCCAAGGGGGCACCTCCCGCTTGCCGTAACATTATATACATTCAACTGCAAAGAACACGCAGTATAAATAACGTAAAGAACGACGCTTGTATAGGAGATATTCCGCGCAAGACGAGAAAGAGAAAACAACAAATGAAAAAATGAAGTACCACCTGGGAATCGAACCCGGATCTTCCGATTGCGGTCAGACGCGATAACCACTACACCATGGACTCCACTCTTCCAAATGCCGTAATTCCTCTACATACTCGCAGAAACCAATGCCCCAAGGGGGCACTCCCGCTTGCCGTAACATTATATACATTCAACTGCAAAGAACACGCAGTATAAATAACGTAAAGACGACGCTTGTATAGGAGATATTCCGCGCAAGACGAGAAAGAGAAACAACAAATGAAAAAATGAAGTACCACCTGGGAATCGAACCCGGGATCTTCCGATTGCCGGTCAGACGCGATAACCACTACACCATGGACTCCACTCTTCCAAATGCCGTAATTCCTCTACATACTCGCAGAAACCAATGCCCCAAGGGGGCACCTCCCGCTTGCCGTAACATTATATACATTCAACTGCAAAGAACACGCAGTATAAATAACGTAAAGAACGACGCTTGTATAGGAGATATTCCGCGCAAGACGAGAAAGAGAAAACAACAAATGAAAAAATGAAGTACCACCTGGGAATCGAACCCGGGATCTTCCGATTGCCGGTCAGACGCGATAACCACTACACCATGGACTCCACTCTTCCAAATGCCGTAATTCCTCTACATACTCGCAGAAACCAATGCCCCAAGGGGGCACCTCCCGCTTGCCGTAACATTATTATACATTCAACTGCAAAGAACACGCAGTATAAATAACGTAAAGAACGACGCTTGTATAGGAGATATTCCGCGCAAGACGAGAAAGAGAAACAACAAATGAAAAAATGAAGTACCACCTGGGAATCGAACCCGGGATCTTCCGATTGCCGGTCAGACGCGATAACCACTACACCATGGACTCCACTCTTCCAAATGCAATTCCTCTACATACTCGCAGAAACCAATGCCCCAAGGGGGCACCTCCCGCTTGCCGTAACATTATATACATTCAACTGCAAAGAACACGCAGTATAAATAACGTAAAGAACGACGCTTGTATAGGAGATATTCCGCGCAAGACGAGAAAGAGAAAACAACAAATGAAAAAATGAAGTACCACCTGGGAATCGAACCCGGGATCTTCCGATTGCCGGTCAGACGCGATAACCACTACACCATGGACTCCACTCTTCCAAATGCCGTAATTCTCTACATACTCGCAGAAACCAATGCCCCAAGGGGCACCTCCCGCTTGCCGTAACATTATATACATTCAACTGCAAAGAACACGCAGTATAAATAACGTAAAGAACGACGCTTGTATAGGAGATATTCCGCGCAAGACGAGAAAGAGAAAACAACAAATGAAAAAATGAAGTACACCTGGGAATCGAACCCGGGATCTTCCGATTGCCGGTCAGACGCGATAACCACTACACCATGGACTCCACTCTTCAAATGCCGTAATTCCTCTACATACTCGCAGAAACCAATGCCCCAAGGGGGCACCTCCCTGCGTGTTCTTTGCAGTTGAATGTATATAATGTTACGGCAAGCGGGAGGTGCCCCCTTGGGGCATTGGTTTCTGCGAGTATGTAGAGGAATTACGGCATTTGGAAGAGTGGAGTCCATGGTGTAGTGGTTATCGCGTCTGACCGGCAATCGGAAGATCCCGGGTTCGATTCCCAGGTGGTACTTCATTTTTTCATTTGTTGTTTTCTCTTTCTCGTCTTGCGCGGAATATCTCCTATACAAGCGTCGTTCTTTACGTTATTTATACTGCGTGTTCTTTGCAGTTGAATGTATATAATGTTACGGCAAGCGGGAGGTGCCCCCTTGGGGCATTGGTTTCTGCGAGTATGTAGAGGAATTACGGCATTTGGAAGAGTGGAGTCCATGGTGTAGTGGTTATCGCGTCTGACCGGCAATCGGAAGATCCCGGGTTCGATTCCCAGGTGGTACTTCATTTTTTCATTTGTTTCGTTTTCTCTCTCTCGTCTTGCGCGGAATATCTCCTATACAAGCGTCGTTCTTTACGTTATTTATACTGCGTGTTCTTTGCAGTTGAATGTATATAATGTTACGGCAAGCGGGAGGTGCCCCCTTGGGGCATTGGTTTCTGCGAGTATGTAGAGGAATTACGGCATTTGGAAGAGTGGAGTCCATGGTGTAGTGGTTATCGCGTCTGACCGGCAATCGGAAGATCCCGGGTTCGATTCCCAGGTGGTACTTCATTTTTTCATTTGTTGTTTTCTCTTTCTCGTCTTGCGCGGAATATCTCCTATACAAGCGTCGTTCTTTACGATATATATATATATATATATATATATATATGTTATTGTAAGGGTATTTCCTCAAATTCTTATTTAAAGAACACCATGATTTACGCAAATTATCGAGTTATATCGGTAAACTCTTTCAACATAGTTTAATGTTTGCACTGTGTGAGGATTTCTGCATGAAAGTTAAACCCCCGTTACCCCCTACCCCCTACCCCATGTGTAACTAAGAAAAGAAAAATAAGTCCCCTTATCGAGATGGTTGTGCAGCTCTGTTCTAGAAGGCATTATTATTCCAGTAGTGTTTATAACCTATATTTTATGAACACACTCGTAACATACTGTATATACACCAACTCATACATGTAATTTTTTTGCATAACATTTCCACCTGTTTTGTACCTTTTCCTTTTGCATTCCTTTAAATTATAATTAACTGTCCTAAAACGTAACCGTGCTGCAACGAAATTATTAGACTAATGGAAAACTGGCAGACGTGCAGTAATTTAATGCTTTTAACTCTCTCTCTCTCTCTCTCTCTCTCTCTCTCATACACGCACATACATCCTCTACCCCCATTGTTTAATTTTATCGGCCATTTCGGTGCCACTGCCATATATATATATAAATTATATATATATATATATACACACACACATCGTTTCTGTGAAAATGCATTACCAATTCAGTAAAATATATAATCTGCTTTTTCCTTGGAGAAGCTGCCTAAATACATTTTTTTTTTAATAAGAGTAAAGTTAAGAATGTAATTATTGAATTTTATCGTCTTTCTCGGACTATTTTGGAATTTTTTTTTTTTCAACAGATTGTAATTTGCTTCAATGAAAAAAATCGAAAATTTTAAATTAAATAACGTCCCAACAGTTATTTTCTCCAGCCTCTAAAATTCGAAATTCGTAAATGTCTCCCTTCCCAATCTTTCTTTTTTAAGACAATAAAAATTTATCAAATTAAAATTTCTTACAAAAATTATTGAAAAATATTAAGTAATTTTTAATTTACGAGTAATTTTTTACTTAAAATAAATAATTTAATTGCGTAAAAATACTGACAGTGCTTTTTCCCAACCGAATTAGACTCGTTTTCCTCGTGACTGACACCCAAACATTTTTCGTAGAATGGAATGGAAATGTCATTTCCCATCTTGCAAACAAGGAATCTCACAATGAGACGTCAACAAAGTCATTGAAATTGAAATTTCAACAGACGATCTGTCATGAATTCATTTCGTCTTTTAGACTTGAAAATGTTTTGGTTATCGGGTGCATGTAAATGTGACCTCCATTACCACAAGGCTTCGTGGCAATATAACTCTTTTAAAATACTGTATATAGCTCCTAATTATACTTCCCGCGCATTTACAAATACAGTATATATATATATATATATATTATATATATATATATATATATATATATTATTATATATATATATATATATATCACTGGCGTGCAGTCAGGGTAAGCGGGGTATTCGCTGCCTACCAGTTAAAGGTCAAATTACAAAAAGTTACTATATTATTACAGTAATCAAAAACTAATATAAAGTTATGATGCTTATATATATATATATATATATATATATATATATATAATTATATATATATAATATATATATATATATTATAAAAGGTGATCCAGAGAAATGGGACCCAAAAGAAACCCCTGTAACTCTTAAAGTATAAGTCCTTTTATAAAATCATACGCATCATTCGAAAGAGGATAGTTACAAGTTTGTACAGGATTGTATAGGTTTTGACAATACAAGACAAGATAAGATACAAAACAAAATAAAAGTGTTAGTTAAAACTAACCCTTCAAGATGACTGCATGGACTGTGGAACAGCTGCGTTTCATAACTGAGCAATATTATGAGCATGGAAGAAGTGTAGTTTCAGCTCTTAGGTGATTTTGACATCTGAAAATTTGTCTTGAAAGATCTTTGAGCTGAAACTACACTTCTTCCATGCTCATAATATTGCTCAGTTATGAAACGCAGCTGTTCCACAGTCCATGCAGTCATCTTGAAGGGTTAGTTTTAACTAACACTTTTATTTTGTTTTGTATCTTATCTTGTCTCGTATTGTCAAAACCTATACAATCCTGTACAAACTTGTAACTATCCTCTTTCGAATGATGCGTATGATTTTATAAAAGGACTTATACTTTAAGAGTTACAGGGGTTTCTTTTGGGTCCCATTTCTCTGGATCACCCTTTATATATATATATATATATATATATATATAATATATATATATATATATATATATGCAGCTACCGCTTACCCTGTGGACACGCTCACAGCACGCCTTTGATATATATATATATATATATATATATATATATATATAATATATGTAAATCCACAAGGAAAAGAAAAGATGATTCCAAGGTCTTTCGTGTATTCAGAAGTTTCAGAAGTACACCTCGTCAGGGAATGCTTGTACTTCTGAATACACGAGAGGCCTTGGAATAATTTTTTTTTTCCTTGTGGGTTTACATCATTCATTCATTTCACGCGTTTAATTGTGAAATTCATCCCATATATATATATATAATACAATACGAGCCACAAGGAAAATGCAAAACAATTCCAAACACTTTCATCAATTACAAGAACTGTTCAAGGGCTCAGAATCTTTTTTTATTTTTTTGTGGGTCGCGTTACATTTATTAAAGTTCACGTGAATACTCTCTCTCTCTCTCTCTCTCTCTCTCTCTCTCTCTCTCTCTCTCCACAAGGAAAATGCAAAACAATTCCAAACACTTTCGTCAATTACAAGAACTGTTCAAGGGCTCAGAATCTTTTTTTATTTTTGTGGGTCGCGTTACATTTATTAAAGTTCACGTGAATACATATTTTCTGCAGCTTTTAGTGTCATTTTATTTTCATTATTTTGTACATATACTTTCTTCATCGTGTATACAATTTTAAATCGATTTATCTCGCCAAACACATTTTGAACTCCCCTTTTCGAGTCTATTATACATTATTGAACTTTAACTAATGTTAAAAAAGAATGTAGTTAATTAAATTCGGAAAAGATAGAGTTATGGTCATTTCCGAAAAAATTGGAAACTTGATATAAATTGTGAGAAAGTGTTTTAAGGAAAAAAATTGAGCCAACCAATAAAAGTTACATTAGACATTTTTCGAAATTTGAGCAGAAGAGAATTGGATCGTCTGAATTTCCAGAGATAAATGATATGTATATAATATTTCATCCTTTCTTTGCGCTTTTCATCTTTCATCCGAGTGCATAACGGACTGGTCAACATATAGTTTGGTCTATTAGTATCATTAACAGGCTGGTCAGCGTATATTTTGGTCTGTTAGTATCATTCTCAAGTGTGGTTGGTCAATTCGTCACCCGTTAATTTTGTAACCGGTCGTTTCGTCACCATGCTAATATCTATTATATGTTTTTGTTAATAATTATATGATTAGGTTAGGTACGGTTAGGATTAGGTTACAGTAAAGAAACGGGTGTGTTGTTACCATTTCCTAAATCCTTCAAGCGCGGAAACGGAAAACATCCTAGCACAAAAGAATTGACTCAATTGTTCATGGACAAACATGCGCACAGATCTATATTAAGATATTCTTTTTTTATGAGATTTTATGTGGTTTTATACGTCTTTATGGTAGCCAACACCAACCAAAAACTTTAAATTTATATACCGGTGTCGAAATTACCTGGGAACAAATTGACCGGTGACGAATTGAGTTAGATCCCATTCTCAGGTACGCATTCCAATATAATTTATCGAAAAGACTTTCTCCAGTGCGGTTTTCTCATACTTCCGCGTTGTGGCACAATTTGACCTCTACAGAGGGTTCACAAAAGTAAATAGACACCACGATGATTGTTCTCAAGAACAAATAGCAAAGCTCATCAATGGGATGCCAGAACGTGTCAGTTTCTCAACAATGGAATGTCAGCTTTACATAATACAGTGGGGAAAGCAACAAGATTTTAAATATATTTAATCATTAAATTTGTTATCATTTATTGACTTTCATTACCAAATCGAAACTGTGGAAAAAACCAAAGGTGTGTATTTACTTTTGTCAACATCTGTATAATCCAATTTTATATATATTGTATATATAATTTTTTTATTTTTTTTTCACGCATTTTTTTCACAATCATTCGTGTGTCCAACATTTTATCTCGCTACGTATTCGATCAGAATTTTAAATGCTTTGCCTTTGATTAATTTGTTTGTCTCATCATCATCATCTCCTTCATTCAGATATTGCTCAATGTATCACATCCCTTTTATGCACACTACCTTCCACATTACTAAATAAATATAAAACTTTTTCCATCTGTTGGCACTGACATGTTGGCATCTCATTTTGCGCACAATCCGCGGTGTCGCTAGATGACCTTCAGTCTTCCTTTCAATGATGCATATTTTTTTTCGATTTCCCCATCAAATTACACACATCATCAAAAATCTCATTTCCGAAATGAGTTGGGGTGAGAAGACAGACACGTTCGGATATAAAATATAGAAGGTGATGGAAAAGAGAAAAGGTAGAAACCGAAGCATTCGCACTCATTCACACCAGCACCCTTACACATGGCTAAATCCCACACCTACATGTGGCCCACCAAATTACTCTCCCGTATATTTTATTTTTCTTAACCAATAGTAATTTTCTTATTGCAGTTTTAATATATAACTCGCTACACGTTCCCTCACGTTGATTTTAGTTTTTCAACATCTTTCTTCGTTTTCCCATCATGGGACCTCTTCCGCCCTTTCTCACAGTGTACGGCGTTTATGTACCTCCTTACACCATAACGATTTATTTATATTCTCCTTCGTCTTTGTTAGGCGGTTATGATCTAATCTTTGATTACATTCTCCGACCACCTCTTTCATTCTGTCATCTTGAGCCCGACACTAATCGTACACGTTTCTAAATCCTTTCGCTCAACGTTTGAATATCTCCACTTTTCACAGAAGCAAAACGTCATCTTAATCATGCATATTACTTCAGAGTCAGACATTGATGATATCGAGAAAATGATTAACAGCGATCTGTCTATATCCAGATGTCTTTCGACACGACGAAGTGAGGTGCAGTAATAAAAATATATGTATCCAGAGGTCACTAAGAAAAAAAACTATTTCTTGATTATTATAAACCGTAACTCAATCCAGGATCTCTTATTCAAATCTTAATTCAAATATACCCATCACACCCCTACCCAACCCAACCTCACCTTTATATAAATACAGTGTGTGTATATATATATATATATATATGGGCATCATGCATGAACACGCACAATTTTGCACATATGTAACATGTGTTGCAGTCAATGTGTGTGAAATTAGTCATTTCACGTAATGCCTAAAAATTGCAGGCATTTCGCATAATACCTGTAACCCTTAAACATAAGTAATATACATTACTAACCGAACCTAACCAACCTAATCTAACCAAACCTAACCACCCTAACTTAACCTAACCTAACCTTTATGAAGTCGTTAATCGCTTAATCGAATTAGCCCAAATGCCTGAAGCTTTTAGGCATTACGTGAAATGACTGGTTTCACACATTGATTGTAATATATATATATATATATATATATAAAATTCAATTCAGAATGGTCCCTTGAGCGCTGTCTCAAAGTTGGATCGTATCTGTTATGCAGATAGTTGGTGAGGGAAACTATTTTTGGACCTCTAAATTAGTTTTAAGAAAACAATATATATTAAAGGTAATTTTAGTAGTCGGTATACTGTACTTAGGACTAAATGTTAATTATTACAAATATCTCTCTCTCTCTCTCTCTCTCTCTCTCTCTCTCTCTCTCTCTCTCTCTCTCTCTCTCTCTCTCTCTATATAATATATATATATATATTATATATATATATATAATATGCCTAAACCACCCCACGTTGCGCCAATAGTAAACCACGTTTTTACCAATTAGGTCGAACTTTGTAAATAAGTTGTTTTTCTTGTATGACCTACTTTTTTATGTTAGGTTTAATCAGGTTAACCTAACCTAAAACAAATCACGGTGTGTAAATTCTGAGGAAGCGTAAGAGACGACTCGTTTGACTTGGAGTATTTTTAATGAAAATCTTAACGGGAGTGAAATTTGAAAAAATAATCATTGTATACGGTGAAAAAACGCTTTCTCTAAACTTTCTTATATAATTTCCCCTCCCCCCCGCGCACAACCCACCCACTACTTTAACAAGAACGAAAATTATTAAAAATTTGAAAATATAAATTATATAACCTGTTCGATCTACTGGCTAAAATATGGTCACGGACGAAAATTTGCACGTTTCAACCAACTTTGGCATACATGTATATATATGATGGTGTCCCATAAGTCCAGTCTCATAGGAAAATTTAATTTTAAATTCAATTTACAATTCAGTTTACATCATTTAGAATAGCTTAAACAAATGTTCAAATTGATATCTTGTTTTGGGACCTGTTTTGGTTGCGAGTAAAATTACACATTTGTTTTAGTTCTAATATATTATTTTTGTAAATTTAATTTTAAATAAATTTTCCTGAGACTAGACTTATGGGACACCCTGTATATTAGGAAGGTATAAAATTAATTATTACATTATTTAATAAATGAAATTGTTTTTAAGTTACTTTTATTTTTATTGTTTATATCAGAAAACGTGTTACAATGACATTGAGGAAAGACCAATTCACGTGATAGATGTATTAATTCTATCTGAAAAGGACTTTCATTGGTTGAAATTAGTGAAGTTGCTTATTGTGTCTTTATGGCAAAGAGGAGATCAATTTTGCTTTTAAGATCTAAAAATAAATGATGTATTAGTAAAGGCTTTTGATCTTCGACTCAGTCAAGAGCCCCCCCCCCCCGGGTTTCCCTTAAGGGAAAGCTATTGGCGATACTTTACCGAAGGTAACTCTACAGACTGAATCGAAATATCGGAGAACTTTTCTTAATAAGTCATTTTTCATTAATTACTTCACCACGATTTTACGTAATTTCTAATTTGTGATAATTTTCAAATGATTCACTATTTACGTCTTCATTTGCGGAAACTTAAAAAAAAATAGAAAATCTTCATTCTTACGAGGAATTAATTTCCCAGAAAGAAATGATAACTTTTTATGACACTTATCTGTAATGTATAATGATTTTATTTTTTTGTATCTATATTTCACACTGAATTCGCTCCTTTCTGGTCTTAATTTTCTGTTTACTTTCCCTCATCCTTTCCTATTCAACCTTCTTTCTCCACTATCACATTCCACGAAGTTTCCGTAAACGCAGGCCAGGTGAAGCCACAGGTGAGAGCGGGTCGAAACCGATCGTAATGGCGGGCAATCGTCATTCGAAGCGAAAGAAGTTTTAATTGCGATTAAAATGACGATGATTATTTATCGTTGTTCGTTATTTCATCTCGAATTGGCCGCCAATGTCTTTGTTTACACCTACCGAACCGCGATCTGTTCGTCGAAGGCAGATTGCGAGGTCTGGCTGAACACTACGCGAGAACGAACGCAACTGACTGATATCAGATGCAACTCTCTCTCTCTCTCTCTTCTCTCTCTCTCTCTCTCTCTCTCTCTTTCACACACACACAACACACAAATTTTTTTTTACGCTTTACTCCGTCATGCAGTCAGTCATTGTTTATATTTATTTTACCTCTTTCTCTCATTTTCTTTCGCTTTCATTCGTCCTCTCACTTTTTCTCTCGCTGTACCACGCTCTTTCTCTTTAGTTACACACACACACACACACACACAGTGTGTGTGGGTGTATTTCCGTAGAATATTTTGTTCACATTTTCTGAAAATGATGTAGGATCGATCACGTTTTAAGTAAACTCACGGCCAAAGACCAGTGTAAGTAATAATCTTTTGAATAAGTTAAGTGTGTTACGCACATTTACACATTTACATTTATCTAACCTAGTCCATGATATCTTACCTCAGCTTTTCCTACCGTAACACGTTTTTACATTTGTTCACTTGATCCAACCTCACCTAACCTAACCTAACCTTACTCAGTGCGGTTGTAGCAATAGCATCCTAACCGGGCGATATAAATCGTAGTCAAACCAACCTTTCTATACCACTCTAACTGGGCATCAAATATTATCATTAAATATCATTAACTAGTACCTAAATCGGCCATACGACAGCAACGGAACCGACCATAAAATGATGGTAGACCTTACGCATAAATTGCGTAAGGTCTACTTTCATGTTTTACATTTGGTGGTGCGCATTCTCGAAGACGAACGGGATAAAATCATCCTCCATAAAATCTATTTCTCTGTTGCAAACGCGACAAGATGCATGTAGCATGTAGATTTTATGCTGGTTCGTTCTCTCTCTTTTTATATTTATATATAATCTCAAGAAGTTCACCGAAGACCGAAAATTATTGAAAATTGTTGAAGGTTTCAAAATTCATGATAAATTAATAATTGGTTGAATAAAATTATCTGATCAATCAGAAATATTGGTTATTTTCATTGAAAATCTGAAATGTATGTTAAAATTAACTTTTTATTTTCATTTGCATCTCAAATTCATATGTCTGCATAAAGGTCAATCTAGAATTAGACTGACTCGAATAAGTTCGAAGGTCACCATTATGAAATTCGATTTTGTTCAGGTCACCCTTTACCGAATTCCTAATTTGAAATCATTAAAAACAAGTTTTTACACCATCGAACTGACTTCACGAAAGCCTATTGGAGTAGTAATAATTGTATCTGATATTTAAAGAGATTTCTAAGCTGATGGAAGTGGGAAATATTTGATGTAAAATTGTAAATCTTAGGAAAGTTTGGGCGCATTGTTAACTAAAGAGATTGAAGAACGCCCACGAACTGAAGTTAATAAAAATCAAAAGAATCTTCGTGGATTTAATCTTATCATCGAGTGTTGTGATGAATGAACACCCTTACTTTTATCAGAACACGAATCTATATTAGTTATATTGTGTTTTAAAGTAAATGATTAGCTGTTAGTAGTAATTTCGCAAATATTACATGTTTCGCATCTAAATTATACGTATCTTGCAGAGTCCCGTGGTAAAAAAATACCACGCTTAAACAATCAACAGGTTCAATTTTTTTTTTAATATTATTTCCCAGAATGAGCACATGCACAAACAAACAAACATTATCCGACTTCAGCTTTATACATATAGAACGTCACGCCGGTTTTGGAGCCCCGTGCCAAGTCATGGCTACGGGACCGTCAAACTCTAGACTTTACCAACTGGTTAGGTTAATTGAATGCCCGGTTAGATCAACTGTACGCTTGACGAGTGGTTAGATATTTTCGGTAGTTTTAACGAAAATATCACTACTTAACCTAACCAATCGTCAAGGGTATACAGTTGACCTGACTAGGCATTCAATAATTTTCTCGTAGGTTTCGATTAATTTTAAGCCACTTTTACTTAATAATTTTTTCTCTCCAAAAACCAGTTTTTGTGTTTTATGGTGGGACAGAGAGACAGCATTAGCCTATTATAATAGATTGTTTACTTGCAGTTAAATACTGAACATGTATGTAGAACGCAGAAAAAATTCGGATTAAATCGTTAATATCATACAACACACACACTCATCTCGATTGTACATCACACACACACACACACATATATACACACACCTTTGGTTAGCTTCCGTCCAAATTGTTCATTCTAACGAAGGTCAAGCTTTTCACTCCACCTGAGACCTACAGTTTAACGTGGAATCCGAACCACGCCCCATCAGCAGCCCAGCGTCTTAACCACTAGACCACCTAGGGTACCCATTTATCTACCAACCACTTTCTTTATTGTGTGGAAGGATGAACAGCTGGGTTTTGTTGCGCGCCGGCTGCCGTCGGGTTTCGAACCCGGGGCCGATAGATTCGTAGTCAGCAACGCTAACCACTACACCACCGAGGCGCATCCCCTATTATATATATATATATATATTACATTCAACTGCAAAGAACACGCAGTATAAATAACGTAAAGAACGACGCTTGTATAGGAGATATTCCGCGCAAGACGAGAAAGAGAAAACAACAAATGAAAAAATGAAGTACCACCTGGGAATCGAACCCGGGATCTTCCGATTGCCGGTCAGACGCGATAACCACTACACCATGGACTTCACTCTTCCAAATGCCGTAATTCCTCTACATACTCGCAGAAACCAATGCCCCAAGGGGGCACCTCCCGCTTGCCGTAACATTATATACATTCAACTGCAAAGAACACGCAGTATAAATAACGTAAAGAACGACGCTTGTATAGGAGATATTCCGCGCAAGACGAGAAAGAGAAAACAACAAATGAAAAAATGAAGTACCACCTGGGAATCGAACCCGGGATCTTCCGATTGCCGGTCAGACGCGATAACCACTACACCATGGACTTCACTCTTCCAAATGCCGTAATTCCTCTACATACTCGCAGAAACCAATGCCCCAAGGGGGCACCTCCCGCTTGCCGTAACATTATATACATTCAACTGCAAAGAACACGCAGTATAAATAACGTAAAGAACGACGCTTGTATAGGAGATATTCCGCGCAAGACGAGAAAGAGAAAACAACAAATGAAAAAATGAAGTACCACCTGGGAATCGAACCCGGATCTTCCGATTGCCGGTCAGACGCGATAACCACTACACCATGGACTTCACTCTTCCAAATGCCGTAATTCCTCTACATACTCGCAGAAACCAATGCCCAAGGGGGCACCTCCCGCTTGCCGTAACATTATATACATTCAACTGCAAAGAACACGCAGTATAAATAACGTAAAGAACGACGCTTGTATAGGAGATATTCCGCGCAAGACGAGAAAGAGAAACAACAAATGAAAAAATGAAGTACCACCTGGAATCGAACCCGGGATCTTCCGATTGCCGGTCAGACGCGATAACCACTACACCATGGACTTCACTCTTCCAAATGCCGTAATTCCTCTACATACTCGTATATAATGTTACGGCAAGCGGGAGGTGCCCCCTTGGGGCATTGGTTTCTGCGAGTATGTAGAGGAATTACGGCATTTGGAAGAGTGAAGTCCATGGTGTAGTGGTTATCGCGTCTGACCGGCAATCGGAAGATCCCGGGTTCGATTCCCAGGTGGTACTTCATTTTTTCATTTGTTGTTTTCTCTTTCTCGTCTTGCGCGGAATATCTCCTATACAAGCGTTTCTTTACGTTATTTATACTGCGTGTTCTTTGCAGTTGAATGTATATAATGTTACGGCAAGCGGGAGGTGCCCCCTTGGGGCATTGGTTTCTGCGAGTATGTAGAGGAATTACGGCATTTGGAAGAGTGAAGTCCATGGTGTAGTGGTTATCGCGTCTGACCGGCAATCGGAAGATCCCGGGTTCGATTCCCAGGTGGTACTTCATTTTTCATTTGTTGTTTTCTCTTTCTCGTCTTGCGCGGAATATCTCCTATACAAGCGTCGTTCTTTACGTTATTTATACTGCGTGTTCTTTGCAGTTGAATGTATATAATGTTACGGCAAGCGGGAGGTGCCCCTTGGGGCATTGGTTTCTGCGAGTATGTAGAGGAATTACGGCATTTGGAAGAGTGAAGTCCATGGTGTAGTGGTTTATCGCGTCTGACCGGCAATCGGAAGATCCCGGGTTCGATTCCCAGGTGGTACTTCATTTTTTCATTTGTTGTTTTCTCTTTCTCGTCTTGCGCGGAATATCTCCTATACAAGCGTCGTTCTTTACGTTATTTATACTGCGTGTTCTTTGCAGTTGAATGTATATAATGTTACGGCAAGCGGGAGGTGCCCCCTTGGGGCATTGGTTTCTGCGAGTATGTAGAGGAATTACGGCATTTGGAAGAGTGAAGTCCATGGTGTAGTGGTTATCGCGTCTGACCGGCAATCGGAAGATCCCGGGTTCGATTCCCAGGTGGTACTTCATTTTTTCATTTGTTGTTTTCTCTTTCTCGTCTTGCGCGGAATATCTCCTATACAAGCGTCGTTCTTTACGATATATATATATATATATATGAGATGAATTTCACAATTAAACACGTGAGATGAATAAATGATGCAAACCAACAAGGAAAAGCTAAGAATTTCATAAGCTTATAATAGTGTAACTGTAAAGGAATTTGAGTGTAAAAATATCCTTAGCCTACCTTACCACGTTAATTTTCAATATCTTCCGACTTTACTTAAAGTAATTGGTATCAACGTAGTCTTTAAGTATAATAATACTTTAAATCACGCCTAATAAAGAATAGCCCGGATAATGCGGTTGGCTGTGTGTATTAGATCGGATGTACACAATGTAACTCCGTATATATAGGCCAAACGAGAAAAACGTTGGATATTAGGGTAAAACAGCATAAATATGCGTGTAGAACAGCAAATAATTTTAATGCATTGTTTAACCATATGTATAGATGGAATCATAGTATCAAGTGGGATAGTTCTAAAGCGCTCGTTAAAAACACAGATATAATTGAAAAGAATATTCTAGAATGTGCATTTATCCATTTTAATAATAATTTCAATAACAGTGCGGGAATGTATAAAATTGACAATATCCTGTTAAAATATCTTTTGCCTTTCATCAACTCTTGTTAATCATGTGCTAATCTTTTTATTTTTCTGTCCCGTTGTACATAAGTATAAATTTTCGTCATCTCGCCTTCTCCCTTCATTCCCTGACGAGGTGTAATTCTGAATACACGAAAGGTCTTGGAATTATTTTTCTTTTTCCTTGTGGGTTTGCATCATATACAGGGTGTCTCAAAAGTCACTATCTATTTTGAAAAATAATGGGAATTACGAAAAACTGGTTTAAGACATGAAAAATATATTTATTTCAAAGTAAGTGCCACAAGAATTAGTGCTATTTATTTATCTGTCTCCACATGGCGACCATCAGTGTCTCTACAGAGCTCAAAGCGATAAGTGTTGTTTCCCGGAACACACTTTCCAGCATTTGAGGTGTTATTTTCTGAACTGCATCGGTAATACGATTTCGAAGTTCGGCTACATCACTAATCTTCTACCAGTGTACACCTTAGACTTAATGAAACCCCAGGCGAAAAAATCTAATGGTGTTAAATGGTGAACGTGCTGCCCATGGTTGTGTTCCTCCACGACCAATCCAGCGACCGGGGAAGCGTCTGTCAGATAATCACGTACAATTATTGCATAATGGCACGGTGCTCCATCCTGCTGAAAACTACTGTGTCAAGAATGCCATCTGTAAGAAGTTGAGGTTCGAGGAATTGTTCAAGCATGTCAAGATAATAAACCAATTAACTTTTTTTAAATACACAAATTTGCACCAGAAGTACATATCTTTATGCCAGCATAGCATTTTTTAAAAAACATCTAATGTCACGAAATAGATAGTGACTTTTGAGACACCCTGTATATAAATTCCATTAAGCTTTAATTGCAAATCCGAGTTAGTGAAGCTGTTGACAGAAAAGGAATCGGGTACAAAAAGATATCGATTTTAAGTGTGTTTCTAACTGCAAGCAGAATAACATCATTCGATTCTGATATATATATATATATATATATATATATATATATATATATATATATATATATATATATATAATATATATATATATATATATATATACAGGGTGGGCGGAAAGTAGCTCCCTATTTTGGATTGGTAAAAAAATACGTATATTATCCATTTATTTCAGAAGAAATAATATGAAAAGGTAGGCATACATGGTAGGTTTTCTCTAAAATTCAATGTGGGCTCCAACTCTTTCCACCAGCTTCTGGAGCCGCCCAGGAATGGGCGTCCACTGACTTTAGCAGGAACTCCGGCGGGATGGAGGACATGACTTCCCGAATTCGGTCCTCCAGTTCTTCCAATGTCCTCGGTTTGGTGCGGTAGACTTCTTCCTTTACCCACCCCCAAAGAAAGAAGTCGCACGGTGTCAAGTCGGGGCTCCTGGCTGGCCATTGATGTGGACCACGACGACCCATCCAACGCCCAGGGAAGTGGGCATCCAGCCACTCACGGACAACAAGAGCGAAGTGCGGAGGGGCGCCATCTTGCATAAATATCAGATCGTCGATTTCTCCCATGTGCTGACAACCGGCCAGACCTCGTTTCGCAACATAGCAAGGTACCGCTCAGCATTCATGGTGTTGCGCAGAAGGAACGGGCCCACAACCTGATCTGAGGTCATACCACACCACACCGTTACACTGAACCGATTCTGCCGTTTTTTCAGCGGTAACCGTGCGACTTCTTCTTTGGGGGTGGGTAAAGGAAGAAGTCTACCGCACCAAACCGAGGACATTGGAAGAACTGGAGGACCGAATTCGGGAAGTCATGTCCTCCATCCCGCCGGAGTTCCTGCTAAAGTCAGTGGACGCCATTCCTGGGCGGCTCCAGAAGCTGGTGGAAAGAGTTGGAGCCCACATTGAATTTTAGAGAAAACCTACCATGTATGCCTACCTTTTTATATTATTTTTTCTGAAATAAATGAATAATATACATATTTTTTTACCAATCCAAAATAGGGAGCTACTTTCCGCCCACCCTGTATATATATAATATATATAATATATTACACACACAGGGTGAGTCGAAAGTCTGGAAACATAGGAACTATGCTTTTCAATGTACATATAATTTTGACTCACCCTGTGTATATATATATATATATTAATATATATATATATATATATATATATATATATATATATTATATATTATATATATATATGTAAAGCTGAAGTGTTCATTTGACCTTTTATCTCACTCACGTTTATGTATAAAAAGGCTGTTACATTTAACCCCTGAATTTGGAACACTAATCGGTAAAAAATGTTCGTTGAAATTGTTAATGAAAGATACACACAAAAGTTGGATGTATCTCCAATTTTATTGATACATTTCAGGAAAATGAATCGAAATAAAAAATAGTGATTTGAAAACGTTGAAAATACACGGTTGGTGCGGAAAAATACGTCTTATTTTTTCAGTAATGAAAACATTTTTAGAGAATTAAAAATTGCGCACATTCTTCCAGCTGTTGTCACAATACCACAAATAAATCTAAGGAAACTTTTTGTAATATTTTACTATTGTTCTAATTTTCAATATTTTCTGTATCAGTGATGGTTAACTTCTGTTTGCAGCTCAGGGGCGCTTCCTTTTACCCCGCCCCCCCAATGGGTCTTGGAACCGGATCGTTGTATTTATATGTCAAAATGTGGTGAAACTTTTTCAATCAAAATAGTGTAAAATGTACAACTGTAAAAACAAAGGTGTTATTACGCTACAGTGTAATAGTGCCAATAATGCCAAAATAATTCAATAATAATAATAATAGAAGTGCCACTGAAGAGGTTAATGGACTTCTGGGAAAGGCCACAATGCTGTGCTTGGGCTACGTCGTGGCCAATGTCGAAACGCTGTTTCCACCGTTTCAGCGAAGTGAAGAGACATTTGATTTGGGTTCTAGTTGGATGTGAGACCGCCCTCTGCGTCCAGATGATGTAGCGACCCGACGCGTCGCTCGGATCCCACGTAGAGCTGTGTCTCCGTTGTTATATGACCATAGATGTTGCGAAGAAGGTTAAACAGCCCCATCAAACGTCGTCATTTTATGATTTATATTTGTGCTGTAATTTTGTCTGAAAATTTCTGACTTATTTTTGGAATGCACGCCTCCATGCCCGAGAGAATCACTCGTTGGGAAATCAGAGAAGTAGTGCCTCAGGGTCTCTCAACTGGCGGTGCCGAAGTGCCAAAGGCGTCTCCTCTTGGGAGGACTCAAAGGCCGAACTGGAGCGATAGGGGAGGAAACATATATAAGATTGTGGTCGGAGGAGCCCAACGGAGAAAAGTCTCACAGAGTAAGAAGACGGATGAGAGGTAAGAAATAAATCCAGAATGTTGGGCCAATCTCCAAGGTGATCGGGGATACGAGTAGGGTGCTATACAATCTGCTCAAGGTCATTTAGGATAGAAAAGTTGTGAGGTAGTTCACCAGGGATGTTAATGAAATGGGTGGAAAGCCAAAGGTTGTGGTGAACATTGAAATCCCCTAAAATGGAGATTTCAGCGAAATGAGAGGGGGATAGAATGTGGTCACAGTAAAGTGAGGTATAACAAAAGTTCGTTCTCATAGGGAAATAAGATATAACAGAAATGATCGTGATGATAACCGATAGCTTACAAAGACTAGTAGAAATGTGTCAACGGCTTCGTGGAATGCAATTTAAGCATGTACTGGATTAATTGGTAAGTTGATTGTATTGTTTGTAATGTATAGTTAAACCTATTTTCTCGTTCAATTCTGTTATATCTTATTCCCTATGAGAACGGACTTTTGTTACACCGTGTATATATATATATGGAAGGTCATTAAATATAGGATATGAATGAAGATGTTTCTCACGTAATTCTTCAATTATATTAATTATGTCTTGTGTAGCGAAAGGAGAGTTTAATATAATAACAATATATTAGTATGCTCTTTCATTCTCTCTCTCTCATATATATATATATATATATATATATATGCTATAGAAGTATTACGTGGAAAGCGTAGTTTAACACCAAAGCTGAGACAAAGACGAACATCTTAACTTAATCTCTTTATTGAACAAACTTGCTAACGTTTCGGTTATCACAGTAACCATCTTCAGAGCAAATCTATAAATGTTGAAAAGGAAACGTGGATATATAAAACAGGCTGAAATACACGATGATTAAAAAATTATACACCTAATTTTTTTTATAAATATTAAGATAAAAATTAGGGATTAAAATAACGTAGACAGTCGGGAATTGTTAGGTCATTACTATTACTTACTTACTTTATGCGAGTTCGAACGACGGTTGAGGATCGACCTGCGGTCGACCCATCTGCAGCACCCCTCCTCATTTGCGGGATTTGGTGAAGGAGGAAATCGCTGTCTGATCTCCTCCTGCCCTCGTAGCCAGCCACGCATGGCTGGTCAGGGACTTTGCGCAGGAATTTGTCCAGCTGGTTCTCGAAGTTATTCGGGTCGGTGTGCTGGAGATTTCTCACTTTTTTTGATAGGACATTGATAAACTTTGGGCCTCGTATTCTGAGGGTATTTTCCATCCTCGTTTTCATGCCCTTTGTCCCACCGCAGCTGGGACCGTACAAAATCTGCCTTTTCTCTCATTCCAGTTTGTTTCTATTTCATTTTAAGATTAGGAACAGAGAACTCAAGTATTTTCCATATGTGTATTATTGTGTAGCGTTCACGCCTGCTTTCGAGAGAGTAGAGTTTCAGGGATTGTAGTCGAGACCAGTAGTCTTCACTTTCCGTTTCCTCTATCTTAGACGTAAAAGTCCTTTCTATAGCTTCAATGTTCGCAATGTCTCGTTTTCTGTATGGGCTTGTGAGTACTCAGCAATATTCAATTACTGGTAGGACTAGACTCTTCCATAATTTGAGCATGATGTTTGCTTTTCTGCTGCGGAAGCTCCTCCAGATGATTCCCATTATTTTTCTCGCCGTTATAATTTTGATGTTATAGTGCTCACTGAATTCTCCATCCGAGACATCATTACCCCAAGATCCCTGACTTGTGGATTTAGTGTTATCTGTTTGGCTTGCATAGTTTTGTACCCTTTATTCTGTAGTTCCTTGTTATTACCATATCTTAGAAGTTGGAATTTTTCTTATTGTCTTCTGCCCACTGGAATAATGTTTCAATGTCGTTTTGTAATATTTCTATGTTACCTTCGTTCAATATTTCCTTGCATATCTTTGTGTCATCTGCGAAACATGATGCAATACTGTCATTGATATCTGTACCAATAACTGTAATTATTATTATGAACAGCAAGGGAGCTAGTACTGTCCCTTTTGGGACAGAGCTCTCTACTTCCGAGACTTCCGATTTGACTCGATTTACCACCACTCTTTGTGTTCTTTGCGTCAAGACATTAAATATCCATCTTCCTATCTTTCCAGTAATTTCTCTATTCTTAAGTTTGTGTGCTATAATTCCATGGTCACATTTATCGAAGGCTTTAGCAAAGTCAGTATATATTACATCTATGTTTTGTCCTCGACACAGTGTTTCCAGTATTTTCTCCTGGTGGTCTAATAGTTGTGATAGGCATGATATTCTAGCCCTGAAACCATGTTGATTTGGGTTGTATAAGTTCTTTACTCGTAGGTAGTAGGTAGTTTTGCCTCTAATTATACGTTCAAAACACTTTATAAGGTGTGAGGCGAGAGCTACGGGCCGATAATTCTTGGGCATTGTTCTGTTACCACCTTTGAATAAGGGGGCAATGTTCGCGTTCTTTAATGGAAGTAGAATTTGTCCTGTGTCGAGTGATTTCCTCCATAGTAAATATAGCGGTTTGGCAATACTCTCTTTACATTTCTTCAGAAACGTGGCACTCCATATGTCTGGCCCTGGTGCCGAATTGTCTCTCATCTGTGATAGAGCCTTAACTACATCTTCCGAGAATTCTAAGTCCATTAATAGGTTTGTGCCAGAATTTGTCCTTGTCTGATTTGTATCAATGTCGAAAAATTCGTCTGGGTTTTCTACTTTTATCTCGGACTTAGGGGTGCTAAACACAGAGTTAAATTGTTCCTTTAGCAGTTCGCTCATTTTTTGGGGGTCATTTGTGTGTTTGGTCTCCCCGTCTATCAAAGGACTAATACTCTCTTTACACTGCATTTTCCTTTTCGCAAACGTGTGAAGTATTTTGGGTTATTTTTTGTTTTCTGCTACCTTGTTTTCCTCCTCGTTTGTCTTATGTATGAATGTTTGCTTTAGGTCCATTTCTATTTCGCCTAGTTTCCTCTCTAGTTTGAGTTTCCTTGCATCAGTTCTGCATCTGTGGAGATGTTTTACGGTTTGCTTCCGTTGTCTAAATAGAGTCCTAATTTTTCTCTCGAGCTTGCTGCGTTTTCTTTTTTTGTATCTCTGGAACATGCTTCAGTAATATAGGTTTAGTTTCAGTCTCCATTTTACCTAGTATTTGTCTTGGAGTCTTCTCGTGAAGTAGCAATTCCCAATTTACTTCCTTTAAATCTTTATTTACACTTTCCCAATCTACTTTCTTTGAATTTATGTTTAAACCTTCAAATATTCCTTCTGCCTCTCTGGGATGCGTTTTCGGACTTCTGGGTGCTAACTTCAATTGTATATCAATTAGGTTATGGTCGGAGAAATTTGTGTGCGTTACCTTTTTATTTATTATCTCAAAATTTGTCAAAATTAAATCCAAAGCGTTCTCTTTTCTAGTGGCTTCACAGATTTCCTGAGTAAGGGCGTAATGTTCCATCATATCTAATATCATTATTGCCTGGGTTCTATCATCTTTTGTAATGTTGCCATGAAACATCTCAACATATATGATTTCGTCATTTTTCTTCCATGTTATGAATGGGAAATTAAAATATTTGTTGTTGAAGTAATTTTAGTAATTTTAACACGTTTTCTATTTCATTAGCAGCAAATTGAAATTAACTTTTTGTGGTGTTTGGTGGTCTGTGGACGTCCATGATGGTTAGGTTCAGTTCTTTTACTTTTAAAATAATAATTTCGACTGTGCTGTTTGATTTGTTTACCTTCACCTCACATGTGTGTGTGTTTCTCACGTAGATACAACACCCTCCCCCCTCGTCTAGCTACTCTATCTGTTCTGTATATGTTGTAGTCCAGCAATGCTATTTCAGTATTCTTGATGCAGTTTTCACAGCCTTTTTCGCACTTATGTAAGTGTGTTTCCGTTAGGCATATGATATCTATGCTGGTTTCCGTAGCTAAATTTTGCAAGTATTGTAATTTGCAGTCTGCATGGTCGTTAATAACTCAAACGATAACTGAACAATCAGGTCAGATAAACAGAACATGGGCCTACCATTTCAGAAACACAAATGTTCTACCGATTGTTCAGTTCTAGAAATCGTATGTTTTTCTGTCTTAATCAGGAGGGATTCCAGTATGCACAACTCCACGTCTCGGCCACGACTGGTCCGAATGGTAAACGACGAGTCCAGAAGAGGGTGGTCATGCTCGAGGCTGTAATTTTTTGTCGCCCAATAAGGTGGATTAGTTACTCGTCGCAACTTGTCCAGCCAAAAACGCTACCCCCCCCCCCCCCCCCCCCAAGTACAGCAGCCTCCATATTCGCCGGATTTGGCTCCATGAAACTTGTCTTTGTTTCCGAAGCACAAACGATTTACCCTGAAAGGACACCGACTCGATGATGTTGAGACCATTAAAAGAAATTCGATAGAGCAGCTTTTGGCCATTCCGAAAAATGTTTTCAACAGTGTCAAGATCGTTGGGCAAAGTGTGTGGCTTCAGAAGGAGCGTACTTTGAAGGAGATTAATCCCCAAACTCTGTAAATACCACATTCTGTCAATAATCGCGTCAGTCCGGATACTTTTTGAACAAACCTCGTGTATGCAAATACCATAGAAAATTAATATTTTTTCGTTGGTTCACTTTTATAACTGATCTATGACTGATTACACCCTGCAAAGATGGTTTCAAAAGTTTAGGAATGGTGACTGCTGTTTGACAGATGCAGCACGCTCTGGACGCCCTGCTGAGTTTGATGATGACCTGCTGTTAGCCGCACTTGAAGAAGACTGTTCAACAACTGTCGAAGAATTGGCCAAGAAACTCAATTCATCCCCGTCCACCATCCATCGACATTTGCAACAACTCGGGAAAGTGCCTAAGTTAGGAAAATGGGTGCCACATGAATTGTCGGTCGACAATCTGAGGGTGCGGGTAAACATTAGCACAGCTCTTCATTCTCGTGAACTCCAAGATCCGTTTTCGCACCGTTTAGTGACTGGTGATGAAGAGTGGATACTGTACCAGAATGTTAAGCGCCGTCGACAGTGGGTTTGTGCCGGAGAACCAGCGACACCACAGCCAAAACCAAATCTTCACCCCTCGGAAGGTGTTGCTTAGTGTTTGGTGGGATAAAGGTGGTGTAATACACTTTGAAACCTTACCACACAACCAAACAACCACCGCTGAAGTCTACTGTCAACAACTGGATCGATTGAACACTGCACTAAAAGAAAAGAGACCTTCTTTGGTTAATCGGAAAGGAATCGTGTTCCACCACGACAACGCACATCCTCATACCGCTCGGATGACTCTGCAAAAATTGAGGAGCTTGGGTGGGAAAAACTTCCACATCCTCCATATTCTCCAGACCTTGCGCCTTCAGATTATCATCTCTTCAGGAGTTTGCAAAACTATCTTGACGAGAAACAGTATACTTCTTTAGATGACCTGCACACCAGTCTCTGTACGTTTTTTGCCTCAAAACCGCCTGAATTTTATAAACATGGCATTGAAAAGCTTGTAGGACGTTGGCAGAATGTCATTAATTTCGACAGAAAATATATTCTAGATTAAAAAGTTTCAGTTGAGTTTTTTTTTGTCCTTCAAATTCCGATCTATAAAACGACATTACTTATGGGATGACCTGATAATTTGCATGGGAATTGGTGTAACTGTCCAGTGCAGAAGTTATTCAACGAGTTTAAACTTGCAAGCGAAACGATCAAAGTAAGATACCAACGCTATTGCGACCTCGCGTGACCTCTGACTTCGATGACTGTCGTCAAGTTTTATATTCATATACTTTAAAATAAAGTCAGTTCAAATCAAATCGATATACCAACAGTATCAAAACGCGTCATATAATTTAAGATCCCTTGTACAGGTCATGATAGTTTTATTTCAAGACGTAAATTGTAATTTAAACTTGCTAAAATGTTTTATCCCCGGATAAACCCAAGATGTATATTTAATTTCGATTTTACAATTTATAGCTTTTTTAGACACAAAGAACCAGTTCCCTTTCTATTACGTTTGTCTGTTTTTTAAAAATACAATTGTAGTGAATATACATTCATTGTATTGGGGCCATTCCATAGTGACGTTTGCAACATTTGGAGCAATTGTTTAGTAAACATTCAACTAAAAAAGTATAAGTATGGGAAGTCGGACAAAACTGCTTTGAGGCATTGCGAAGTATGTTCTCGGGTACTTTTTGATGCCATTTGTTCTAGAATATATTATTTACATTTTTATATATAGGCCTCCGAATTGGGGTGGCGATCGCAACACATCTGTATCGTAAACAATTGCTCCAAACGTTGCGAATGTCACCGTGGAAAATGATCCATTGGTAGCTTCTGTCGCCAATTAATTACTATGATAGATGAATATAGAGGAAGGAGTAGTCGCGCGGGTCTCGCACTTTATTCATAGTTTCTCTTTGAGTACACTGATGATGATAACAGGATTTTGTCGAAAGATTTGGAAATTGAATGTTCACGTCCGGTCTGGTCTTCCTTTTCTTGTTAAAGTTGGGCTTCTCAACAGTCAGACCTATTAATGGAATAAAATGATTTAAAAATTCAGAGAGTTTTCTTTTCACGACTCAAACTAATTTACATTCACTAGTTAAACTAATGATTAATTAAATTTAGTATTTCTTGAATTTTTTTATAAATTACCTGAGGCAATAACGTTTTCAGACAACGCTATTTTCTCTCTGCCAGTTCACGGTATATGTCAGAGTTCATCACTGTTTTATTTCTTTAATTAAATATGTAAATTGAATTCAGGACTTATTTTTACTAGAATCGTTACTACATTTTAAAATGTATGAAAATATAATGCACAATTTATCTCACAATTTATTCATAAATGTATAACAAATGTATAACAAAAATTTTTTTTTTATTATTTTTTGGAGTGAAATAAAAAACCTGTTAAATTCGTTCGTTATTTTATTTTTATTTTCCAACAACGTTTGGTTTCATTTCACCCCAAAACAATACAACAACAACAATATCTTAGAATTATAGCGATAAAAACCAAATTATTACTGTTAAAAAGTTGGTTAATTCGAGTTTTTGAACTGTGGTATTTTCATTGAGGAACATTCGATACCAAATTTGAGATATTTTGGAAATATTTTAGAGTTTGAATTTTTTCAAAATTTTACATTTAATTGAATTTAAATAATGTTAATAATATATCGCGCCTAGGTCGTGTAGTGGTTAGCGTCGTTGACTACGAATCCATCGGTCCGTGATCGAGATCCGGTGACAACGGGCGGCGAGCAGCAAAACCCAGCTGTTCATCCTTCCACACAATAAAAAAAAAAATTGGTTGGTAGATAAATGGGTATCGTGGGTAGCCTAGTGGTTAAGACGCTGGGCTGCTGCTGGTGGGGCGTGGTTCGGATTCCACGTTAAATTGTAGGTCTAAGGTGGAGTGACAAGCTTGACCTCTCGTCATATATTATTTCAAAGAATTAGTAGATCAATACTTCAAATTCCTAAATTATACATTGAAACTGGCGTGTCCCATTGTGGTTTGAAAGACTAGAAATATAACATACCACAATGCTGCACCTTCACGTCACCACAATTATTAAAATACTGATAATTATGGTGACGTACGTAATAGTTCACTGTTGTCTGATGTTTATTGAAGACGCTTTCTAAAGTTGTTGAGACACTCAGTACTGGTCTGTATTTGTTGTTGTTTTTGTTGGTTTGGGTGACAGTGATAGTGTGGAGTTTGGAATGTTGTGGTTTGGGGAAAACAATGTTTGAATTTTTTTGCCTTCTACGATACTAAGTTATAAGAAAGACTACTCTATTTTCCTCCATGAAGCGCTGGACTGGCGCTCCTGCATCCATTTCCATTACTTAATGCAGAATATATAGAAGAAATTTGATTTAGACTCACAGATGTGGAACGAAGGGTAACGAAAACGCGTTTGAGTATATATATATATATATATATATATATATATATATATATCTATATATAAACTAAAGGAGGAAGACTGCATAGTATGGAAGACGTTAAAGAATCTGTGTGTAAATAAATTATTATATAGAGTAGTGAAGGCTGAAAATCTGGTCAGGATTATGATATATATATATAACGTAAAGAACGACGCTTGTATAGGAGATATTCCGCGCAAGACGAGAGAGAGAGAACGAAACAAATGAAAAAAATGAGGTAACCACCCGGGAATCGAACCCGGGATCTTCCGATTGCCGGTCAGATGCGATAACCATTACACCATGGGCCTCACTCTTCCAAATGCCGTAATTCTTCTACATACTCGCAGAAACCAATGCCCCAAGGGGGCACCTCCCGCATGCCGTAACATTATATACATTTAACTGCAAACACGCAGTATAATTAACGTAAAGAACGACGCTTGTATAGGAGATATTCCGCGCAAGACGAGAGAGAGAGAGACGAAACAAATGAAAAAATGAGGTAACCACCCGGGAATCGAACCCGGGTTCTCTCTCTCTCGTCTTGCGCGGAATATCTCCTATACAAGCGTCGTTCTTTACGTTAATTATACTGCGTGTTTGCAGTTAAATGTATATAATGTTACGGCATGCGGGAGGTGCCCCCTTGGGGCATTGGTTTCTGCGAGTATGTAGAAGAATTACGGCATTTGGAAGAGTGAGGCCCATGGTGTAATGGTTATCGCATCTGACCGGCAATCGGAAGATCCCGGGTTCGATTCCCGGGTGGTTACCTCATTTTTTCATTTGTTTCGTTCTCTCTCTCTCGTCTTGCGCGGAATATCTCCTATACAAGCGTCGTTCTTTACGTTAATTATAGTGCGTGTTTGCAGTTAAATGTATATAATGTTACGGCATGCGGGAGGTGCCCCCTTGGGGCATTGGTTTCTGCGAGTATGTAGAAGAATTACGGCATTTGGAAGAGTGAGGCCCATGGTGTAATGGTTATCGCATCTGACCGGCAATCGGAAGATCCCGGGTTCGATTCCCGGGTGGTTACCTCATTTTTTCATTTGTTTCGTTCTCTCTCTCTCGTCTTGCGCGGAATATCTCCTATACAAGCGTCGTTCTTTACGTTAATTATACTGCGTGTTTGCAGTTAAATGTATATAATGTTACGGCATGCGGGAGGTGCCCCCTTGGGGCATTGGTTTCTGCGAGTATGTAGAAGAATTACGGCATTTGGAAGAGTGAGGCCCATGGTGTAATGGTTATCGCATCTGACCGGCAATCGGAAGATCCCGGGTTCGATTCCCGGGTGGTTACCTCATTTTTTCATTTTCGTTCTCTCTCTCTCGTCTTGCGCGGAATATCTCCTATACTAGCGTCGTTCTTTACGTTAATTATACTGCGTGTTTGCAGTTAAATGTATATAATGTTACGGCATGCGGGAGGTGCCCCCTTGGGGCATTGGTTTCTGCGAGTATGTAGAAGAATTACGGCATTTGGAAGAGTGAGGCCCATGGTGTAATGGTTATCGCATCTGACCGGCAATCGGAAGATCCCGGGTTCGATTCCCAGGTGGTTACCTCATTTTTTCATTTGTTTCGTTCTCTCTCTCTCGTCTTGCGCGGGATATCTTCTATACAAGCGTCGTTCTTTACGTTAATTATACTGCGTGTTTGCAGTTAAATGTATATAATGTTACGGCATGCGGGAGTGCCCCCTTGGGGCATTGGTTTCTGCGAGTATGTAGAAGAATTACGGCATTTGGAAGAGTGAGGCCCATGGTGTAATGGTTATCGCATCTGACCGGCAATCGGAAGATCCCGGGTTCGATTCCCGGGTGGTTACCTCATTTTTTCATTTTCGTTCTCTCTCTCTCGTCTTGCGCGGAATATCTCCTATACAGCGTCGTTCTTTACGTTAATTATACTGTGTTTGCAGTTAAATGTATATAATGTTACGGCATGCGGGAGGTGCCCCCTTGGGGCATTGGTTTCTGCGAGTATGTAGAAGAATTACGGCATTTGGAAGAGTGAGGCCCATGGTGTAATGGTTATCGCATCTGACCGGCAATCGGAAGATCCCGGGTTCGATTCCGGTGGTTACCTCATTTTTTCATTTGTTTCGTTCTCTCTCTCTCGTCTTGCGCGGATATCTCCTATACAAGCGTCGTTCTTTACGTTAATTATACTGCGTGTTTGCAGTTAAATGTATATAATGTTACGGCATGCGGGAGGTGCCCCCTTGGGGCATTGGTTTCTGCGAGTATGTAGAAGAATTACGGCATTTGGAAGAGTGAGGCCCATGGTGTAATGGTTATCGCATCTGACCGGCAATCGGAAGATCCCGGGTTCGATTCCCGGGTGGTTACCTCATTTTTTCATTTGTTTCGTTCTCTCTCTCTCGTCTTGCGCGGAATATCTCCTATACAAGCGTCGTTCTTTACGTTAATTATACTGCGTGTTTGCAGTTAAATGTATATAATGTTACGGCATGCGGGAGGTGCCCCCTTGGGGCATTGGTTTCTGCGAGTATGTAGAAGAATTACGGCATTTGGAAGAGTGAGACCCATGGTGTAATGGTTATCGCATCTGACCGGCAATCGGAAGATCCCGGGTTCGATTCCCGGGTGGTTACCTCATTTTTTCATTTGTTTCGTTCTCTCTCTCTCGTCTTGCGCGGAATATCTCCTATACAAGCGTCGTTCTTTACGTTAATTATACTGCGTGTTTGCAGTTAAATGTATATAATGTTACGGCATGCTGGAGGTGCCCCCTTGGGGCATTGGTTTCTGCGAGTATGTAGAAGAATTACGGCATTTGGAAGAGTGAGGCCCATGGTGTAATGGTTATCGCATCTGACCGGCAATCGGAAGATCCCGGGTTCGATTCCCGGGTGGTTACCTCATTTTTTCATTTGTTTCGTTCTCTCTCTCGTCTTGCGCGGAATATCTCCTATACAAGCGTCGTTCTTTACGTTAATTATACTGCGTGTTTGCAGTTAATGTATATATGTTACGGCATGCGGGAGGTGCCCCCTTGGGGCATTGGTTTCTGCGAGTATGTAGAAGAATTACGGCATTTGGAAGAGTGAGGCCCATGGTGTAATGGTTATCGCATCTGACCGGCAATCGGAAGATCCCGGGTTCGATTCCCGGGTGGTTACCTCATTTTTTCATTTGTTTCGTTCTCTCTCTCTCGTCTTGCGCGGAATATCTCCTATACAAGCGTCGTTCTTTACGTTAATTATACTGCGTGTTTGCAGTTAAATGTATATAATGTTACGGCATGCGGGAGGTGCCCCTTGGGGCATTGGTTTCTGCGAGTATGTAGAAGAATTACGGCCTTTGGAAGAGTGAGGCCCATCGTGTAATGGTTATCGCATCTGACCGGCAATCGGAAGATCCCGGGTTCGATTCCAGGGTGGTTACCTCATTTTTTCATGTTTCGTTCTCTCTCTCGTCTTGCGCGGAACATCTCCAATACAAGCGTCGTTCTTTACGTTAATTATACTGCGTGTTTGCAGTTAAATGTGTACAGTATAATGTTACGGCATGCGGGAGGTGCCCCCTTGGGGCATTGGTTTCTGCGAGTATGTAGAAGAATTACGGCATTTGGAAGAGTGAGGCCCATGGTGTAATGGTTATCGCATCTGACCGGCAATCGGAAGATCCCGGGTTCGATTCCCGGGTGGTTACCTCATTTTTTCATTTGTTTCGTTCTCTCTCTCTCGTCTTGCGCGGAATATCTCCTATACAAGCGTCGTTCTTTACGTTAATTATACTGCGTGTTTGCAGTTAAATGTATATATATGTGTGTGTATATATATATATATATATATATATATATATATATATATATAATGTGTCTGTATGTGCACGCACGCGGTCGGCAACTGGGCATAAATATAGTCCAGTATGTGATATAATTCATAGATGAAATGGGGTAATATTTCTTATGATGTAACAATTTTGATATCTCGAAATATGAAAAAAAAGAAATCTGTGTAAAAATCTAGAAACATTTTTATTATCGCTAAAAAGATATGTTGGTTCTGATTAGGTTAGGTTTGGTTAGGTTAGTTAAAGTTTGGTTAGGCAACGTTAGATTACCTCACTATTTAATGACTTCAACGAAAACAACCTTCAAGCCTAAAGTTGCGTTCGAAACACTAATCACGCCCTTCTCGGTTCGATTCAAATTTGGTTTGGGTAATTACTTTTTAGATATACAGATTTAAAAGTCGATACCTCGCTTATGCGAAGATACGTGTGTGTGTGTGTGTGTGTGTGAATCCAAATACCTACAAATCATATAGTTATAAATTACTATTTTTCCAGTTCGTTGAATCAGATATCTGACATTGTCGTCAAAAAACAACCGAAAAACAGAGGTAATTCGGTGATACTTGTAAAACAAACCTCAAACCGGATATTTTCTTTTCGGTCTCCAGTTGACTGTAAAGACCTCTGACGCTGTAAACAAAAGGAACATATTTTAATTTTCTCATTTCCTTTTACATTTAAAATTTCTTTATTTGTAGAATTTAAAAGCATTTTCCGTAAAGTTGAAAATACATTTCCTGCGAAATTACGAAAAATTATACGACCCGACTTTGAATAATTAAATTTGGAGGAATATTTTCGTTGCTTTTATTTAAAACAAGTTTGAACATGTTCATCGAATTATTTTGAAAAGGTTTGCGCAGTATCTTGGTTCGATTTACGTGCGGATTAAGAATTATGACCATGTTATCCACATCCTTTTAGAATTCTAGATAAAAGAGAGAGAGCATATTTATTTATATTGGTTATTGGTGGGAGATGGCAGTTTATCATGGGGAACAAGGCCACGGGTATACTCGAAACCTAAGAACTTAGGCTTACGTACCTAAAACTAAGATTACCATTTAACTTTCCTTGAAACCGAAAAATGAATATTCACTGTAATATACCTCTCTTAAAGCGGATATCAAGAAAGGGATCAAAGCCGTAGTCCAAATCTGTCCTTCGGCGTATTCATCGATTGAAATCTGGGAACATTTGATTCCCCTCCAAAACCCTCTCATCTTTCGAAGAAAAATTATTTTCTACGGAACTAAAATTTACCATCTACATTTTATAAGAGTTGAAATATAACTGAAATCACCTCTAGATTCTATCAATACAATGCGTGATTAGTGGGACAGAAATTTTTATTAACTAAAATATAATTATGAGAGAGAGAGAGAGAGAGAGAGAGAGAGAGAGAGAGAGAGAGAGAGAGAGAGAGAGAGAGAGAGAGAGAGAGAGAAAGAAGAGAAGAGAGAGAGAGAGAGAGAGAGACTAGTCTTCTTATATAATATTTTTATCGTATATTTATTAGTCTTCATAAATGGAGCCTACTTTTTTTTTTTACATACATTTTCATACAATTGCTTTGTGATTTGATTTAACGATATTCTATCGTTCGTCTTATTGCCTAATTGGTTTTAAGGATAGTGTTAAAATAAAGGCTTGATTTAATCCTATTTAAAAGGAACGAATTATATTAATGCCATTTATTTATAATGTAGGGACCAAATTCTGAAGAAAATTAAATGGATTTAAGTTCTTAAAATAATCTTCTTTATAATCCTTTATAAATTAGTGTTAAAGGGACGTCATGGACTGAATTTTTTATTTATTTTAATTAATAATAAATTTATTAATAAATATGGTGTTAATAATAATAATTATAATAAAAATAAATAATCAGTGACAAGGACCAGATACTGGCACATAGGAATGGTCCGCGTTAGTTGGTCCGAGCGCTAACTCCTATATTATTATTATTATTATT